>OZ023211.1:28664875-28954875 GCA_963995525.1 Escarpia spicata
GAGAGAGAGAGAGAGAGAGAGAGAGAGAGAGGAGGAGGAGAGAGAGAGAGAGAGAGAGAGAGAGAGAGAGATAGGGATGAAATGGAGAGTGACCGTGAGAGGGTGGGGGAGAGGGACATAAATATATATATATATATATATATAATATATAATTCAGTAAGCAAGAGGAGATACGGGGATTAGTTGTACAACGAACGGCTAAGTCTTAACACACGTAATGCACACAGATACACTTATGTAAATTACGTCGTAAAGGTCTACCATCGATTTTTCTAAAGCTGTCGTATTTCATTTCTCGTGTACTCGATGACAACGTCCGAAATAACCCTATGTTGACGATAAACGTCACTGTGCTAAATGCTGGCTCTGTATGGTATGGTTTTATGCTTCCATTACTTACGCATGTACTATGATCAGTGCTTTTCTTCCTTTGGCGTGGAGCCGAGCTTGGTGATGTCACCTACTAAGACTTATGTATGAATAACGCATTGCAAACGAAACACAAACACACCAGTTTTGAATCCGGTGCTGCCGTGATGAATTTTGGGCAAGTTCGTTCATTTTACATTGCTCCAGTTCACGTAACTGTTCGGATGAGTACCTGGCTATAGACAATGGTGGATATTTGTGTACGAATTGTCTTTGCGCATTAATTGCATTGTGGTTTCCGAGAGAAGCCGAGATGGTGTTCGATTGAACAGGTCTGCCAGAGAGTAAAATGTTAAGCGCTTTGAGCAGTCCATACATAGGACAGGCTACTGCGCTATTCAAGAACTTATATAACAACTTACCTTTTTACTTTAACTGATCATTTAATCACGTGACATAACAAAATAAAACGACGTTCGCCCTGGTATATGTGATCGATGACATATCGTTGCGTTTAAAAAAAACTTGGATTCCTCAAAGTGCAAATGTATTAGTGTGAAAACATGTTACATAAACATGCATTTTTATTGTGTATAAACGTGCTGAAAGAAATGCCGAACTTTAACAAACTCGGTTCAAACGCAGCTATACTATAATATGTGCCGCCACTGCACTCTGTAGGTATGATATAAGTTCTAGTGCTATAGCTACCTTTCAGCGATCAACTGATCGCCTTGATCATGATAGCATGACTTCCCAACGGCCATACAGGAAGTGCACATATGTGTAATGTTCATGAATTTGCACACAACTGGTCATTTGATCACCTGACTGATAAATTAATAAGCTCAATAGAATGACGGTCAGTATGCAATTACACGATGATCTGACGTTCATTGTCACCAAACGCCGATTTTCTTTGATCAATTAATACCGCTGAACACGAAGGGTGTCACTTTCATGCAATAATGCGTATCCTCATATGCATAACATCATTGAAATTGCATAGCACTGTTCATTTAATTAGCAGACAAATTACATCAAAAGCCCAATATAGCGACTTCTGTTATGGACATGACAGCACGGTCTGTTCTTGAGAGAAAGGCGGCATCACATCAGATGGTGATAATTGTTACCGGCACAGCATGTCATTTGTATGATCTAAGCATGCAACAGAAACTGTAGCAGTTATTTCCCTCGCCATACGTAATATCACTTCCAATGAGCCGACGCTCATTGCGGGGTCATTTAGAGTAATTATTCATCTATTCAAGCTATTTTTATGAGGTTTTCGTTTGGCGTAAAGCAAGCATGTCCAAACCACTGGAGTCTTCTATGTCTGATGACATCTGAGATGGATTCAGGGGTGAATTTCTCCTCCCTCTCACCTCGCTATTTCGTAGTCTGTCTGCCTTAGTAACATCTCTGATACCATGCAGGCTACTCAATGGAAAAATAAAGAGACTGTCTCTTACGATCGATCGTTGATTCAATGTTTCTGCATCGTAGATTGCTATAGGCAGTATGATTTTGACAACAGTGTTTTGCCCAAGTTTTCAAAAGGGCAGGGTGCCATTTTAGTAAAGGGCACATAGAGCGCGGTAAGCATTGGTTAAAAAGGCACTTGTGACATGCGACTAAATTAAATAATTAACAAGACATTGTAGCAATGTACAGCTTGTAGTTTAATATCTTACTACTTACATATAGTATAGTATGTACACAGTGTATACGTATATTTATGCATTATAATATTGGCTTAGGCAAGCATTTGTAGAACAAAACACAACATTTAGCTTTACATGACTTTTTAATTTGTGTCAATCTGCATACTATTAAATATATATGGAGAATAATATACACGTGACGCCGTGACCTAGAAACGGCATGCGTTGAGACGAGCATGAGCGACGTCATGTGCCGGCGGGTCATTGCATATTGAGGGGGAGCAGGTCTTTTAACGCGCACAATACGCAGTTATTCACTACTGTTGTTGAGTTATGTTGTACTAAATGTCGTTACTTATTATGATATATCGGGGCATTAACAAATAAAGAGTGTATGAATAAAACATTATTTTTCCAATTACTCGTGCCGGCTTCGATAGTTTGTCGCGAACAGGCTGGTCTACTGACTTGCGAAGTTTCGCGCCTTCTCGAAAGTCCGTTGCTCTGGTTGATCCACTTTCGAAGGTCGGCGACTCCTCAAATCAACGTATTTAATATTTTTGGCACAAACGATTAAGAATGGCGACCGGGATTGGAGTCTTAAACTATCGAAATGACGGCGTGGCGCGATCGGGATACGTAGTCGACATCGGGGTGCTTCCAGACGATCGAGTGTCTGCAAGCGCCCCGATCTCGTGACGCATCCATACCATCGACCTGCTTATAACGCGTTCATCTGATACGTTTCTGAACAATATACGAACAGACATTCCACACATGTCGGACCACTCGGCAATTCATTGCACACTGCAACTCGTGAAACCGCCATACATCCGGGTAACGACGATGAGTCGAAATTATCGACAGATACTGCGAAATCCGATCGTTGTTACTGTCAAATCATCTGTCTGATGACATGATACAATGAAACCATTGCGGCTATCATTGACAAGCAAGCACCGTTAAAGACCTGCACAGTGACTGTACGACCACACACGCCGTGGTATAATGGTGGCATACGATCACAAAAGTGTGTTAGACGACAGCTAGAAAGAACATGGAGAAAATCTGGACTGGAGTCTGACAGGCTTGCCCATCCTCGCGTGCCAGGCGTCGCTGCTGCTGATTACGTCAGTGCCAGCCAGCATTACCCCCTGGCTGATCGTTTTGCGAAACTCTGAATTTAAGCTCAGCCTATGAAATCGCTCACTAGATCAGTGGGTCTCGGTAGGTCAGGTGGTCGTAATAAAACTAATTTCAACCAACCGTAGCTCGTGTTACATGCAATGTTTAGGAAGTAGAAGCAATTATTCGAATACACAATACCGCTCAGCTGCCCGTGCTAATGGGCGAACGGGTCATGATATATTGGGATTCCCAGAAATCGTTTATCCGTCTTAAAACTGGGGCGCGTACTTGCGCTGTTCTCACGGGTGATGCAGTCGCGATTGGCGAAGTCAATTACTAGTTTGACTCAGCTAACTTCTGCGCTTCGCGTAGGGGATCAGCCAGGGCTAGTTTTGCATGGCAAACAGCCCTGGCTTGCGAGGATGGGCTTGCCTACTGCCTCCAGCGCCAACTCGTCACTTAGTCTGCACACCGTGCAAAACTTGAATACCACACGAAGTAGCGGTTCAAAATTGTTGCGCAAGCTCCTACACACTGTTAAGTACCACACCACTATCGCCATGTGACTCGTCGGACATACTGGCAATGCGATTCTCGGATTTTTTCTTGGAAAAGATCTCGAAAATTCGGTCTGAACTGAATCAGAATGTCATCAATGTAAATGCCTCTGCTGAGGATGCACCGCAGACGTGTCTGCTGACTGCATTTGAGCCAGCCACTGAGGCTGAAATTAGAATGTTGTTGAATTCATCGCCAGTGAAATCTTGTGAACTTGATCCCATTCCGACATGATTTCTTAGAGACTGTGCGCTTGATGTTGTATCTATACTCATGACAATTGTTATCGTGTCTCTGAGAACACTTGAAGGAAGCGCACATCAGGCCAGTACTCAAGAAACCGAGTCTAGACAAAAAAGTCTTGAATAACTACAGAGTCGTGTCAAATCTACCAATCCATCGAAGACAATAGAACGTGTCTTTGCCGCGAGATTGTCAGCTCACATGTCAGAGCACAATCTCTGTGAGCCCTATAGTCAGTGTAGAAGCCAAATCACAGCGTTGAGACGGCCCTTGTCTGTGTGCAGAATCACATCCTGCACGCAATGGACAATCAGAATGTTATCATCATGATCTATTTGATCTATCAGCTGTGTTTGACACCGTCGACCATTAAGTGATGTTGCATAGACTCTCACATGATATCGGAGAATTCCAAGATGCACTGAACTGGTTTAAGTCATACCTGGGATACAGAGTCCAGTTCATGGTGCTACATCACCTGCTCGTCCTCTGGCATACGGGGTACCACAAGGGTCCTCAGCTGTTCTCCATCTATGTAGCAGTTGCTAAAATTATACGCAAGTACAATTTGATGTGTCATCTCTACGCGGATGATACTCAAATCTACATTCCAGTTAATGTAGACCAAAAGGACATTGCTGCGGCTGTCGTGCGTGTTGAAGAATGTATAGCGGAGATCAGGACGTGGATGATGACAAACTTTTTAAAGTTGAATGACCCAAAGACAAAAGTCATCGTGTTTGGCTCTGCGCAACAGATACAACAAATTGAGCTGAACACACTACGCATTGGTGAATGTTTGGTCACCGTAACTCAGAATGTATGAAATCTTAGTGTACAGTTCGATGCCGATATGAAGATGGAGGCTCACGTGACAGCTGTTTGTAGGTCTGCAATTTTCTATTTCTGCAATATTGCAAGAATAAGACGTTATCTAACACCTGCAGCGACATAACAATCATACATGCGTTTATCTCCAGCAGACTTGACGTTGGTAATGCATTACTTCACCGACTGCCTGTGAAACAACTAGAACGGCTGCAGAGAGTACAGAACTGGGCGGCCCGCCTTGTCGACGGCGCCAAGAAGGTCTGTCATGTCACCGATAGCAGTTAGCGTAGAGTATAAGATTATTCTACTCACGCATCGTACAGTAACTAGATGAGCACCACAGTATATCACCAAATGACTGAACCGACGCCAGCCAAGTCGATTGCTGCGCAATGAACACAATCATTTATGTGTACCAAGTGCAGCGCGTCGCTGGGGTGACAGATTATTTTGCGTGGCAGCCCCAACACGACGGAACATGCTACCGCAAAAGCTGACGGCAACAACATTGATAAACACTGATTTTAAATCAAACCTCAAGACCTATCTGTTTTCCGGAACATTCTATACGGCGCCGTGAACAACGATTGTTGGAACGGAGCATTATAAATGTCACGATTTGATTTTGTTTTGATTTTGTTGTATTTCGATAATACAGGACGAAAACGTCACGATTAATAATAGCACGATCATGTGCAGGCTACATGACATAAGTGACGTAGTTCAGAGGAAGTTTACTGGCCATCCTTTCTGACTTCAGATGGGGAATGTTTCATATAACATATTACGTCAGTATCGGTAAGATGGCAAACTGGTCGGACTCTAGGCATGACCCAATCTCGCTCCTCTTTTACGATACCTAAACACGGCAATACTGGATTGAAATCTTATAGTTGTAACCTACATAAACAACGATCACGTGCAGGAAAATATACGTCAATCAGTTGTCGACCGACAATCTAAATTCACTATATCCGTAACTGTTAATTCATTCTGTGAACTAGCTGCTTCCCACACGCACGAGCGTCCGTTTGTGTGACAACATCGGATCCAATATTTAGGTCAAGTGGAAGGCGCGTCTTGCACCCGTCTCTGGTTAAGGAAACTCTGTTCTTGGATGTGTGTGTGTGTGTGTGTGTGTGTGTGTGTGTGTGCGCGCGCGCGCGTGCGTGCGTATGTGTATGTGTGCATGCGTGCGTGCGTGCGTGCGTGCGTGCGTGCGTGCGTGCGTGCGTGCGTGCGTGCGTGCGTGCGTGCGTGCGTGCGTGCGTGCGTGCGTGTGTGCACGTGAGTGTGTATATGAGTGTACGTTTTTGTGCATGTGTTAATGCGTTAACGTATGTTGTACACAATCACACAACATCAGAAAAACAGAAGATTTTTGGAAAAGATCCAATGACATATTTAGTTTGCTGCTTAAACATAATTTATGCAATACTTTGCTATATAGCGTTTACACACAATCCACATATGTTGCTCAAACAGTCAATATTCCCACTTACCTTGTCGTGATATATGGACTTGCGAATGAAGTTGAATGCCTTCGCGAGTAGAACTGTAAACAGTCCCAGAAATCCAAACAACGCAAACGCTTGCCACCGTTCCACTGAAGGCTCAATGCCCATCGATCTTCTCGATGTGGTAACATTGCCCCAGAGTGCCAGGCATTCGCTCGTGTTACGCACCAGCATCTTCCGGGAAGGCACGTCTTGCGTGCGAAATGTTGGCGTCAGCACTGCGTCACACCACCGTCGTTGCTGCGGATTACTGCAGGTGACAAGCAGCATCGCGGCCGTTTTGTACGAGTCGATTACGCCGCTCCGTAATTAATTACACGGGGCGCACATATCTTGTGACACCGTCCACTTACGGGAAGTAGGGAGCGTCAAGGACAAGACGCGACGCGCTAATGAGTTGAAGTAAAACCACATGTTAACTTATTTAGTCAATGAGCCCACCAATGTTGCTTTTGATGGATAACAATGTTTTGTCGTAAATGAAGGTATGAACGCCGTGATACTATATTTTATGCAATGGCCAGGACAGGCCTGGTGTGGGGGTCTCCTACTACGTAGTCCGTTGGATCATACCTTTGACTTTTGTGTCTTTGCCGACGAATTGTTGGCAAGAGTAGTTAAGCAAGTATGTCTGTGCCGAATCGAGCGCTGGCGAAGATGGCACCATTTTGATTTTGAAAATGGGTCAACTCAAGTGACAGCGGTAAATTCTCTGCTCGAAACGGAATGTAACGGGAGCCGGGGCCTATTTTACTGGCGACATAAGTATATCTGGAACAGCCAAGCGAATATTTTTTGATCTGACAGTGTTCACTTTACTGACATCGGGAATCTTCGCTTATATCGTAGCATCGTGGGGCAATTTTTAAAGCCGTAAACCGGGTACTTGACGGTTAACTGTTAACTGTTTTTTTGTCCCCGGGGATAGCATGACGGGTAAATTGTTGGCGCCAAATGTTAAAGATGGCCGTTGCAATTGGACATTTCTATGTGATTCGTTCTCTAGTCACTTTAAGAATAAAATCAGTATTATTCGTTCTGCTTTCCCAAGTAAAGTCAGTGTGGACTTTCCACAAGTAAATTCTCAACTTGTATCATTTGAACTTGCAACAGTTGATGAAGTTAGGAACATAATTATGTCCTCCCAAATAAATCTTGTGTACTTGATCCATTTTTAACAATACTGCTAAAAGCATGTCTTGATACATTAATTGGACCTATGACAAATATTATAAATGCATCACTTTGCTCTGGCTGTTTTCTTGATGATTTCAAATACGCCCATGTCACACCACTTCTTAAGAAGTCATCTCTGCCTAAACAAGACCTAAACAGTTATAGACCTATTTCTAATCTCAGATTCATTTCCAAAATATTAGAAAAGGTTGTAGCAAGTCTTCTAAGGTCTCACAGTAGCACAAATGTCTTAACTAATGTGTCACAATCAGCATATAGGCAGTTTCATTCAACAGAGACTGTCCTCTTAAAGGTTCATAATGACATTAACTTGAACATTAATAATGGCAAAGTGACTGCACTTACCTTACTAGATCTCTCTGCCGCGTTTGACACGATCGATCAAAGCATTCTCATTGAACGCCAACTAAAGTAGTACGGCATATCTGGCACAGCTCTAGGCTGGTTTTCTTTATATCTAACTGATAGATATCAAACTATAACGATTGGGAACTGCTTTTCAGCTGCACTGCCGGCTTTATTTGGTGTTCCCCAGGGTTCTGTTCTTGGGCCTTTGCGTTTTACTCTTTACACCACGCCACTAAGCTTTGTTATACAAAGACATAACTTGGATCATCATCTTTATGCTGATGATACTCAGATCTACATTTCATTGGCTACCCCGGATACAAATCGCTCCATTAACAAACTTAGTGATTGCCTTCAATATATCTTCCACTGGACAGCAAGTTGAAATTAAATGCAAATAAAACTGAATTGATCATCATTGGTACTCCTATGCAGCGTAGTAAACTGGATTGTTTTTTCCCTACGCGTATTTTGAATCAGTATATCACGCCAGCAACCTCGGTGCGGAATCTAGGAGTGACCTTTGATAGTAACTTCAATTTCCGACAACATATATCTCAAACATGTCGCTGCTGTTTTATCATATTCGTGATCTCCGTCGTATTCGCCGGTATATGTCATTTTCTGTTGCACTATTGCAACAGCGCTTGTTAGCAGCAGACTGGACTATTGCAATTCCCTCCTTTATAATAATACCGCTAGCAAGGATATCACAAAACTTCAGCGTGTCCAAAATTGTCTAGCAAGAGTAGTTACAAGATCTCCTCGTTTTTCTCGCTCTGTATCACTTTTGAAGGCTTTGCATTGGCTTCCTGTACTATATCGTATACTATTTAAGATATGTACCATTACATACTAGGCACTGTCCAATCTTATTTGAATTCATTGCTTACTCCTGTAAGAAAACCTATCCAGCTTCGATCATCTAGTTCTGACCTACTTTTTGTTCCTAGAGTCAACACTAACATTGGAACTAGGGCTTTTTCTGTTGCTGCACCAACTTTTTGGAATATGCTCCATCTTAGTGTTAGATCAGTTGAACATATTAAAAAATGTCGTCGTCATTTAAAAACGTATCTTTACAACCTTGCTAATCCACCGTAGCTCCCTAGCGCCTTGACCCATCTATTGACAATTGGAAAACTACTTATGGATTTTGAGATTGACCAATCCTTTTGTTGTGATGCGCCTCTGAGCTTGGTTTCCAAGGATTTAGGCGCAATATAAGTTATATTATTATTATTAATATTAACTTTACGAGTGCATGCGAGAATTAGTAGCTCGGTGATATTATAAATGCCTCAGTACTATTTGCGCAGTTAATATTGATGTACGGTTTGCCAATTTCACAAAATTTATTCTGCTTTGACATGTTTAATTTCTGAAGAGTGATTTACAAATATGGTGACGTTTGCTTGACATAATTAAATTGGCTAGTGTCCACAGGTGGCTATTTTAAGATGCCCATTGACTGTTTGTCACATGTTATTGTTGACGACTATTAATGCCAGTAAACGTTAGGGACGTTTGTCAGTTATTAATTACTCGCCTGTTGGCTGTAAATATTACTTATCATTGCCTTGCGCCAAAATTAACTTCTAGGCCGTTCGCCATTAATAACGTATCAATGATTAGGAATTAAACAAAATTAATATAAATTTTAGTTAAATTTAAAGTATATAACAACAAATAATTAATTAATTAATATCATGGTTGCTTGCCACATTAATGCATCTTGGCCGTTCGCCATTAATACTAATAAAATACTTATCACAGCCGGTTGCCAAATTTATGGCCATTCGTTGAAGATAACATATCATGGCCATTTGCCAAATTAATGTCTCTTGACCGTTTGCCGGTAATAACAAATATTTGTCATGGCTGTTTGCCAAGTATTGACTGTTCACGGCTGTTTGGCAAAAATAACATATCATGGCCGTTTGCAAAATTTACGTCTCTTGGCCGTTCGCCATTCATAAAAAAATACTTATCATGGCCGTTTGCCAAGTATTCATTGTTCACGGACATTCGCCACACATGATATACCATGGCCGTCTTGCCAAATTAACGTCTTTTGACCGTACGAATTCTCGAGGGCAACTAATATTTTCTAGTGAAAGCCTCATTAATGTACATGTTTATGTAATATTTCATTGTCAAGGGACAAAGACTTTTCATGAAAAATGGAGATAAACTTACCCATTTTACTCAATACTGCTTTGTCAAATTTTGCGTGTTACAGGATGCCTTCCACTAAGAGACCACAAGTACTGACGGTTCATACGGTCTATTAATTGTTCACGACCGTTCGAAAATAAAATAAAATAACATCATGGCCGATTGCCAAATGCACGTCTCTTGGCCGTTCGCCATTAATAAAAAACAAAAATAAGCCTACTTATCATGGCCGTTTCCCAAGTAGTAATTGGTCACGGCTGTTCGCCAAAAATAACATCATGGCCGTTTGCTAAATTAAAGTTGATTGGCCGTTCGCCATCAATAATTGACTAATAATAATGATAATATAACTTAAATAAAATACTAATAAAACTAATAATAATTACCACCATGCGTTACTGGAGGCATGTGAAATAACATGATTACCGCCATGCGTTGCTGGAGGCATGTGAAAACATGATTACCGCCATGTGTTACTGGAGGCATATGAAATAATATGATTACCGCCATGCGTTGCTGGAGGCATTTGAAATAATATGATTACCGCCATGCGTTGCTGGAGGCATGTGAAATAATATGATTACCGCCATGCGTTGCTGGAGACATGTGAAATAATATGATTACCGCCATGCGTTGCTGGAGACATGTGAAATAATATGATTACCGCCATGCGTTGCTGGAGGCAGGTGAAATAATATTATTACAGCCATGCGTTACCGGAGGCATGTGAAATAACATAATTACCGCCATGCGTTACCGGAGGCATGTGAAATAACATGATTACCGTCATGCGTTGCTGGAGGCATGTGAAATAATATGATTACCGCCATGCGTTGCTGGAGGCATGTGAAATAATATGATTACCGCCATGCGTTACTGGAGGCATGTGAAATAACATGATTACCGCCATGCGTTGCTGGAGGCATGTGAAATAAGATGATGACCGCCATGCGTTACTGGAGGCATGTGAAATAAGATGATTACCGCCATGCGTTGCTGGAGACATGTGAAATAATATGGTTACCGCCATGCTTTGCTGGAGGCATGTGGATTAATATGATTACCGCCATGCTTTGTTGAAGGCATGTGAAATAATATGATTACCGCCATGCGTTGCTGGAGGCATGTGACATAATATGATTATCGGCATGCGTTGCTGAAGGCATGTGAAATAATATGATTACCCCCATGCGTTGATGGAGGCATGTGAAATAATATGATTACTGTCATGCGTTGCTGGAGGCATGTGAAATTATATGATTACAGATAGAGGATGATTTATTGATCCTCGCACATAAATTGTGCTTCACATAAAGTTACAAATATAAACATAAACATGCAAGAGTAAAATATCACATTGTACAGATAGTAGGCCCCCTACAGTTACTAACATAACATTAACAACACCCATATATCCCAACACACACATTTATTACTGCGATGCGTTTAGTTGACGTCATGGCCACGTTTCAAGGTTTTCAGGCATGCTTAATATGTTTGGTGTTACCAGTATAACATTGTTAATTGTTGTGCATGTCGATGGGAGTGATGTTCGCTGTAGTTCGGGTACTATTCCGTTGTGCATTTAATGTTGAAGAATTTCTCCTGAAATTCATCCTTGGGTCAGCCAACGTCTGAGTCAGAGGCAGGGTTGGTTACACTCGACAATAATTATACACTAGGACCTGTTTGGCTGCCTGGCAGGCACATTGGTAGATCGCTGCTGCGACAACGAGGGCTCCTCCGTCTGAGCCAGTGAATGCTCGACACAGGAGCCATGACAGTACACTCTGACTCCAGGTGGTGGTGGATAGTTACTTGAACGCAGAGATACATTTGGCATTTGTTGATGCAGGATATAGAACACTGTATGGCATCTGTTGAGAAGCTGCTGCACAGGACACATGCTTTTGTAACAGCAGTAGTAATAGAGGTGGTGTACGCCGTATGCTGGCGCCTCCTTGTGCAAACCCCATGTTAAGAGATAGGACTTTTGCACTGTGCCGCGCCAAACACTTTCGCGCCAATTATGCAAATGAGGTCTTTGGCGCGGCCTTGTGCAATTGCAATTGACCAATCACGAGCGAGCTGGGCCTTATGGGCGTGGCTAGTTATGCAAATGAGCTTGGAAAAGTAGTTCCGACCCCGGGTTAAAGCATAGGGAATTTTATCGCAAAGGTATCCGACCACTTTTCGAATTTTTATCCCACGTTAAAGCATAGGCCCTTTTTATCGCAAAGGTATCCGACCACTTTTCAAATTTGTATCCCACGTTAAAGCATAGGCCCTTTTTATCGCAAAGGTATCCGACCACTTTTCGAATTTTTATCCCATGTTAAAGCATAGGTCGTTTTATTGCAAAGGTATCCGACCACTTTTTGGGTTTTTATCGCTGTTAAAGCATAGGCCATTTTTATCCCGTGTTAAAGCATAGGCCCTTTTTATCGCAAAGGTACGCGACCACTTTTTGAATAAAATAACATATACCGAACACCATTTGAATACGCTACTCACGAGATTGCTTGATCCGGATGCCGAGCCTTCTCAAGGAACCGACCCGTTATTTGTTTGACGATGACGTGTCCAATATGTGGTGTTATAGTAAGGCGTTATGTATAACAAAAGGCTTATAAATTCAACGGAGATTGTTTTGTCTGAAGTAATGTATACGAAATGTAGATTACATATAGGACTATGTTATACCAGAGCCTATAGCCTCGTTTTGTTTTGTTTTTCGAACAGAGCGACCATTTTGGAATTATACCTTTGGTGTATGTTACAAAAACCCGTACTCGAGACGTGTCTGGACACGTTTGTTTGTTGCAAGCACGCGCACCCTGTATGACGTCATGGTATGCGTAGTAATTTTGTACACGAAGTGAGTTGTTCAAGCAGATAGTGCTTTGGTTAGACCTTGTGTTGAACTTGCGCGTATGTAATGTAATCCCTTCATATGACGTCATGATGCAGTGACGTCATGAGCAGTGACATCATCAAACTGCTATGCGCAGTAATTTTGTACACGAAGTGAGTTGGTCAAGCAGGTAGTACTTTGGTTAGACCTTGTATTGAACTTGCGCGTGTGTAATGTAATCCCTTCACGTGACGTCAATTAAATAAGTAATTGCGCATGCGCAATAGTAACCACTCGACCTCTCGACCCAGACAATCAACCCGGACCAACAGCCAACGACCAGTTCAACGACCAGTCAGCCTTCTCCGCCTACGGGCCCACTCGAGCTCTCGACCCCGTCAAGCAACCCGGACCAACAGTCAACAACCAGTTCAACGATCAGTCCGATGAACAGTTTGACGACCAGTTCGACGATCAAACCAATTTCGTCTCCGTCATCTGCTCCGGCAATCAACCCAACCAGCAACCTGACATTGTCACCTCCGACGAAGCGTCAGAAGGTGTTGCCTCGTTATACTTGCCGTATGTGTGGCAGTACATTCAAGTATAAAGGGAATTGGCCCGCTCATGTGAAGCAGGGCTGCTGCCAAAGGAAGCAAGATAAACAGCGGCGACGTAAGCAACTACGACCATCGCAGAGGCCCTTCACCTGCCCGTGTCGACAGAGACGATTAACAACAAAGGGACACCATCGACACTAACTCCCGATCATGCTATAGCGAGTGAAAAATCTCCCTGTTAACTGGTATAAACTGGTATAAATCAAGCTTCAAGGTTCTGTGTATTTGTCCCGTGTTAAGGAAGTTATACGAACTTGTCAGCTAAAACATTCAAACTACCAGCTATCTGTGTAAAATTTTGGTCAAACTGGTTGTCATGTAACAGTATTTGACAGAATATCATAGTACTTACCAACGGTCACAGTGGGTATCCTGTTTGTAAACTGTTTTGAAGGGGTATTCCTTGTTCAAGTTTCATC
Organism: Escarpia spicata; assembly: GCA_963995525.1. Classification (NCBI taxonomy): domain Eukaryota; kingdom Metazoa; phylum Annelida; class Polychaeta; order Sabellida; family Siboglinidae; genus Escarpia; species Escarpia spicata. Next base: position 28,678,805 of record OZ023211.1, read on the forward strand.
TACATGTATGTCTCATCTGTACCTAGACGGCAACCTTTTATCACACTATCATTCTTAACCTATACATATGCACGTATGCACGTATGCACGTATGTACGTATGCACGTGTGTATATAATTGCGTTCAAGCCTCATCTATTTAAATAAGCAATCACGCTATGTCAGTATGTGCAATGCACAATGGTGACTCGATCGTTTTGATACCAAAGAGCCTATAGCAATAAAAAGACAGCGCAGTACTCGCTATTTTCATTATTCGAGGAAAGTGAAGCGTCATGATAGTGAAGCGTCATGTTAGAACAGTACAGGCACACAATAACCTCCCAGATAAGATGTACCAGTATTTATATAGTTTACCGTATTAAGGGTCAAGTGTACACAGGAACATTAGAATGTTTTTATCCTTTTTTTTGCACTATAGTATTTAAATTCGTGCTTCTTCGTTAAAACCTTTGAAACCGACTTCTGTCGTAAAACAAATAACCTGGCATGGGTAATCGAAAATGAACTCATAGATTCATACATAGATACATAGAGATATACATAGATACATCAAGAGAGGAGACTATGACCGAGAGATCCCGCGAGACTATGGATGACACGAGACAAGAGACGAGAGTACGGACGAGACAAGAGACGAGACTATGACCGAGATATGTCACGAGACTACGGATGTCACATCACACGAGAGTACGGACGAGACAAGAGACGGGACTATGACCGAGATATGTCACGAGACTACGGATGTCACATCACACGAGAGTACAGACGAGACAAGAGGCGGGACTAGGACCGAGATATGTCACGAGACTATGAACGAGATGTGTCACGAGACTTCGGATGACAAGAGACGAGACTATGTCCGATATGTGTCACGAGACTTCGGATGACACATCACACGAGAGTACCGACGAGACAAGAGATGCCGCGAGACTAAGGATGACACGAGATAAGAGACGAGACTATGACCGAGATGTGTCACGAGACTACGGAGTGTGTGTGAGTGTGTGTGTGAGTGTGTGTGTGTGTGTGTGTGTGTGGGTGTGTGAGTGTGTGAGTGAGTGTGTGTGTGTGTGTGTGTGTGTGTGTGTGTGTGTGTGTGTGTGTGTGTGTGTGTGTGTGTGTGTGTGTGTGTGTGTGTGTGTGTGTGTGTGTGTGTGTGTGTGTGTGTGTGTGTGTGACGGGTTATCGAGTGAGATCCCTCAAAAGGGCGCAAATAGACAGGTAAAAAGGGAGCAATGGAGCAAATAGACAGGTAAAAAGGGAGCAATGGAGCAAATAGACAGGTAAAAAGGGAGCAATGGAGCAAATAGACAGGTAAAAAGGGAGCAATGGAGCAAATAGACAGGTAAAAAGGGAGCAATGGAGCAAATAGACAGGTAAAAAGGGAGCAATGGAGCAAATAGACAGGTAAAAAGGGAGCAATGGAGCAAATAGACAGGTAAAAAGGGAGCAATGGAGCAAATAGACAGGTAAAAAGGGAGCAATGGAGCAAATAGACAGGTAAAAAGGGAGCAATGGAGCAAATAGACAGGTAAAAAGGGAGCAATGGAGCAAATAGACAGGTAAAAAGGGAGCAATGGAGCAAATAGACAGGTAAAAGGGGGCAATGGAGCAAATAGACAGGTCAAAAGGGAGCAATGGAGCAAATAGACAGGTAAAAAGGGAGCAATGGAGCAAATAGACAGGTAAAAAGGGAGCAATGGAGCAAATAGACAGGTAAAAAGGGAGCAATGGAGCAAATAGACAGGTAAAAAGGGAGCAATGGAGCAAATAGACAGGTAAAAAGGGAGCAATGGAGCAAATAGACAGGTAAAAAGGGAGCAATGGAGCAAATAGACAGGTAAAAAGGGAGCAATGGAGCAAATAGACAGGTAAAAAGGGAGCAATGGAGCAAATAGACAGGTAAAAAGGGAGCAATGGAGCAAATAGACAGGTAAAAAGGGAGCAATGGAGCAAATAGACAGGTAAAAAGGGAGCAATGGAGCAAATAGATAAAAATATATAATTAGGTTATCAAGAGAAAAAAAGTTGGGGTTAACCTCGCGAAAATTTAAACACCCACCAAAGTGGTTGTATAAATTTTCGCGAGGTTAACCCCAACTTTTTTTCTCTTGATAACCTAATTATATATTTTTACCCGCTAGATGGCGCCCTCATGTGACGTAGTACTCCGATTATCCACTAGAGGACGCTACGCCGGATGTGATGTCATACCGGAAGTCACTTGACTGTCATGGCGGCCTCTACTAGGGACGCTACGCCGGAAGTAACGTAGTACCGGAAGTTATTTGAATGACATGGCGACCTGTCATGGTGGCCTCTACGCTTCCGCTATCGTTGGTCATCCTGGTCAGTAGATGGCGATACTCTGACTAATTACATCGGTGTCCGTTGAGTGGTGTCGAATGTCGCCTCTCATGGCCGTACACAGTTTTTGTGTTAAGGGAAGTCACGTGCTGTACGTTCGGTCTGATTGGTTATGCAAATGAGATGACGCCGAAACCTAATAAGTGTTTGGTGTTTCCTTTATCCGACAACTTTGATTCTTGTCACACGCTGATCTAAGTGTTTGGTGTTTCGTTTGTCACAGAATCCGGCAAGTTTGTTACACATAAACATAACAGGCTAAAGTCTCCGTGCTGAACTACACAGATACATCACTGGCTAACGTCTCTACTGAACTACACACAGACATTACCAGCTAACGTCCGTAGTGAACTACACACAGACATAACAGGCGGCGTCGAATGTCGCCTCTCTCATGGCCGTGCACAGTTTTTGTGTTTTGTGTGTGTTAAGGGAAGTCACGTGATGTACGTTCGGTCTGATTGTTTATGCAAATGAGATGTCGCCGAAAACTAGTGTATATAGTTTAGTGTTTCGGGCATAGCAGTTTTCAAATTCGATTGCTATGGCAGCCTATACTAGGGACGCTACGTCGGAAGTGATGTCGCACCGGATGTTACTTGACTGTCGTGGCGGCCTCTGTGCTTCGGGTATTCCCGGAAGTGTGCCCATGAATAGAGATCTGTCATGGTCAGTAGATGGCAATACTCTGACTAATTACATCGGTATCCGTTGAGTGATGTTGGGAACCTTGATGGTCACCTCTTTGAATGAAGTCCTGTCAGGTGGTTGTCCTTACTGTGTTCAATTCGTGTCACGTGTTCGGCTAAGTTTAGTGTTTAAATAACACGTCGAATTGTCAGAAAGAGGTGAGCTGTACGCGATAACCCGTCGAGTTGTCAGAAAGAGGTGAGATGTCACGCGATAACCCGGCGAATTGTCAGAAAGTTACGAAAATGTTACCGCGGTAACATGTTGACAAGATAAACTGTTAGAAAACGACGAAGGGCCAGCGTGAGTGAGTAAAGTTCTGAGTCCTACCCACACTAAAACGTTATAAGTCCTACCAACCCTAAAAAGTTCTGAGTCCTACCGTCACTAAAAAGTTATAAGTCCTACCAACATTAAAAAGTTATAAGTACTACCAACCCTAACAAGTTATAAGTCCTACCAGCACTAAAACGTTATAAGTCCTACCAACACTAAAAATTTCTGAGTACTACCAACCCTAAAAAGTTCTGAGTCCTACCAACCCTAAAAAGTTCTGAGTCCTATCAACACTAAAAAGTTATAAGTCCTACCAACCCTAAAAAGTTATAAGTCCTACCAGCACTAAAAAGTTATAAGTCCTACCAACACTAAAAGGTTATAAGTCCTACCAGCACTAAAACGTTATAAGTCCTACCAACACTAACAAGTTCTGAGTCCTACCGTCACTAAAAGGTTATAAGTACTACCAACCCTAAAAAGTTATAAGTCCTACCAGCACTAAAACGTTATAAGTCCTACCAACACTAAAAAGTTATAAGTCCTACCAACACTAAAAAGTTATAAGTACTACCAACCCTAAAAAGTTATAAGTCCTACCAGCACTAAAACGTTATAAGTCCTACCAACACTAAAAAGTTCTGAGTACTACAAACCCTAAAAGTTCTGAGTCCTACCAACCCTAAAAAGTTCTGAGTCCTATCAACACTAAAAAGTTATAAGTCCTACCAACACTAAAAAGTTATAAGTCCTACCAACCCTAAAAAGTTATAAGTCCTACCAGCACTAAAAAGTTATAAGTCCTACCAACACTAAAAGGTTATAAGTCCTACCAGCACTAAAACGTTATAAGTCCTACCAACACTAAAAAGTTCTGAGTCCTACCGTCACTAAAAGGTTATAAGTACTACCAACCCTAAAAAGTTATAAGTCCTACCAGCACTAAAACGTTATAAGTCCTACCAACACTAAAAAGTTCTGAGTCCTACCAACCCTAAAAAGTTCTGAGTCCTACCGTCACTAAAAAGTTATAAGTCCTACCAGCACTAAAACGTTATATGTACTACCAACACTAAAAGGTTATAAGTACTACCAACCCTAAAAAGTTCTGAGTCCTACCAACCCTAAAAAGTTCTGAGTCCTACCAACCCTAAAAAGTTCTGAGTCCTACCGTCACTAAAAAGTTATAAGTCCTACCAGCACTAAACCGTTATAAGTACTACCAACACTAAAAGGTTATAAGTACTACCAACCCTAAAAAGTTATAAGTCCTACCAGCACTAAAACGTTATAAGTCCTATCTATTTGCTCCATTGCTCCCTTTTTACCTGTCTATTTGCTCCATTGCTCCCTTTTTACCTGTCTATTTGCTCCATTGCTCCCTTTTTACCTGTCTATTTGCTCCATTGCTCCCTTTTTACCTGTCTATTTGCTCCATTGCTCCCTTTTTACCTGTCTATTTGCTCCATTGCTCCCTTTTTACCTGTCTATTTGCTCCAGTGCTCCCTTTTTACCTGTCTATTTGCTCCATTGCTCCCTTTTTACCTGTCTATTTGCTCCATTGCTCCCTTCTTACCTGTCTATTTGCTCCATTGCTCCCTTCTTACCTGTCTATTTGCTCCATTGCTCCCTTTTTACCTGTCTATTTGCTCCATTGCTCCCTTTTTACCTGTCTATTTGCTCCATTGCTCCCTTTTTACCTGTCTATTTGCTCCATTGCTCCCTTTTTACCTGTCTATTTGCTCCATTGCTCCCTTTTTACCTGTCTATTTGCGCCCTTTTGAGGGATCTCACTCGATAACCCGTCACACACACACACACACACACACACACACACACACACACACACACACACACACACACACACACACACACACACACACACACACACACACACACACACACACACACACACACACACACACACACACACACACACACACACACACACACACACACACACACACACACACACACACACACACACACACACACACACACACACTCACTCACACACTCACACACCCACACACACACACACACACACACACTCACACACACTCACACACACTCCGTAGTCTCGTGACACATCTCGGTCATAGTCTCGTCTCTTATCTCGTGTCATCCGTAGTCTCGCGGCATCTCTTGTCTCGTCGGTACTCTCGTGTGATGTGTCATCCGAAGTCTCGTGACACATATCGGACATAGTCTCGTCTCTTGTCATCCGAAGTCTCGTGACACATCTCGTTCATAGTCTCGTGACATATCTCGGTCCTAGTCCCGCCTCTTGTCTCGTCTGTACTCTCGTGTGATGTGACATCCGTAGTCTCGTGACAAATCTCGGTCATAGTCCCGTCTCTTGTCTCGTCCGTACTCTCGTGTGATGTGACATCCGTAGTCTCGTGACATATCTCGGTCATAGTCTCGTCTCTTGTCTCGTCCGTACTCTCGTCTCTTGTCTCGTGTCATCCATAGTCTCGCGGGATCTCTCGGTCATAGTCTCCTCTCTTGATGTATCTATGTATATCTCTATGTATCTATGTATGAATCTATGAGTTCATTTTCGATTACCCATGCCAGGTTATTTGTTTTACGACAGAAGTCGGTTTCAAAGGTTTTAACGAAGAAGCACGAATTTAAATACTATAGTGCAAAAAAAAGGATAAAAACATTCTAATGTTCCTGTGTACACTTGACCCTTAATACGGTAAACTATATAAATACTGGTACATCTTATCTGGGAGGTTATTGTGTGCCTGTACTGTTCTAACATGACGCTTCACTATCATGACGCTTCACTTTCCTCGAACAATGAAAATAGCGAGTACTGCGCTGTCTTTTTATTGCTATAGGCTCTTTGGTATCAAAACGATCGAGTCACCATTGTGCATTGCACATACTGACATAGCGTGATTGCTTATTTAAATAGATGAGGCTTGAACGCAATTATATACACACGTGCATACGTACATACGTGCATACGTGCATACGTATAGGTTAAGAATGATAGTGTGATAAAAGGTTGCCGTCTAGGTACAGATGAGACATACATGTAGATGAAACTTGAACAAGGAATACCCCTTCAAAACAGTTTACAAACAGGATACCCACTGTGACCGTTGGTAAGTACTATGATATTCTGTCAAATACTGTTACATGACAACCAGTTTGACCAAAATTTTATACAGATAGCTGGTAGTTTGAATGTTTTAGCTGACAAGTTCGTATAACTTCCTTAACACGGGACAAATACACAGAACCTTGAGGCTTGATTTATACCAGTTTATACCAGTTAACAGGGAGATTTTTCACTCGCTATAGCATGATCGGGAGTTAGTGTCGATGGTGTCCCTTTGTTGTTAATCGTCTCTGTCGACACGGGCAGGTGAAGGGCCTCTGCGATGGTCGTAGTTGTTTACGTCGCCGCTGTTTATCTTGCTTCCTTTGGCAGCAGCCCTGCTTCACATGAGCGGGCCAATTCCCTTTATACTTGAATGTACTGCCACACATACGGCAAGTATAACGAGGCAACACCTTCTGACGCTTCGTCGGAGGTGACAATGTCAGGTTGCTGGTTGGGTTGATTGCCGGAGCAGATGACGGAGACGAAATTGGTTTGATCGTCGAACTGGTCGTCAAACTGTTCACCGGACTGATCGTTGAACTGGTTGTTGACTGTTGGTCCGGGTTGCTTGACGGGGTCGAGAGCTCGAGTGGGCCCGTAGGCGGAGAAGGCTGACTGGTCGTTGAACTGGTCGTTGGCTGTTGGTCCGGGTTGATTGTCTGGGTCGAGAGGTCGAGTGGTTACTATTGCGCATGCGCAATTACTTATTTTATTGACGTCACGTGAAGGGATTACATTACACACGCGCAAGTTCAATACAAGGTCTAACCAAAGTACTACCTGCTTGACCAACTCACTTCGTGTACAAAATTACTGCGCATAGCAGTTTGATGATTTCATTGCTCATGACGTCACTGCATCATGACGTCATATGAAGGGATTACATTACATACGCGCAAGTTCAACACAAGGTCTAACCAAAGCACTATCTGCTTGAACAACTCACTTCGTGTACAAAATTACTGCGCATACCATGACGTCATACAGGGTGCGCGTGCTTGCAACAAACAAACGTGTCCAGACACGTCTCGAGTACGGGTTTTTGTAACATATACCAAAGGTATAATTCCAAAATGGTCGCTCTGTTCGAAAAACAAAACAAAACGAGGCTATAGGCTCTGGTATAACATAGTCCTATATGTAATCTACATTTCGTATACATTACTTCAGACAAAACAGTCTCCGTTGAATTTATAAGCCTTTTGTTATACATAACGCCTTACTATAACACCACATATTGGACACGTCATCGTCAAACAAATAACGGGTCGGTTCCTTGAGAAGGCTCGGCATCCGGATCAAGCAATCTCGTGAGTAGCGTATTCAAATGGTGTTCGGTATATGTTATTTTATTCAAAAAGTGGTCGCGTACCTTTGCGATAAAAAGGGCCTATGCTTTAACACGGGATAAAAATGGCCTATGCTTTAACAGCGATAAAAACCCAAAAAGTGGTCGGATACCTTTGCAATAAAACGACCTATGCTTTAACATGGGATAAAAATTCGAAAAGTGGTCGGATACCTTTGCGATAAAAAGGGCCTATGCTTTAACGTGGGATAAAAATTCGAAAAGTGGTCGGATACCTTTGCGATAAAAAGGGCCTATGCTTTAACGTGGGATAAAAATTCGAAAAGTGGTCGGATACCTTTGCGATAAAATTCCCTATGCTTTAACCCGGGGTCGGAACTACTTTTCCAAGCTCATTTGCATAACTAGCCACGCCCATAAGGCCCAGCTCGCTCGTGATTGGTCAATTGCAATTGCACAAGGCCGCGCCAAAGACCTCATTTGCATAATTGGCGCGAAAGTGTTTGGCGCGGCACAGTGCAAAAGTCCTATCTCTTAACATGGGGTTTGCACAAGGAGGCGCCAGCATACGGCGTACACCACCTCTATTACTACTAACAGCAATCCATCCTTCTACACTTATGGCACCTGCAAGTGGTTTCAGTCTGGCAACGGACACTTGACTGGATGTGGGGTACATACAATATATTTTTTATGTTACAGGTGGAGAACTTTAGCTATGCATCGCAGGACCTATGATCAGTCATTGGATAACAGTGTAGGTAATGGTAATTTGAATAGGTAATATATCGTTTTTATGTCATAGTAATGGGTGAGCCTTTATCAAAAGTAATAATAATAATATATCCAAAACTAATCGATAATAGTTTAGTTACCTTTTTATTACACATATTGCTGCAAATGTCCAAAAATTGGGTTTGTTTGCACGTTATGCCAACTGTGTATGTGGCAACAGCAAAGGATGTGTAAACAATGTACACACAATTACTGAACCGGTATTTACATAACAGGGTAGGATCAGTGTGCTAAGAATTCAGCAGGTCACTAATCACAGGCCAGATCCCTGCAATCTGGAAGCATGCCCTGGTCCAGACCATTTTCAAGAAAGGAGACAGGAGCCAAGCTAGCATCTATAGACCCATATCCTTGACCTGTGTCTGCTGCAGGCTTCTGGAGCACATCGTGAGATCTGAAATAACAGGCAACCAAATTATCACTGATGCACACAATGGCTTTCGCAAGAAAAGCTCCTGCGAAACTCAAGTCATTCTCACGGTAGAAGACTTTGCAGCGGAACTGGGCAGGGGCGGTCAGACGGACGCGATATTCCTTGACTTCTCTAAGGCCTTTGATAAAGTGCCCCACAAGAGACTGCTCATGAAGTTGGACTATTGCGGCATTAGAGGGGCAACAAACGCATGGATCGAGAACTTTCTTTCCGGCCGCACGCACAGGTAGTAGTAGAGGGAGAAAGCTCGCACACTGGCTTTGTAATCTCGGGAATACCGCAAGGATCGGTTCTGGGACCATCTCTGTTCCTGATCTACATCAACGATCTTGGAGATGGAGTTAGGGCCAGACTACGACTATTCGCCGACGACACCATCCTCTATTCCCGGATCAAGACCCCGGCTGATAAGGATGATCTCCGGGAAGATCTGAGAAAACTGGAAGTCTGGGAAGAAATGGCAGATGTCATTCAATGTCGGAAAATGCCACCTACTGACTGTCACCAAGAAGAAGACCAGGATCCTGACCAGCTACACTCTCCAAAAACACACCCTGGAGAAAGTCACAAGTGCCAAGTACGTGGGTGTCGAACTCACAGAGAATCTTCACTGCGGCAAACAAGTCGAAGCTGTAGCTGCAAAGGTCAACAGACTCGGCGCGTTTGCCTAGAGAAATCTGAAAGGATGCTCCACCACCGTCCAGATGCACTGCTTCAAAGGCTTAGCCCGACCAGTCCTGGATTACCCGTCGGCGGTAATGGATCCCCATTGGCAGCACCTGAAGACCACTCTTCACACGCCACATCCTGCACAACTACAGCCCCACTGCCAGTGCATCAGCCATGGTAGAGCAGCTGAACCTTGTGAACCTTCCAGTCAGGAGAACAGTGAATAAGGCTAGCATGATGTACAAAATTATGCACGGCCTTTTCGACCTACACCCGCCTCCTGGCCTACTCACGGCAGCCTCCCGGAAAACCCGTGGTCAGCAAAACAAACTCCTATTGCCTACTCAAGGACAAACACTTATCTCCATTCCTTCTTCCTATCTGCTATTAGAATGTGGAGCTCACTTCCCTCAAACTCCTCCGAAGCCCAGCCCCTCCCAGATTTCAGGTCCTCCATGAAGAAATAGCTGACTGCTCAACAATAGCCACTACCGTTATAATGCGCAATCTTAACGTTCTTATATGGTATACATATTTTAATTCTTTATTATTATTATTATTCCCAATCGTTACGAATAATGTAACTGAATTTTTTTCTTTTAAACTGTTTAATCTAATTTTTTTAAACCTTTTAACTGTTTCTAATTATATTTTAAACCATTTAAATTGTTTTTTATTTTAAATCCATGCGCACCTTCACAACAACTGTGGAGTTATTCCTCGACTGCCGGTATTTCCACAATAATCCAGAAGAAGAAGAAGATTTTTAATAGCTTCAACGAATAGCTCGTCAGTGAAACAGTGTAGGATTAGCAAGCCGGTAACTAATTGTTGGGATGCACTATTGGAGAGGCTAATGATAGCTTTAACACATTCCTAACACAGCTGCATTCTGGTGTTGAATTCAAAGGAAGTTCATCACACCTATATATACATATATATATATATATATATATATATATATATATATATATATATATCATAGGTCGTTTTGAGTCACACACAAGAACCGGCCAACTAGAATCGGTCAATGTGACAATCTAGTAATATAAATAGTAATAAATATCCCGGTAAAAGATTGGTATTAATGTGATAGTAATAGCAATATTAAGATATAATACATAATCTGTAATATAACCAAATGTAGTCATGCCAGGGGCCAGTACAGGGTATCATGTTTGCGTACCCGGATGGTACGCTTATGCCATTTCGACGTGTCCCTTAAAGGGGAAATGAAATGCAGCTGTTTCATGCTACATATTTAAATATATACTATATAAGTATACATTAATGTTAACAGAAACGTACTCATTTATAAGACAAACTAAAAAAACGATTTTGTTCGATGCCTAAATCGTCGCTATAGAGCACTGCGTATCGCCATCTTTGTTCCAAGCGAGTGGTTTGATTCACTCCTATCTAATCAATGTTAAATTTCGGGGTTTTTCGGTTTACTTCATTAGTAGACATTTCTGTGCGAAAACAAAGATATGGTGCCCTATTATACACGATAGGCGTTCCATATGTCAACAAATAACTTGTATACGCGTTCGAAATAAAAAGGTGAAATTAAATGGCAAAGATTTATAACCAATGAAATCGTTGTTAAAGTCGCACTTCCCGAACGAAGATTTTAGCTGCCAGAAGGGGGCGGGGTTTTCAAAGCAAAGTTCAGAATATTAGATGCGCGCGCATACCGGGACTATTTTTATTTTGTTGACAAAAACGTCGAAGGATTCTGGTAGAGACGAGTTATTAAAAGTGATTTTTAAAACTTCCGGATCACTTGGGGAGAAAATCGATACGACAGATGAAGACTCTAGTTCGACTTGTCACTCGGAAATTACGGTTGATACGGTTGACACACACAAAGGGCCTGTGCCATACGGGTTTCACCCAGTGACAGTGTGCGATCCACGACCACGGTCCGATAATGTCCGGGTCAGGTTCAGTTGTGGGAGTCGGACAGTGACAGTTGGTCTATCGACGACGAAGACGTTACGCGACTTAATAATGTCGCATGGTGTTTGTGTGGACACTGCGTCCCAATGACAATGTCGACGCACATCGAGTTGCTGTGCTGTAAGGATATAGCTGCCGTACAGCACCGTATGACAGACCTTGCAGATGCCTGCATTAGATTTAGTGTCATTACCGATTATGAGTGACGACTTCGAAACGGTTTGCACCAACAGGGCGGTGTTGGAACTTGGAAGTCGGTCTGTTGTCATTGTACGATTTGCGTGCAGACTCGTTGATTCGACCAATAGCTAGTAGGTAAGTACTACGTAGTTCAACAGGTATCAAATAATTATTCTAGCAATAACTATTTCAAACTTAAATAGAGTAATTATACTTGTTCCCACCTCAGATGTTCAGGTTCACTCAATCTTCATAAAATACTATGTCTATGATTTTCATCAAACAATTTTTGATCATTTTCTTAATAAATTTACTTTTATTCTTGACAGGATGTGTGCATCCTTTTTATACAGTTGTTTAATTCCCTATTTAAAAGTGTTCAAGCAACTTGCTTAATTTATATAAAAATGTAGACAAATTGCACACTACCATGCATTAATAGATGCATAATCAGAACATTGTGCAATGCACTATTGATACAAATATATTTAAGTGGAGTTTTTAATATAATAAAAATGTTATGTATATTATGTCTGTGTGTTATCAAGACCACATCATGAAATGTAGTCTTACAATCATAATTATTACAGCCCTTCACAAACAAATGAACCAATTCATTGAATTCATTATGTGATATTGATAAAACACACAGTTTTGCCAGTATAACAATAATTAGAAGATACCGGTTGTTTATTATCAACTAATGCAAATAAATGAACTTTCAGAACATATCGATTGATTCGATTAGCCGCCTATCGTCACTTCACGTTGTGGTCAAGGGAGAGACTTGGAAAAGGCAACAGACGTGTTATACCAGCCTGCACTGTATCCAGAAGTGAATGGGGTTTATGAAAATTTAACCTATGGACATTGCACTATACAGGTGAGTGTACAGTGAAAATAAAAACCATGGATAAGTAAGATTAGATTAACCAAAAGGAAGAATGAATTATTCGGTGCCTTCTTATCCCATTTTTTGCAACAACAATGTGATCTGTAGTGTCTTGCATGTCCCTATTCATAATTCGATTTGTAATACTGAAGCCAACATGAAATATATCAACAGTTTATTCATATGGAGAAACAATTCACAAATAAATAAGACTACATGGCAGACTGTGCCAATGCATTAGTCAAATTCACACACCAGTTTTCAATGTTTCTTTCAGTTTATTAACTTCACACTGTGACACATTTTAATGTAACTGTATTACAATTTGGGTCTGTGTCAGTCCTGTGCACATATAGTACATCAATAAGTAACACGTTTATTGATTATATGGGTCATCATTATGATCAAATATTGTGATACAAAAATTATTACATACAAAATATTCCATTACAGTTCCAGTTTTACATAATTGTGGGTTTCAACTTTCAACACTAGGGCCATGTGTCAAGAAAACAAGTATTATTATTCAAGATACAGATTCAAAACTTGTAGTACTAGTTTAAAAATCTATCAAGTGCCTCCAAATGGATTTATCTAGATTTATGGCACTATATAAGTGTTCTTATTATTATTAAGTACTTTTTGAGATGTTGTTTTGTGATAATGTCAAAGTAATACTAACAATGAAGTATGAATATATATATAAAAAACGTATAGCTGAATCCTTTGCTGCTTCATTAGTTTGTAGTACACTTTAATAATACTGGCTAAAACATACAGATTAAACAAAAAATATGTTTTTGTTGTAAGATGGCACTTTACTATTACTAAACTTGATGGTAACAGTCCAGTTTTAATGGTAATGGCCCTTATCATTTTTGTGACACACGTCCTAGAAGCCACATTAAAAGTGTACAGTGAGTCATATGAACAAATACATGTACAGTTCAGTGTGATGTTTGAGAATGGTAGTCTGTTGCAAAAAACTCACTATAAGTAACATGTTTGGACTTGGTTAAACTATTCCAGTAAATTACATATACCCAAAGTTCCCTACGTAGAATAGTGTCTAATAAAATACATTGCATACCACAACTAGGATACAAGCTTTTAAGTGGATGTTCCTTACTTTAGGAGGTCCTATACAGTAGTGAGAATGCACTTTGCCTAAAACGTTTCTCTATTTCTGCCAGTGATGTTCAAACTATGTTATTTAAGCATAGAAATCCATTGTCATTTGAAATTGGATGTCGTATCAATTGGGTGGCACTAAACCGAATTGATACGGATACAACTACTTTTCCGTAAAGCCACTTCTTTGCTTTGCCACAGCCTCCTCTGTTGCTGGTTTTTCGATGCCTGCATGCTCTGCTAGAGTTACCTCCTTACTTGATGTTACAACTTGGAGCACACTTCACAGCTTTGTGCCACTCGTGCATCTAGCTGCAATGCCCTCTAGCATTTCTCCTCGGAAGCTGTAGTCCTTTGACGCCATCACTTTCTTCACTACATACCCAGCAGACTTTGAATACTGCAGCTGATACCGTAGCTTGTTGTCTGCTGTTTTCATCATTTCCCGCTGATTGGACAAATGATAAATCTAAAATCAGTATAACAATAGAAATATCTGAAGAATAGCTGGCTATAGCAGCTTGCTTGTATGCTCTCTCTCTCTCTCTCTCTCTCGCTCTCTCTCTCGAAATCAAACGGCTAATGTCATTTATTAATCGGTTCCGAATTCTGCCATCCTTTTCAATTTAAACTTCCAATGAATTCCAATTCCATAATACATTCAAATATTTATTATTGAATCATATGTGTATATCATTTATATATGCATCAGTTTATATTTCAATAAGCAATTCCAAAGCATACCATTCCAATTCCATTGATATATAATTAAACAATTCAAGTAACAATAAACAAATGTCCTCAATTTTATATTATGTTATCTGTTGTTTGCATGCATACTCTTATGCAGTGAGATTGTATTTTCGAAACTGTATTCCTAACATTGTTTTGCTATCGAGTACAGGCAGGGATTTTCAGCCATTTCAGTTTATTTCCTAATGCAATGCTGGATTTCTAAAGTGTGCAGCTTTGTCAAGCAACTGATACATTATTTTGTAACATCAAATGTTAACACTATTGATATCACAAGCCTTACCTTGTATTTGTGTTGTGGTCAATGGTGGCCAAGTGGAGTCTGGCTATGATGCCTTGACGGCTGAAGTTGGGTGCATACTTCAGGAAGAGGGCATGTAAGCTTTCCAGTTCACCAGTGTGAACACACTTCATAACGCTCTCTATATCATACAGTAGGCAACATTCCAGTATAGCTTTCTGGACAGTGTTGTTTTCACTTCTTGTTGTGTATACATTGCATGACTGCACTTCCGGTACAACTCTGCGCCTGCTGTCCATGAATGGAATTCCTGATGTGATGGAGGAGCGAGATCCACATCTCCTTCATCAAGCGGGGATCACCATAACAAGCTGATGCGCAATACCACAGGTGGTTGGCAATTGCGCCTATCAAAGGGACAACTTCAACTTTCTTGGCAGGCAACAACCATTATTTCTTTCTCTTTCTGATGCTGGGATATCTGTCAGTGGCAAGTGTGGTGATCTTCACCCCATGGTCAGTCAGGTTGTCCAAGCAGCGTTTCAAGCCCTCTACTTCCATCCAGTAACTGTTCTTGACCTCTGTGACCCGAACAGTTTCTTGAGCAATGATGAGTTGGCTATCAGTGTCCATGACGAAGTAAATGCCAAATGTAGCGTTGTGTCCTGGATTGTCATATCTTGCATCGTCTGATGCGACCACGCTCTGTCCGGCCAGAGCTGACATGATGGCCTCTGAATGGCATGTCCTCTATCTCTGGCAGTATGTATGTCCGCTGTATGTTGTAGCACTGGCGGGGTGACAAGGCACATAGGTTCATTAGGTTGACCAAATTGTACATAGTGAATGAATGACCAGTCAGGAAGAGGACGCTTGGTATCAACAAGTTACTCTCATAAATGTTACCAATCTTGGGTTGCGAGTGCCACATGAACGAGTGGCCATCAACACATTCTGTGGTCACAACCACTGCAAATCAAGTCACTGTGCTGCTAGGCTTTGATATAAGTGGTTTATTGCAGTTTGGTGTTTTAGCAGGTGCAGAAAAGTGAAATGATGTTTTTCTCACAAATAACAAACTTTCTCTCTTTCCCATTAGTGTAAGAACCGCTTGAGTCATCATCAGTGATACCGCTGTCACATGCTACAACATATTCTGCATCACTCACTTCAATGTTTCTCTTCTCGCTGTTGCAGACATAATCGTCTGAAGATGGTGATAGTGAGACTGGGACATCCGAAGGGCGTCTATATTGACAGAACTGCCATGGTCAGGGTCAGTCGGAGAAGGCGTGCTAGACTGCGATGGCAACTTTGCATACCCACGGTCATGGTGAATGTTCAATGGAACAACAGTATTGTCAGTATTAACTACTGCATCGACAAAGTGTCGCACTGGCGACACGACCACTGGCTTCCTTTATGTTTTGACACTACAGTTCGATGGCGTGACAGCACTATAAGTGACATTTGTATTACCACGCGTGCTAAATCCTTCGCTGGATCCTTCGAAGCTTGCGCTCGGTATTAGGCCCTATGGTTGTGTGGATACTTCCGTTATATATTATGAACAAAATGACACAATCTTGCAAATATTAATTAAAATTGGAGCACAAATGCGATTTACATGTGACTTTTTCAACGTTTTTTTTTAGTGGATATATGTGTGTTATCTTTATTTTTCATGATTAAAATGCATGTGCACTCAAATGTGTTTAACATTTGAACTTTATAAATACAAAATACATATTTAGTAATCTTTGTGGCTTTTTCGTGTGACGTTATTTCCTTTTTTCCTTGTTAGGCTTACATTCAAAAGTCAATAAATTATATACAATGTCCTTGTTATTAAAAGCATACATTGGTGTTTGCAGTCATGCAATCTATATCAGGAAAAAAAGTTGGTATGATAGCATGCTTGCTAAATTGTCGCCTCAAAACTGGAGCATCAATTCAGAGTCCATTGTTACAAGCCAATATTTGAGACACATAAATTAGTATCAGGCCTACATGGTGATTGACTTTAGTTGACTGATGTGAACCTACTTACTATGCCAATAACTAATTATATCAGATATGACTATAGTGTTTTGTTGTATGCTATTGACTGTATAACAAGTATTTTTAAGGATTTAAATACTTGTAATGTCACTTAAAGGGAATAAAAACAAGGCATTAGCTAAAATCCGTTTTCCATGTGTACACAAAGATTAACATTGTATGTAACATTTGACAACATTTAAAAAATACAGAAAAATACGTTTGTAGACAACATTCTATTTTAAACCCGTCTGTGTAGAGATTCCCGCAGAAAGTTGATATTTAATGAGCTAGGCGATCACGTGGTATCGTGACGTCAAAGATGACTTTCGGCTTTGTTGACATCTATGCATCGCCATTGTTGTTCTCTCCATTCTCTTGTAACATCATGGCTAGTGGGAGTTTCCCAGAGTTTCAAGTGAAATCATACGATTTTGAGCCACTAGCGGGAACGGTTACAGCGGATGATTCGTCTGATTCCGCTCTTTCCGAGCATTTCAGCGACGGTAGCGAAGAAGATGATGCGGAGTCGGACAGTCACAATGTGAATGTTCGCTCAGGCAACACCGACTGGTAAGCTGCAACTTCATTATAATGACACATATGGTGTGAAAACTTCGACAACAACACTGATATCGTTTTAGTACGACGTTATATTATAAAATGCGGTGTCAAAGCTGTACAGAGAGTTAGCTAGAGGTTGTAGCTAAGTAGGTCATCGGACGAAGTAATTGTAAACAGACTTGTCAAAGACAAACTTCACAAAGTTACGAACCGTCGAACGTCGTAAGCATGGTTGTCTGGTTTATGCGGATCGAGTTTAGGACGTTATAGCTACTTACGATATCACCCCTCTGGACAAAACCCACACTTTTTTAGTTGGACAGTTGTTCGCGAGATGACCATAATATCATGACATATATAATGACAGCTCTAGATTATGTCATTTATGTGGAACAATAATTTTATTACTCTGAGTCTGACACATAACAATATAGCTACTATATAATCAAAATAAACTAAAATAAACATTAAAACAACATGCAGAACAATTGAATAATTATGGTAATGGGTTATAGCCTGAAGGGTTATGTCCTAGACCTAGGGGTTTAGTGTAACCTTAGGGGTCTTATATGTGAGATGCTACCAGTGGGTATATATGTGCCCTACGACTATGTCCATAAAAATCATAAGGACATAGCATTTTTAATCACATTTTTTGTGTGACATATTTATTACAAATCCATCAAGCAAGTTTCATAACACAGTTTTACTGGATTGAATCATTACAAATTCATCAAGCAAGTTTCATAACACAGTGTTACTGGGATGAATCATTCCAAATGTTGGTAACTGTGTAGATCTGGTAACACAATGTGAATCACCACACGGTGCACAGACAATGGTTATAAGCCAAAAAACACCCATGGGAATATTTCCCCTACAGGCAGATGAGAATATGGCTTCAGCAAATACCCATTGATAAACAAGTTATCTAGTCCATTTTGTTGATCACTTTACCTATGACATGCTAATAAATAGCATAGCTTCACATCTACAGACCAATTATTATCTTTACAGGGCAACTTCCCATTGAGCCGAGAAACTGCTGCACTACGACATTGGTTTGGCCAGTGCAGTTTCGGCAACGTGCGAAAAGATGACGAAGTGAAGACTCTGCCACCAAGAAGTACCTCTCCCTGGAAGGGCAGCAATCTTTCCTCAAGGGAGTCTTGTTTGTAACACCCTCCTCTGTGTCAGTGTACTGGTCGACATGGTCATCGCTGTCACTGTTGCTGCTGTCACGACTAGTCGACTCATTGTCAGAGCAAACATACTCTGGATCTGCAGCAGATGTCACTTCCTCCCCGTTTTAGTCACTCGAGTCACTAATCGGACCAGTCAACAAACTGCACTGCACACTCGTTGACCTCACTGCTGATGTCACCTGCACAGCAACCTGCTCTGATGCACAGACTGCTTGCACTCTTCTCGTGCGAGTTGATGGCCTGATGTCAACCTGAAAGCATTTGCTGCTCCTTTTTGGAGTGGATGCTGTGACTGACTCAGGTGTGGAATCCTCTGTATCACAGGAATCCGTACGAGAGCTGTCATATTCAGTTGCTGTATCTTCAGATGACCCATTCTTGGTCGACGGTGGACTATCTCGAGCTGCTGTCAGAATGTCAGCAAATAACTGAAATAACAAATGACCCTTATAGAATTTGCAAACAAATTAATTGTTGTAGGTTTCTGACAAAAGCAAACAAAATCCTGTCTTTTACCATCTTGTCAGAAAGGAGTACATCCATTTGTCTAGTCATTTGCCCAGCTTCCAAGTGTGAACAGACTGCCTAGCTGTGAAAAATACAAATTAATAAATTTATTTTAAGTTGCAAGGTATGTATTGTTTATTCTATGATAAAAACATCATAAATAATTGATATTACGCTTACAGAATCTACACAGAGATATAGTTACTTTTGTTATGTTACACTTTTATGCAAACAATTACCTGGAAAATGTGACAATATATTACTTGTGAACATTTTATTTTTGGTTATAACTAATCATCTATTAAATATACAATAGATAGGTTTGCAACTTGCATTGCATTTATTGTTATTGTTTCACAACAAATGACCATTTTCACACTTGGTAGCTGGGCAACAACCCACATCCAAATGTGAACATATTTATTATTTGATAAATTTACTTGATTTTTTTAATAACATTAAGTTAAAAATCAAATAAATTCATTAATGACATTTTGTAACATCATTAGTAGAATCCTTATCCATTGATATAGTTACTATCATAACAATATGTGACTATCATAACAATATGTGACTGCAGACATGAACAATCCTGCAATACTCAATTTTATAGTCACAATAGGAAGCCTGCTCCAGGAGTGGTGTAATAATAATAATACCTATTAGTAACAATAAGTTGAACAAAGCACAATATAATAACAGAAACAATGTAATAGTAACTGGCATATAATATATATACATGTTTATTAATATATGTCCCATCAAAATAGAAATTTAATTATGCTTTCTGTATCCTATTGAACTAGTTTATCCAGGTTTTATGATTGCCAACATCCATCCCATGAATAATGTGGGAGCCGAATAATGGTCCTTGGTACATTTCTGAGCTTCTGTTTAAAAAAACATCATGACTTGTGCCAGTAATTAGCAATGCACCAAGCAGTAAGGTGTAATTACACTGATTGCAATCTATTAAATTGCAGTGACATTTCTTTTGTCTTCCATTCATTCATGTTATACAGACATAAAATGAAAAATATGTTCTATCCGTAAACGTTGTTAGTAGATAATACAAGATACAATAGTTATATTTTTGTTCTAAATATTTATCTCGGTACATACTGTAGTTCCAATTCAAAATGTAATGATAATACCTTCAAATGTAATAGTATATATTGCATGATGTACATTGTCTTCGATATTCAACTGTAATAAAATGGAAACTAGGCAATAGCAATATATGACACTGTAATGTAATTCACCTGTGCACTGGAGTTATGAAAATACAAATCAATAAATTACTATTGAAATATTAAAAACTCTATAGTAACAAATGTAACAGTACTTGTGTGTTACAATAGTGTGTGTTATGAAAGCTGCTCTCTACTGTAAGAATTCTATAGTAACAAATGTAACAGTACTTGTGTGTTACAATAGTGTGTGTTATGTAACAGTACTTGTGTGTTACAATAGTGTGTGTTATGAAAGCTGCATCTACTGTAAGAATTCTATAGTAACAAATGTAACAGTACTTGTGTGTTACAATAGTGTGTGTTATGAAAGCTGCATCTACTGTAAGAATTATATTTATTGAAAACATTACTTTTGAAAACTTAAACAATAGATTATTAACTTGATGAATACATACTGTAATCTACAGGGTGTTCAATGTGGTAACCATTCAATATTAATAATAATTAATCACATCTACCTGCAAGGTTTACCAATTGCAATGGTGATCAGGGTGATATTAGGCATGGGTTAATTGCATGGGTTAATTATAGTAATAATAAGTATCCGACATGTCACATCCATGTTACCCAGTTCCTGCCATTTCCACCTAGCATGCTTTAATTACCAGTAGATCAGGTTCAGATAACTATTTTAACTGGAGGGAGAATGCAGTGGGCCAGCTGGAGGTGGCTGGTGTATTTGTTATTCATAGCAGGAAAGACCTACAAAGTGCAATGTCAACTGGTAATTAATTAGATTTGATCTTTGATCAGTTGACTCCAGCAAACACTACACTTAGTTCCTCAGTCAAGTGGAGGAGTCACAACAAAGGAGTCCAATTAGCTGGATTAGCAGACAGGTGCCAAACACTGTAATAAACTGTTTCTACAGAGAATACTGATGGGGGATAATTCTTCAGCAAGTCATTGATGACATAAGACTTTAGTGAGTCATGTGTCAGAGGAGGAGATTGCCAGCAACTGGTTCCAACTATGAGAGTGAGACAGACCACTTCCTAATTTTAAAATTTTTGTTTTAAATATATAACTTATGCATGGTACTTTATGTGTACATATATTTGATGTTGATCAAAATGCATGGCACTTTCATAAAGTCCAAGTATTGTCATTTAAAAAACAACAAATGTTATGTATGAAAAATAATAATTAATTTATGCAAATTCAACGTTAAATACATTTGAAAATATAATTATTCTTCCATCTGCAAATTCACATTGCAATGTTCTATATCCAAGTATTGTTTCTTACGGTTTAAAAAACATTATAACAGACTAACCTGACTCGGCAACGAGTATAATTAAAATAATTATTTCTTATTTGCATGTAAAACTAAATAGATTAATTAAATGCCTTACATTCCTGTAACCATGATAATGATAAAAACAGTCACCTGAATCGATTTGATTACACTATCAAATTTTCCACAAAACTGAGTATATGTAGATTTATTATAGTAGTATCGTGCATAACTACAATATTTAGAATATCAGATACTTAGGAAGAGTTCCGTGATATGATTGGAACCAATGGGATACAATGACAATAAGTTGAATAACTTATTTTGACACTTGACACACACGAGACCGTCCAGTCCAGGCATTATACTAGACCTACAGAATAATAATAGTAGATATAACATGTAAGAATTACCTTGATTCGTTGCCGCTTTCGGTAAGCAGACCTCGTAAATTCACCACTCGTCGAAGGAACCTGGTACCCCAAAGAAGCCATGGGTGTAGTTGCTGAGCTGGCTGTAGTCACAGCGGCAGCGGAGCCTGCGGCACTGGAACAACGCTTGCGAGACCCGCTTGCCTTCGACTCGGGCAAAGCGGCCGTCGATCCTGCCCGTGCCGACGCCTGTCTTCTGCGGATTGACGGCATCAATGCAGCTTCTACTGCCGGGAATATTGTTGGGACTGCATCGCTTTTCAACGATATTCGAGCACCAAGATATCCAAGGGTTGCCAACATCTCCGGATCGCGATCGAAACAGCTTTTCTCAAAATGAGCGGAGCAAAGCCGGCTGTGTTTCGTCGGCTTGAAATTAGCTCGCTTGATTTTGGCGATCCATTTCTTCAATAAAACTGGATCCGTAGGGGACCGAAAAAAATTGTGTGTTGCTCTATGTTTAGAAGAGTTTGCATTACAACCGAATGCCGCACAATGAACCATGATGATATTCGCATTACACAGCCACCTCTGCTGTCATATTGCTGAGAATGAATGTAAACAAGCGGTCGCTGTATCGGCAGAGTCAACTCTGACGTCACATCTCGGCATCCCGAAAAGCGCGCCAAAAATATGCATATTCGAAAATGTCCGGATGTACAGCGTAAAATGTGGAATTTCTAATTCTTCGATTTTGGTTTTTTTTTGGCTTGGTGGACATGGAAATATATAGCAGGATCTAATTTAATATGAATTCAAGCAATAGATGTTTTTATTCCCTTTAATTAAATGCGGTTACGTTTTATATTATTTGAGCAGTCCAACTTCAACAATATTTGTCGTTAACTATTTCTTTTAAATTAATACATTCCAATGACAATGCCTACAATACATGATTGACAGGGCTTGGTCCGGACTGTGACTAATGTTGATTAATAGATGACGACACTATTTCGCAAAACGTTATACTGGCTGACATTAATTTTTGTAATTATTTTTAAGGTTATTCCCCCCACCAGCAACTAAGTCGATAACATAGACTCGTAGATGTAGACGTTGCGGTATTCAGACGTAGCAACACGCCGGCACGACTTGCCGTAAACTAAATCGGCGGATTACAAGCACTCATTATTCCCAATTATATCATAGTATTCACACGTATTTGTACTTTATCACATTCACGTTTCTTATTACATTTCAATTTTGCATACGTCATATTTGTATATATGCAGACTTTGAACTAGAACTGTGGGACTATATAGTGGTCGTAATGATACCTGACGGAACTCGTGAGTGCCGAGTCACCTTGGCAACAACAAGCTGGTTTCGGCTTGTCATTTCCTACGCGCCGCTTCACCCTCCAAATAAGGCAATAATGTCGAGCTTCCAGGTCGATTTCGTTTAATTTTACTTCATCGGTGCATAGTTATATGTAAACAAATCGACTGAAGATGGACCTGTGACTTTAACCAAGAATTATGTTTCGACGTTCAATGTATTTTTATGCTTGTCACTTTCGTATTTAGGCTTGCAATCGGCGTTTGAAAGTGACCACCGCAGACTTTTGCCAATCTTGCCGCCGGCGAACACGTCAAAGTCATCATCTATAACTTGTTTTTTTCTGTTGGAATCCTTCTGTGGAAGTATGTGAAAAGTTGCTTACTAACACTTATAGTATATCTAGTAGCCACGCAGTGCATTAAATTATTCTGTTTTTATGTGTTTGTATGCGTTTCGTCGGTTTTTCTGAGAGCTACGCTGCGTCGCCTATCGAATTGCTGTATACAGCTTTGGGAGACATCTCGCCAATCAAACCGGATGTACAACCACACGCTCCTGGAGCATGATGGCGGCGCCCTGTGCCGATAGTAGCTACGTTTGAAAAATGATTTAAAATATACCGTGACGCTGTACTTGTCAAATCATGGTGACATGTACTCTAAATGGTATGTTCTTATGTTTGGGCTGTGGTTGTTCAATCGTTTCATTTCCCCTTTAAACGGCTTCTCAGCTTGTGTGTCTCCCCAGTCGGCTTGGGGAATCTTTAAGTCTTTTGTTACAGGCTTCATTGGCTCTATCAATGAGAGCCCACTATGATCGGGCATGGGGAAAGTTGGTAGTGTTTGTTTAGTCACTGGGCATGTATTCTTGTCTGCCAATCTCGGTGGAAATGATTATACTCTTTGTGGCACACTTTCATGCTGGAGGCTTAGCCCCCGCAACTATTGTTTCCATCATTTTCAGCAGTGGCATATTTTCACAAGAATAATGAGTTTCCCGATCCAAGTACTAGTTTTATTGTGCACAGGTTATTAGTTGGTACACGAAATTTGGGGTCTTTGCGTGATGTCCTGTCACACTACCCATCCTCACTCGCTCAGTACAAGCTCTCCCAACTGTCTTCTCTGTACAATATAAATGTACTATGCTACGGGCCATGATGGTCCTTGCATCTAGAGCACACCTGCGCATAAGAGAAATGGTACCGAGGGCAAGGTGCAGGGTAGAAGGCTGTTTACATTTAGGAGATGTTGTTCTATATGGTGACATTATTACTGTGACCTTTGGTCGTTTTAAGCACAGTACACGGCAAGACCGACAATCTCTGCAGGTAAGAGGCGAGTTCTGACGTTCACCCAGCAGCAGTGTTAAGGAAATTCATTCATGGCAGGGGCCCAGTTTGGTTTTGTGTACCCGGATGATTCGCCTATGCTGCAGAGTGAATATGACGTGTCCCTTAAACGGCTCCTTAGCTTTTGTGGCTACCAAACTAGTTCATTTAAAGGTCACAGGTTTCGCATTGGTGAAGCTATTGCCGCAGCCTTGCAAGGGGAATCTGACACACAAATCAGGGCAGCAGGCTAGTGGACGTCGAGTGTTTTTAGGAGGTATATCCGACTTGCGTAAGGTCTTAGGTCTTAGGTGATTTACTCCAAACAGCCCAAACTTGAGCTAACGCAGGAGTTGTGTGGTGCTTGTTTGTGCGCATGCGTTGTGGGTAGTTTGTTTGTTTATTTTATAGGCAGTTTAGATGATTGGGTGTGGTGAAAGGGAGGTTCATAATCGCTGTTTGAAACGCTATGGGGCTTTCTAGTTCAGTAATCGGTGGTGGAATCATATTCCAGATTCGAACTGCTCGGGGGTAGAAAGAGAACACTGCTGCATTGATGCGGAACCTAGGGGTTACGTAGTGGCCACGGTTTTTTGACTGTGTTAGTAGACCTGGTGGGGGTGTGATGTTGATTATGTTATTTAATATTTTGTAAAATGTCATGGCTTGTTAGATAATGCGTCGTCATTCAAGAGTTGATCATCCAAGGGTGGCTATTAGGTCTGCTGCGTTTGTTTGGCGTCTGTGGTCATTTCTGACAAATCTGGCAGCACAGTGTTGTATTCTTTCGAGGTGTTTAATTTGGGTGGCAGTGTGTAGGTTCCATATGGGAGAGGCGTACTCGAGTTTTGGTCGGATTAGCATGTTATAGGCTGTTTCTTTTACTTCAGGTTTGCATGGTCCGAGGGTTCGTTTGATCATGCCTACGACTTTTGAAGATTTGGAAGCTATGTCAGTAATATGGTTAGCCCAGGTTAGTTTAGAATCACATTTTATTCCAAGATATGTGTGGCTAGAGGCGGTAGAGAGTGGCATGCCAAAGAGTGAATATGAATGTAGTCTGGGTTTGGTTTTGTTTGTTATTGGGAGATGCACACATTTAGATATGTTAAATTTCATCTGCCATTTATTAGACCATGTTTGGAGTTGGATCAAGTCAGATTGGAGAGTTTCGTGGTCGGTTTCGGATGTGATTTTGCGATATATAATGCTGTCGTTTGCAAAGAGACGTACGGAAGATTGGACACTTTCGGTTATGTCGTTTATGTAGAGTAAAAATAGGACAGGTCCTAGGACTGAGCTCTGTGGTACACCAGAGGTAACATTTGTGTTGTCCGACAGGGCTCCATTGACCGAGACTCTCTGTTTGCGATTGGATAGAAACGATTTGATCCAGTTTTGTGTGTTTCCAGTTATTCCATAGAAAGCTAATTTGGATAGGAGGCGTTTATGGGGGACTTTGTCGAAGGCTTTGGCGAAATCGAGTAGGATGGCATCTATTTGTGTCTTATTGTCCATAGCAGTCATCCAGTCGTGGACTGTCTCGATGAGTTGGGATTCACAAGACAGACCTGGTTGGAATCCATGTTGGAAGTGGATGATGATGTTGTGTTTGTGTAAGTGTTTCCACATGTTGCTTAGAATGATGTGCTCCATAACTTTGCAGAGGATGCATGTTAACGAAATTGGTCTATAATTAGCAGGGTCTGATTTGTGGCTTTTTTGTGTATTGGTGTTACTAGTGCTTGGAGCCAGTCATCTGGGAGTTTGCAAGTGTTATATGACTGCTGGAAAATGTGTGTGATGATGGGTGCAATTTCCACTGCAGTCTCTTTAAGGACTCTGGCTGGGAGTTCGTCGGGGCCTGTAGCTTTATTTTGGTTTAGGTTTTTCAGTTGCTTAATTACCCGATTTCGAGGGAGGGCATATATCTTGGGTCAAAGGTTTGATGTGTTTCATACGGTGGGGTGGTCACAGGTTCCTTTTGGTGACTTTGTGGCTGAACGGCCCCACCGTTTTGTAATTGCATGTGTCTATTGGTGGTGGAATGTTTGTATTGTTTGCTTTGGTTTATATTCGTAGTGGTTTTGTACCCCTATAACGACAAATAATGTATGTCTGTAATATTGTCGTCACGTTGTAGGAATGTATGCCTGAGAAACATTGATGGGGCTGTTCAAGAGATTAGGTTCCCATCTAGTTTGCATGTTAGACATCACATTCCTACTACATTTATGCCCAAAAATGGCTGTATTAGAAGCAATCCACTTTCCACTAAAAACGTCATACATTGGTGAATTTCAATTTTCAAACTACATTCGATTTGTGTTGGTTATTGCATAAATAAAAGTTGCTGCCAAACAATGCAACAGCAATCATGACGCCCCTGACTGCATGGGAAAGGCGGTAGAACAATGTTACAATGTAGTAAGACAACTTGGGATTGGTTTCCATACAACTAACATACTATAGGTGCCAAACTTCCGTGTAAATTACACGACACGCTCAAGTCATCGATTCTACAAAGACGCTTCTATGTGTAAGTTTTTGGATTATGGGTCAGGTTCCTCTATCATTATGCACCAAACAGACACAGCTTTGTTACCAATGGGGTCTTTTTATGTATATTTTCAGCGTGACTAAAATATAGAAACGTAGGGTCCCTGATATGTTACTTGTTCACATTATGCGTTAGTCTCCATTGATTTCATGGTGATGCCTCATTCCGGTTTTTCAGTATTTTTCTTAGTATTCATCAAAGGGTGTTGTTTTTCATGTGGTCTTTCCCGAAGCGACGATAACCTTTTTCCATGTTCACCGACGACCAGGTGTTTTGGTTTTCTCTTTGTTTCATTGGGTCCGAAGGTGGGTGGTCAGCCCAGTCTGGCCGGAATGATTTCCCGCACATAGGACAGCACGTGGATGATTATCCCCCCTGGACGGAGTTGATATCGAGCCGAGACTCTCTGCCATTGCTTCTAATCTCGGCATCTATAATTCGTCCTTACTAGAAGGACGTAGCACCATTTATTGTTACGTTGCGCCACGCTGCTCGATATGAATCCATCCTCTCCCAAGAAACAGGATCGACATTGAAGCTCTTCAGGTATGTCTTCAATGTGCATTTATGCCGTATATTTTGACGTCTGCGGAGACTAGTCTCGTTCAGCAACTCACAGTAGAATGCCCTCTTTGTTAAACATGTGTCTGACATTCTGGCCACGTGGCCAGCCCATCTCAGATGCGACTGCTAAAGCATAGGGTAGATACTTGGCAAGCCTACCCAGCTGAGCACCTTGGTGTGTTGCACTTTGTACTGCCAACGTAAATTCAGCGACGTCCGTAGACAGGTAATCTGAAAGTAATAACGCTGGCGAACGGTATATAGCGTTAGGCGTACACCAGTGATGTGTGATGAAAACTGCTCTGCGCAGGCTATAAGCTCCTAAAATGGGACGGGATGTCTGCCACACGCCACATTTTCTTTGGCAATTTTAGCAATCCTTGCATTTGCCTCATTGCCGATGGATACAATCCGATATAGTATGTTGCCGAGGTAGATGAACATATTCACAGCTATCAAATTCTGGCCACCAGTCATTACCTTGGACTAAATTTAGGGCTTTTCTGCAGGAGCCTGATTCATCACCTTCTTTAGAATTGATTGAAATACCATTAGCATACCATGCCAAACAAAAATGTTGCCCATGCTCCGTCTTTTTAAAGACTAAATCAAAACTATTTAGAATATAACTAAATTCTGATATGGCACCTTGCAAACGGCAACACAGGACAAAACGACACTTAATTTGCAACGACTGCTAGACCTGGGTGGATTTTGCGTTGTCTGGCTGTCCAAAATCATGGGCAGAGACCAAAGAAGACGGATTCACTTTTCGGTGTATGGGTTGTTTGAGGGTGGAATGTCTGATGAAGGAGGTGTGTAATTTGACGGATATAGTGAAGGAAATGCAGGTGAGACTCAACATGGAAATAGATGGAACAGAGAGGGGTGACACGGAGAGAGTTGGGAATACTACGACACAGAAGGAGCAGAGTTGTGACACGGAGACTGAAGAAAGGAGACTGAGAGGAGGGAAGGTGACAGGTTTAAAGGAAAAAGGAAATGAGAAGAAGACAGAGGGATGGAGGAAATGTGTTCGGCAGAGGAAAAGAAAACGGGTCAGTGGGGATATATCAACAGGTGGTCAGACTGTGAAAGAAAAGACTGAGAAGAAGAAATATGGAAGAAGACAGAGTGTTCAACAAAATGAAGATAAACAGGTCGGTGTTGAGGAGCTGCAGCAAAAGGAACGCGATAGGTATGCAGATGTTAAGGGAGAAGAGAGGAAACTGCGAGTGGTCAGATTCTATTATCAGGAGGTTGGACAAGACAATAAACGTCTATCAAGGCAAAGATAGAGGATGTCACAGAAAGAGTAGGCCAGAGGCACGCATTGGACAAATCGTGTTGTCGGTCGTACTGCCGAAAATGTGTGACAGAGGACAATACTACAAGAATTGCAGAAGAATTGCCATCAGCACACTGGTACATAAGTTATGTATGCAGGAAGGAGTCGGCTTCGTAGACATGTGGGCAAGCTTTGTAGGGAGAGAAGATCTGTATATGAGTGATGGGCTACATCTGACAGGAAAAGGAGCAGCAGTTCTAGGAAGCGAGTTCATCAGGTGCATATATGAAAGTACAGGCACAGTTGAATATTTAAACTAGATGCACAGGATTGATACGTAGAGCCATCTCAAAGAAATAGTACAAACAAAACTACAAAGAAAGGTTAACTAAATATCCACATAAATGAACTTAGATGTGTTTGCTTAAATGCCAGAAGCATAGTAAATAAGAGAAGCGATTTAGACATCACGATCGCGGATATAGACTCCGAAATAATAGGCATCACAGAACCATGGACACTTGAAGACGTGGTAGATGCTGAATTAGCTCTATCGGGTTATGTCATGTTTAGAAAGGACAGCCAAGAGAGAAGGGGAGGTGGAGTCATTCTGTATATTAAAGAATCCATACAGGCACATGAAGTACAAATGAAAAGGGAAGCAGATTGGAAGGAAGAGGAAGCTATTTGGTGCAACATAGTTACCAGAAACTCAACATTAACAATAGCCCTAGTTTATTGTAGTCCTAACATAAGACAAGAGGATGATGTAAAACTGCAAGTGCTATAAAGGAGATAAGTAAAGGGGAATGTGTTGTAATGGGTGATTTTAGTCATGGACATATTCAGTGGAAATCACTAGAGAGTGTTGGAGGTGATGACCAACACTTTCTACTTCTAATACAGGACTGTTTTCTTACCCAACATGTTTTGGAACCAACCAGAGGTTGGAATGTGTTGGATTCAGTGTTCCCTTCTCAAAACGAATTAGTTGATAATGTTAAAATACATGAACCTTTGGGATCTAGTGATCATAACCAGATCCATTTTCGTATAAAAGTACAATCAGAAAGTAATGGTAAAAAGCGATGGAGGAGAAACTGTAACACAGACAAATAGAAACAGATGAGAAAATATTTAGCACACATAGACTGGACTAGGTTAATGAAGAACAAGACAGAAACAGAATATTGATTTTGAAAGATGAGATAGAGGGCATTATTAAAAGATGTGTTCCCTAAAAGGCAAGGGAAACGATCTAGGAAGAGACAGCGAGGCATTAACGAATACCTGGATAGTCGAATAGCCATCATCGACTCTCATGCGAAGTCCTGTTTGCTACCCTCAATGTGGGAACAATGACGGGGAAACGAGTGGAGGTGGTGGAGCTAATGAAGAGGCGGCAACTGTCAGTGATGGGGGTACATGAAACCAAGTGGAAAGGGGACCGGGCAATGAATCTGGGAGAAGGGTTTAAGATGCTGCATGCAGGGGGAGATGGAAGGACGAATGGAGTGGGGGTGATTATGAAGGAGGAATACAGCAAGGAAGTCATCAGGGTGGAACGATGGGAGGGTAGGATAATTGCAGTGTGGATGTTAGTTGGAGGAGAGATGATGTGCATACTATCGGGCTCCGCACCACAGACTGGGATAACTCAAAAAGACAAGGATGTATTCTAAAACAACCTGGAAGAAATTATTTGGCATGTAGAGCTGGAGAAAATGTTGGTTGTGATAGGTGATCTAAATGCACATGTAGGAAAGAGACATAACAGTGAGGAGACCTTAGGAAAGTACGGATATGGAACAAGAAACAGAGAGGGACAACATCTGGTCGAGATGCTAGGCAGAAATAAGCTAGTGGTGGTAAACTCCTTCTTTCAGAAAAGGAATCACACAAGATCACATACAGAAGTGGAAACAACAGAACATAGATAGATCTGCTGATTGTTAGAAGCAGCCAGTTGAACAAGGTTAGGGACTGCAAAGTTCTGACAGGAGAGCACATAACGAGTGGATAGGAAGAAACAAACAGAGAAGGGGGATACAAAGACAGGTAATCAAATGGTGGAAATGTGAAGGAGAGGTGATGGCCCAATAAAAAACCGAAGTAGAGAGGAAGTTCAGGCTACTCCAAGAAAAAAGGGCGGATGTGGAATCAGAGTGGAAAGCACTTAAGGAAGGCTTTGTTAGAACAGCTGAGGAGATATGTGGCCGAACATCAGGAAAGCCGACACAAAGTCGAAAGAAGAAAGAACAGTGATGGTGGAACCAGGAAGTTGAACAAGCAAAACAGGAACAAAATAAGTGTTGGGTGTTTGGGAGTAGTATTTGAAGATACTACTAAATTCGGAGGGAGAATATGAAATAAAAATACCTCTTACTGCAATGAGAGAACTGGAGGTGAGGACAATAACAGAAGATGAGGTGGAGAACGCAGTAAAGATAATGCAATCCGGAAAGGCTGTAGGAGTGAATGAACTCTCAGTGGAAATGGTGATATATAACTGGGATCACTCGGTGGACATTCACATGACAAACAGTTAATATGCAGCATGTTGCATGGATGTAGAATCTTGTCCGAGATCCTGGACAAATAAAATGCCCAGTATGCCATATTAACTTGGAGAACTAGTGGTACTAAGCTCACCAATTCAATCTCCTGTAAAGAAAAGCATATATTCAGTAAACAAAAACAAGCACCATAGTAGTGTTGGGAGTAAATAATTATGGAGTGTTTATTGTCATAATTAGTAAATATAAAATAATGTTTCACGTATGAACTGGAGCATTTCACAAGAAAAAATGCTCTAACAATACTTCAAATATCGGCAGAACGCACACATTACTCTTTCAAGAATTATGAACTAAGCCTTCATAATAGCAGGTGGATTCAGGATGCAGTGCCCATTGAAGTTGTGGTAGGTAGAATGATGAATGTTACGATGATGCTTGGTGTCGTCAGTCGACCGTGATCACTGTTTCTGCCGCGGCGTGGTGGACAGCAGTGATTGGTGCTCGAAATGAACATTCCTCTGTCACTGCCCTGTAATTACGCAATCCACTGACCAACGCAACGCAGCACAGCGACCAGCTAGATAATATCAACAACTGTGTAGTAACAGATTGCGACACTCCGTCGTCACGGTCTATCAAACATGAGTCGATCTAGGGGGTCGTCCACGGCGAGAGAAAAAAAGTCGACTTTTCATCTGGTCTTTTTGAGACATTGTTCGACCCGAAGGTCGCAAATAAGCTCAGGGAAATCCTGGTCAACGAACTGAGGCAAGCATTTGCTGACCTCAGAAGAATAGTGTGAGCGAAAGACAAGCAGATCGCCGATCTCCGAGATCGTGTTGTAGACCTTGACCAGAAAGCGGACGCCCTCGAGCAATATTCCAGGTGCAGCTCTCTGCGCATTTCGGGGATTCCCGAACGGGAGGGCGAGGACATACTCGAGGAGACACTAAGTGTGATGAATTCGGCGCTTCTACCACCACTGACGGTGGAGGAAGTAGACTGCATACATCGTGTTGGCCCAAAGCTCTCCCAGGTAAGACACGTCCGATCCTCATCAAGTTTGCGACATGTCGAACGAGACGCCGTGCCTTCGTGACACGGAAACACATTAAATACGAACAACCAGCTCCAGGACCGTCAGCAATACTAACATCCCACCCGGTATACATTAACGACGACCTCACGAAGCAAAGATCCCACCTACTCTACGAGTGCCGCAATCCCCAAAAGACCGGCAAACTAAACGACGTTTGGGATGTCGGAATATCCTGATACGGGACACTTCTTACCGGGACGTCGAAATTAAGAACCGATCGGAACTCGCCAAACTGGCTGTCTATCTTTGGACTCGCTGTATGCCATTATTGGTATGCCATTTGTCATTATGTATTTGTTTATTACGCAGCAAATACACTCCTAATGGAGATCATGATTGTGTTACTCTAATACAAAAAAAAATGAAATTAACATACAGGTTTGTTGATAGTAATAAAATCCACCTTGCTTTATTCCTACGAGTTACATACTATGTATTATTCACTAATTCTTTTAGCACTCTTTAAATCACAGAAAAACATATGTTTACACCGATCGATAATGGATAGAGATAGAGGCTTTTGCCAAATATGTAAAAAGAGTGTGCATAGTTGTTCCACTGTACTACAATGCATTACTTGTAAAGGGTATTATCATGTTAATTGTATCACAGTATTGAACAAACAAAATATTCGAGATTACTGTGAGTAATGGTATAGCATAAAATGTATGTCTGATATTTGTCCATATAATCAACTCGACAATGACAGTTAATTTATCGATGCCATTTCTGAAAGTTGGATGCATGTTAATGTTTCCTTCTCATACCAAAAAACTAGAAAAGAAAGCTTTCATACCGTTTGAAATTAACAGTGAGTCAGATACAGACATCCTATTTAACTCTGATCCTGATACAAATTACTATTGTGAATTCGCTCAAACATGAATAAGTGTAATTACGATATGGAAGATACCTTTAATAAGTCATACATACAACTTGGACTAACAGATACAGATTCTCTGTTGTTCATGTCAATATCAGAAGACTGCCTCGCCACCACCAACAATTTGAAAATTACTTTGCCAATCTCAATCACTCTTTTTCAATAATTTGATTCGTTGAAACGTGGCATCAGGAAAGCAATGTTGTTACTTATAACATCGCAGGTTACCATATGGTAAGTAATTGTAGAAACAATAAAAAGGGTGGTGGCGTGGCGGTCTGCATAAAATATATTGGCTTCTCTACAAACGAAGAGAAGATTTAAACAAAAGTAATGAAGAAATAGAGTGTGTGTTTATTGAGTTGGACAAAGATATATATATAAGGAATGTTATTATAGGAGTTGTGTACAGGCCGCCAGACAAAGACATAAATGTATTTCTTGGTTTACCTGTTAGTCACATGTCGATAATTTCGTTACTTCATACACGTTCATCATGTGCTATCGCATTTCTCCTCTCACTCCCGTCTGCTCAGTCGGGGCTGAGGGCTAGGATATTACAGTAACGGTTGATAATATAAGTTTCGCCATGTACAACGACATGGTAGCTTAACCACGGCTGCGTGTTGCAGATATATTTCCTTCAGGTGCAGCATGTTCATCGCTTCATATTGGCCTTGGGTGGGGTGGCCCGTTTACCTAATAGCAGTGCCTTTGGCGGTTAACACCCCTCACCATTGATGTTTGTTTGAATGTCATGTTTATTTATGCATTGTATTGTTTTCCAAGTCTTCAACAATAATCGGTTCTTTGCGCCAATACAAATGCGCTGATGTAATTTATGCCATGACATTTGAGCATAGGCAATAAATATTGCCCACTTACAACTCGCACAGTGTTTCTGTTATTGCATACACCAGACTAGCTGCGGCCATTATGACTGTACCTGCAGTATACTAATTAATTTTAGTAATAGCCCGACAGAAGACATAAATGTATTTACCTCAATATTGTATGCTATCTAAAAAAATATTCATCAAGAGAATTCCCTGTTTTCATGGGTGATTTCAATATCAATCTGCTGAATATGGATAAACATGTATCTAGCTCAGAATGTCTTGAATGTATGTATACCATGTCACATATTCCTCTCAATAGCGAATCAACTAGAATAACTGCTAGTTCTGCCACACTTATTGACAACATTTGTACTAATAACCTAACTATAAATAGCACAGAAACCTGTTCTGGTATATTATATACATATATATCTGATCATTTTCCAGTCTTCTATGTCGATAACAATAGTTGTTCAACTTATGTATACACAAAATACTTAACTAATAGGCTCTATGCCGTTCAGAACATAGCAAAGTTTGCAACAAGTCTAACTAACGCTGACTGGTCTCTTGTTACTTCTGAGCTTGATGACCCAAATAATGCATATGCTGCTTTCTATTCACAGTTTGGTAAGCCTTTTCTTAAGTGCTTTTCTGAAGTAAAGATTAAACAAAAATTCTGTAATAGGAAACCATGGCTATCACATGGGGTGAAGACATCCATAAAATTTAAACATAAATTATTTGTCTACTAAAAAAAAAGCACCTAGCCTTACTAATGAAACTAACTAAAAGCATACCGCACTAAAGGTATTTTTCCAGACGACATGAAAAGAGGAAAAATGATCCCGATATATAAAGGCGGTGACAAGACTCTCGTAAACAATTACCGTCCCATATCGATTTTGCCAGTTTTCTCTAAAGTTCTAGAAAAAAATAATGTACAACAGATTAACATGTTTCATAAACAAACATAACATCTTATATGATTACCAGTTTGGATTTAGGAAGAAGCAGACATGGCTCTTGTGCAACTGGTAAATAACATTTCCACAGCTATAAATAATGGTGACTACGTACTAGGAGTTTTTCTTGATTTCAGTAAAGCTTTCGATACAGCGGACCGTAAAAATATTACCTAATAAACTAGAACATTATGGTCCTAGAAAAAGAGCACTTGCTTGGCTGGAAAGTTATTTGTCTAGTAGAACGTAATATGTTTTATTTGATGGAGTAAAATCGAACATTCAGTCTATATGCTGTGGTATCCCACAGGGATCAATAATAGAGTCACTGTTATTCTTAATCTATATTAACGACATTGTTAACGTATCAAATATCCTATTTTCTATTATATTTGCTGATGATACAAATGTTTTTGTCAATGGTAGCAGTCTTAGCGAACTAGAAACTGCCATGAATCAAGAACTGCTAAAAATAGTTATTTGGTTAAAGAGTAATAAACTATCTTTGAATATCAGTAAAACACATTTTATTGTCTTAAAGTCAGTAAATAAAACTGTATCCAATCCAATTACCATCTTTATTGATCGATTACAAATTACTCAAGTAGAAAACACAAAATGCTTAGGAATTTTCATCGATGCTAATTTGTCCTGGTCTTTTCATATACAGTTTATAAAATCTAAATAGCCAAAGCTGTTGGCATTATTAGTAAAGCTAGAACATCCATGAGTAGATCATCCCTTGTTAAATTATGCTATACATTTTTATATCCATACCTAACTTATTGTATCGAATTGTGGGGAGGAGCATATAATAAACACCTTCGTTCTCTATTCAAATTGCAACATTATGCAATTCGTTTAATTATGTCAGCTCCATACAGAGTACACACAGACCAACTCTTCAAGAAGCTGTCCATTTTACCAATCAGACAAATCTACGAATACACGGTTGTTCTGTTTATGTACAAAATCATTAAGAACATCTTTCCGTCGGTCATGACAAGGACGTTCATTAGAAATAACGAACTACACGAACATAGGACACGCAATGCAGAATTACTACATGTGCCGATTACTTAAAAAAGTAATGTATCATGTAAACCATTAGATATCGAGGTCTTAAATTATGGAACTATACAGCGACAACAGTGGACTGTAATTGTAATTATGCATTAGCAATGTTTAAACGTCAACTCAAGAAATGTTTGCTAGTAAATAATATTAATGACTTATATAAATAGCAGTCTTTGTTGCAATTTTAAATGAAGTATTCATAAAAATAGTACTGCTTTGATTCATGTTGCTGTTTTTATTCTTTCTTCAATCAGCACAGATTGTTATCTTGCGCCAAGAAAATTACCTATGTATCACATGTATTGTGAAGGCTAATCAGCCACTCGTGGCTTTATACCCTCATTACAGAAACCATGGCAAACTATGTATTGATTGGAATGTATCATAGTTTCTGTAATAAACCATTCATATTATTATATATTGCTGTGATGAGAATATATACACATACGAATAGCTGGCATGTCAGTTGAAAAGTATCACAGAATACCAATTTATGCATTACATACACTACAGCCAATCAGCAAGGACCACCATGGAAACAAGTGCGTGCATTTTCTTGTGTAATCCTTATATATGGTGTATTCTAGCTGTATCGATATTTTATGTATTTACACGTTTATATTTTTATATTGAATAAAATCATCACCATCATCATGGTTGTCATGTAAAAATCTTAATTACTTTGCATAAAATACAATGTAAATCAACAATATTCTGTGGTAATAATATCAAAATATGAGTCACAAAACAATGTTTTAATACATATGATAATTCCGTGTTTGATATTCTGTTGCACGAAATCACGGATGCTCCCTGACTAAGCTACTTGAACCAGAGATCGTATATAGAGATATATATCACTTAATCGTCGCCATTTTGAATTTTAAACCATAGCAGCCGTGTTTGATCAAACTGTTAGGCACAGCGCTCGGCTTGTGTAATGTCCTCGTCTCCTATCCCTGCACTTGATTTAAGATGTTCTACATGATTAATTCACATTTAAAAGAATTAATGCTTGATTAGTTAGTGGGCTAATATTTGTGTCAACCTAATTGCGAGTCCCAAAATCATATACTAGCAAATTATGCAAGAAAAAAAAATCCCATGTGAATATCACTTGGTGTATAAGACAACTGTTCTTTATAGTCCGGGACATCATTACTTCTGATATGGTTTAGATTATAACTACCCACCCACCTACCCAAGCTATAGATAAATACTTATTAAGTTGTTTCATTTCATACTATAAACTTACTTTTTGCGGGAATTTTATTTTGCGGATTGAAAATCAGAACAATTTGACCAGTGATTCAATTTTGCAGTTTCACTATTGTATTTTGAACATGTATCTAATGCACATTCATGGTGATTTAATTTTGCAATGTTAATATGACTGCAATAATCCATTGCAAATTACTGCTCGTTCAAAATACCCATTCAAAATATAAACACAGGTTTATGAGTTGATCATACGTTTATTCTTTAAGTTCATCTGCACTAGGTATGTTCGAGAACAGATCACCAAATTAAATTATCATCAACATACACAATTTAGGTACATACATGTACAATATAATATCACATATATAAAATGTTGCAGGTCTTCCACAAACATCCATATATAATCAATCATAACCATGGTGGCATGCTTGATGGGAACTAATAGTGACAGACAAAATGAATGCCTACCCAGAGTATAACACACAATTTGTATATATTACTTGTTATTGAAGTTTGGGATTACATAATACACTTTTATAATGCTTTCTATAAATATATGGCTTAAGTAGTGCACTGTGTGATTATAACAAATATTACTCAAACGGCATATCAGATAAACATACTAAAAATAAATCATATTAATCATTCATGTCTCAGTCATTCAACCAGATAATTTATTCATGTTTCATGTTTTCCATCTGTGTCGTAAAATAAATTAAAGAAAATAAAACAAATAAACAATCATCGTCAAGTGCGGAAATAAATCAATAAAATAAGACCTGATGGCCGCATAAAACACAATGTAGAATAATTAGTCGCCTGGGAATGCATATGCCTTGTTTATCATATAGTATTTATTCAAAACATAGGTCTATGATCAAATCCTAAACATATATATTTCATTGTTGGCCAATGTATATATGATATAAAGACACCAATAATTGGAATGGCATGGTGACAAAGTGTTCCAGCTTCTTTACCTCGAGCTGCAGATCCATTACTTTCTGAAATGATGCAAACATATTCATCTATATTTATTGGTAGTTGGTGCGAAACATGTCAAAGTTTCAAAATAAAATGTGAATTAGCATAACGTACCATGAGACAATTTAAAAATCAAGCATATACTGTAGGAAGTTTAACCAAAGTATTGCTGTGTTTGCTCATCCTTATGTTTGGGACAAAGTCAATAAAAATGTTTCCTGGTAGTAATCATATGTCAGGTAAAACAAATTCACAATAATGCACACCATTATCATCATTTTGGAGATATTTTATATATAATTCGATCCATGAACGTCATAAAGTATGAATTATGACTTTTAATTAAAAGTATTCAAATACATTATATATAAACTAAGTGCAGCTTTGACTTTTATTACCTCCTTAGTAGACATGTTTTCGAATCAGATGCTAAATATTAGCAGCATATCTGTACATTTCGTGAAATTAAGTTATAGGTTTTAAGTTATGGTCGGGACAACTTGAAGTATTCATATGTTGTAAGCCAAAACATGATAATTGCAACATTTCAGTGATAACAATTAGCTATGGTAACATCAATATTCATCATATTCGATATGGTAATGTGCATCTTGACCAAACAGGCCATCAGGAGACTTTCATTGGCATATCGCACAGATGGTGGCCAGAGCAGGAGAGCTTTTAATGTAGAAACATGTTGTTTTATCATTTAAAGGTGCTATGGGTAAGATATATAATTATTTTAATGTTTTTTTGAGAATCAACAAGTCTCAGCTTGAATATGTGGCAGCAATTCATTGCATGATTATCAAAAACCATTTTGTTATGGTCAGAAGATGCTCAATTGAACAAGAACCTTAATTAGATTAATAGTATTTATCAAATATGCGATGCTTTTAACTCAGTTAGTCACTTAATACAACATGTTTTCTCAAATCATCATTCTTGACATATATCAATCAAAAACTATGATAGTTTGTTACAATTTGGAAACATCATTGTCAGTACAAATAGAATTGTATCTAAACTATCATTAATTGTGTTATTGTTTATCACAAAATGAGATAAACAAATACAATAGCATCAGCCTACAAAGTCTCCCAATAAAAACATATTCTAAAAATGCTATTCTTGACCTACAAACATCTTTATATCTATTAACCAAGGGTTACTGTCTTATTACATTTTTGATGCATATAATCTTATTTATTATGGTCTGGACAAATGTGTTATGGTCGGGACAAAAGGAGCCGCCGTGACCGCTCTTACCAACAGACGCCGTGACCCTTGACACACGTCCACTATGAGCGCTGGTGTGCGTGATTCCAACATGGCGGACAATGATAAACAAGTGATGTGATAGGTCTTCCTTCCATAGTCTTTGCTTGCACGATCAACAGGGGCCTGCTGCCAAACCAATGTTACTTGTCATTTCGCACCCTCATGTCATCTACTCTACTCTCTATATGTATTATCGCATTAACATAGCTTATTAAGAAGATCCTGCGTAACCAAATACAATACATATCAAATATTATGTTCGTTGTCACTTTCTGATTGAATATCTGGCTGCTATGGGGACTGTCTTAGAGGCAGCCTCGGGTCGAGTGTAGACGTTCGCAAGTTGCAATTATCGTTTAATTAATACACGGCTACGCGTCCTTGTTGCTAACTGCGATAGTGTAATACGTACCTTCGTACAACCACACTTTGGAATATTCGTCTTGACACGCCAAAGCACGTGTATGTTGCTATTGTTTTCGAATGCGTGGGATGCTGATCTGGCGTAAAGCACGTGACCGAAATGGCGCAGGAGGTCGACAGCGCAATTGGCTTTCGCCAGCTATACCAGTTGTAACAACAAATCTTGTTTTGACGACTAAAAAACAAGTACAGATTTTTTATTAAAGGGACAGTCGCATTTCGTTGCTTTTTGTAATTGCAAAATCATGTTATACAGTATAAATTATATATATTATGTCGTACTGACTGCCCAAAGATGTTTTAATGAACCATTTTGTTTTATGAAATGTTAATGATAAGTGCACATATCACTTTGTATACATCGACTGCGAGTCGCTTTCGAAAGCCATTGTAGGCGTGGCTAAAATCCGACTACTAACGAGACAGAAATGCGTGCTCACGTGGTACGTGATCACGTGATCACGTGATCACGTGAGCGCAAGTTGTTGACATTCGATCGTAATGGCGGGTAAGAAAATGTTGCGTCGGGCAGTACTATCTTCAGCGGCGAAGAAAAACAAAAAGAACGTGCCAAATTCCGGTCTACAGCACGGGTAATTTTGGAAGAGCAGAAGGTACGATGGGATCGGCTGAAGGCTGCCCTAAATCCGAAATCTGATCATAAAGTGGCGGAAGTTCTGCTTGAGTTTAAGTTTTTCAACTTGAGTTCGCATCACCAGTGACCAGGCACTACGTCGTCGTCGTGTTTTGTTGTCAGTGAGTTCCAAGTGAACATGGTGTAGTATAAATTTAATTTTTAATTTTAAATATATTTAATTTCAATAGATTGGTTGCATGTATATAGAAAATCTCCCGTACGGGCATCATGTCGTTCACATTCACAGGCTCGGCATCGGGACGTTATCGTCATTGACACCGACACTGTCCATACTCCTTGATGCTAGGCCGGGGCTAGGGCCAAGGCGTAATCGCCCATCTAGTCAACACAAATAGTGTCTGGTACGGGTATAATTATCGTCGTGTCCTAACTTCGTGCATCGCTTAATAAAGTGCCCTGTCAACGTCATATTGGGAATTTTATGTCAATTTGTTCAATTCCATCTGAGACTGAGTTGGTGCCTGTGGGTTAAAGACAATTTTTTTTAAATTAAAATGGCAGCTAGCTGCATCTGCAATTGTTAATCTGTTATAAGAGTGTTACTTTTGAATATCCACCTACACAACTGGCATTGGCATCAACATTTTTATGTTTCCTGACTGTTTTTGCAGCCGATTCACCATCATCCCAACCTGTGGCAGGGCTTTCATCCCTACCTTCACCAGTGGCAGGACCATCACAGGAACCTGACCGCATGCATATCTCCGTTGGGTAATTGTTCACAGTTGCATATTTAAAATGTTAGTAGTATTGCTTCACTGGAATGTTACGGTATGATATTCTACTCTAATTTCTACAAGTAACATAAGTCATTATATTATGCATGCCTTGTTTCAATTTTATTTATTATATGATTGACATTAAAACAAAAAAAGAAGTAAGAAAGAAGTTAATTTTATGACATACCATTACATATTAATATGTGGAGTTTAAACACATGTAGCACTTTTTTGCCACTAAACATGTCATTTTTCAATAAGTATTTGTTTGTAGCTCTCAGTCATGTGATGAAGACAGTGAGGAGGGCGACGATGATGAATCATGGCTACCATCACAATGCACGGAGGATGCTTCATACGAGATTGACATCAGTGTCACTGAAAGGTACACATTACTCTTAGTCAATGTAAAATGAAAAAAACTGGGAAATTAGAAGAAATTAAATTTAACTTGAGTGAAGTTGTGGTGTCCTGTAACTTACGCTATATTTACTCCATAACCAGCTTCTTTGAAGACAGTTCCTGTTGATAACATTTGGCCTGTATCTTAGGCCCGTAAAGAAAGAAGAGACACAAAAACACATCTGGCCTGTTTATTGTTGTTGTTTGAAAAAAAATATGGTTGTGGTGGATAACATAAGTTATAGTGACTGTAACTTATGTTATCCACCATTTCAAATCCAGAGTCTGATCATTCTTAACATTTTAAAAGTCTTGGTTGGCCATCATCGAATAATATAGATTAAAACACACGGGGAAACAACATGAATCATAAATTTATCAGATGAAATTACTTATTGCAGCTTCCCGGTATACCAGGCACGGAACCTTCTGACAGCGATTGATGATCAGAGTCACAAAGATTTACCATTGAAGCGAAATCGAAAGGGACACACTGTGTAAGTATGCAGGTACACATTAAGTATACATGTAACAATATGAACATGTAAATATTTTTGTTATGCATTATAATAATGACTATTGTCATTCCATTATAGGGCTAATTGTTGATTGGATTTATTTACGTTGGTGACGACTCTAACAATCAATGCCTGTGATCGAGCAAGTAATGTATGAGAAGAGTTTTATTACGTTGCAATACGTAAACAATACAAAGCATAATAATAATAATAGCGCATGTACATTATGCATTCATATGTAATATTTAAAGTAACTTTTTATTTGCAATAATTCTGCTATTTACATAACATTTTACATGCTGACGTATTGCTCATGAAAAAAGTTACTTAACATTTTTACATGTTTTGAAATATTTACATGTTGAATAAAAAATGTATTTTTTGCAAATGCCATACTGTGTAACAACGCAAGTTCATGACACGTGTCATTAAGTTTGTCTATTAATCTACAGCTACCTCAAAGTCTACAACAAACGGGGAAAGAAGTGGATTATTATCCCCGAGCGAGAACCGAAACAGTGTGTGTACTTAGTGTCCCTTCAGGAGAAAATAATCCGTGCATGCACTGACGATCCACTACCAAAACACATGAAGCGTGGACTTA
The DNA here is from genome assembly GCA_963995525.1 of Escarpia spicata. Taxonomy (NCBI): domain Eukaryota; kingdom Metazoa; phylum Annelida; class Polychaeta; order Sabellida; family Siboglinidae; genus Escarpia; species Escarpia spicata. The sequence continues at coordinate 28,722,081 of OZ023211.1, forward strand.
AACCTGATGTACCACGCAACATTGCGCCAACACTAGCAGCAGTGCCTGCGCCACCAACAGCAGATCTAGTGGCAAGGCATCAAACCCGATTTGGAAAAAAGAAATGTGCTTAAGATGGAAGTTGTCAATGAGTAACCTACATGTTAATAACACAAATTTTTTAAATAACAAACTATGATCAATTAATTTAGAAATTACCATGGTTACTTTTATTCTTGACAAATAATGATTTCACCCTAATGTATGAACTTTGAACCTAGAGTACTGTCCACTTGCTTTCGGAAATGTCTGCCTAATTTTCCACACACAACAGCTCGGAATAACATGTCGGTTACCTGTTCCCAGTTTGCCATGTCGCCAGAAAACAAACTGGTGGTACGCATAATGTCGCATGGCATCAATGTCACCTCGTGCTGGCACGCCGAACACATCCGCTCTGTAGCGTCCCACCATTGTCAAAACTGTGGGGTCGAGTACGAGCAAGTCCATTTCCTAAAAAGAAATGTATACACCAGTACATTCAAACTGTAGCAGTTGCATTGAAATGTAACATGATTATGTATGTGTGCACTGGAATGAAACATGATTATGTATGTGTGATTAAGTGTTTTGAGTAAAACTGGGTTTGTGATCTGAATTGGACTTTCAGACGCGGAATACATATTTTTGGATTTGCGTGGAAAACCCAGTATATTAGAATTTTCCATTCCTGTGAAATGATATCGCAATGCTGATGTTTTTGTGTATTATCATTGGGATTAACAAGGTTCCAAAGAATTTGTTATCCGTCAGTTTGTTGTAATGGTTTTGGTAAAGGACACTTTGGGCAACATACATTTTGGTAATAGGACATTTCGGTAAACTATTGAAAATAATCAGAATTATTTTGTCATTTTTAATTAAAGATGTCCTTTCGGTAATTGGATATTTTGGTAACCACACATTTTGTAATAGGACATTTCAGTAAGACCAACAGAATTAATAATCTTTACAGTGTGTACCTCTTTTTACAAAACTATTTAGAATACCAGGCGCCAATAGTGGCTAATAATAATTGTGTAATGTGAATGAATGAACTACGGTTGTATTAAGTAACAATTTATTCCATCCAAAATAACACAAATATTCAGTATAACAATTGTACACACTACTCAGAACTCAGAATCAGTTTATTTGACCTATATATACGATGTATACACAATGAATAACATGAATACTAGATAAGGTCGGGAGACTCCCATTAAGATATACAATATCGCTAGCACAGGAGCCACCCACACTACCATGGCACGACTTGCTCGCACGACATACATGTGCAGCGCCACTGTTTCACGCTATTTTTCTGTTTCCTTGGAATAAGCATAGCCATTCCACAAAAGCTTAGCTTTCCCCTTGTTGTTGTCGACAACTCCATGTTCACAGGTATGACATCACCTTATGTGTGACTGGATATAAATGTGTGCAGCGAGCCACTGATTGGCTGTAGCAGTTGAACACTCTAACCTGTCTCCTCTAACCCTTGGGTTTAAATAACCCATACCCCCATTACTGACTGACTGCTGTTGCCTGGGAAGCCATGTTCCCTCCCTCTGCCTTGAAAGTTCATCAAATAAGCACTAAGTAACATTATATCTGACTGCTGGTGGGGAGCCAAGTCCACTGTCTGGAAAAGTGACCAACCTAATTTCTAAATGGTTTCTGATTGGCACCACTGACGTGGCAGACTGAACATGTTTTAACTCATTGATAGATTTTATTACTTTACAGATTTACTTGATCATGTGTAATTAGTCCTTTGGGCCGAAGGTCCAATAGACTATTGCCATCACTCAGCGTCCGCCGTTAGCTGCAGTATCTCAGAAACCGTTCAGTACCTTTTCTCTAATTTTGCATATACATTTGATGTGGTAGTGTCACTGTACACAAGAAATCTGTAGTTGATTGAATCATTCTAAGGGCACCAAATGTCCCCTAAAATGATAAATTTGCTAACTAAATTGTTTACAGCAGGGAGATTCTCCGAGAAGAGGCTGGAGCTCTATTGACTGATTGACATCCGAAAAGGACCCCAATACTGGAAGATTTTAACATTTTGCCTATTTTTTCAATAACATTTCAGTAACTTTTTTTCTTCACATTTTGCATACACATTTCATGTGGTAGTTCCACTATACACGAGAAATCTGTATTTGATTGAATCATTCTAAGGGCACCAAATGTCCCCTAAAATGATAAATTTGCTAACTAATTTTTTTACAGCAGGGAGATTCTCCGAGAAGAGGCTGGAGCTCTATTGACTGTTTGACATTTTCTTAAACAACCTGTAACTGAGCTACATGCGAGATTGCAGCTCACCAACTCTCCTACAAAGTTTCTGCAACCACTGGAAATCGGCCTAAATAGCAGAGTATCGGGTTCAAATTGTACAATATTTTGTAATATATACAATCTTCGTCATGGATTCAGGTCAAACACACATATGATATGACTTTGTTTACAAAAAATAAATACTTTATAGGTAGTAACAAATATGTAATTTCAGAAAATGGCGTTACAAATCGTACAACTGACGATATTTTACCCAGGATACTATGGCAGGAAGGAGGTCAGTAATACTTTTTTGGGAAATTAGACATGGTTTGTTGGATGACATGGTGATCCCAAAAGATGCGGGAGAGAGAGATTCACACCTTTGTTACACCAGCCTCATATATTATAAAAGTACACATCTCACCGGTCGTAGGCTGATGCATTTGTCTGGGCGCATGTTGCAGCACAGCCGCTCTACACATGTTGCCATTTCTCGGCAGTGGCCGCATGGGCTCCAGCTCAGAGCGCCACCTCCCACTGGTCCTTGTTCGGTGCCTCTCATGACATTAACCACAAGGCCTGGCTCTCGCAGCACCAATTAAATATTAACGTTATCGTTATTTAATACACAAAATGTTGGTGTGCATGTTAGATGTTCAAACAAAATACAGTACCTGCTTATTTATTGTAATTCCTGGAAAGCTCAAATTCTGCAATGTAGCGTGTTTTTGATAAAACCAGGCAAATAATGTGTGTGTATGTATGTGTGTGCACGTGTGTGCATGCATGCGTATGTATGAAATACATTATGTATGGGTCATGTCTAAAGGAAATGTCAGTGCATTTGGAATAATACGTTGTAATTTATTAGTTCTTTGTTTGTGTACGTTTTTGATCAAAATTGGTTGATTATGTAATTTATTTTATAAAAAGCATAGTTCACAGTTTCAAACTTGGTACCTCGGCATATTCGGTGACGTCATGTACCTGCGCAGCATTTGGATCATAACATGAATATAAAATCTTTACGCTAAATCTTTTGTCACTTGTATTTATAATTGTTATTAACAATTTGCTCTGTGATGAAAATATTTACCTGCAGTTGCTCCTGTCCCTGATTGCGTAACCTCGCCAGTTACGATAAATTGTACAACTCATGCTTCATATATCGATATTCTAGTGATATTATGAGATTATACACGTTACTTTCTGTAGCTGGATACAATATCTGTTTGCTATGTATGTTTATTGGTGTAGGTTATCTCCCGTTGGTTGCATTCGATATAATTATTCTGAAAACGAGACCAGGCTCGGCGAAACCTAGTCGACTTGTAGGCCCATTCGCATTCGTTGTTTTGAATAAAATTCAATTCATGTGGAACCGTAAGATAATTGCTTGTTCCTCTATGATGACTAGCGTTTGTATTACGTCGGAAAATTGCACAATAACTCATTCTGAAGGTCGTTTCGACCCAAAAGCTATCCTTATAAAGATGCTCTGAATGCATGGAAAGGGTCGGCCTGATGCGAGTGCGTGTCATGAGACGTCACGATACCACGTGATCGCCTAGCTCATTAATTTAATTTAATTTTCCGCGGGAAAGACAGGTTTAAAATCGAATTCATGCTACAAATGTATTTTTCTGTATTTGTTTAATGTTGTCAAATGTTACATACAATGTTAAACTTTGTGTTCACACGGAAAAAGGATTTTAGGTAATGCCTTATTTTTATTTTCGTTAATAACAGTCGTAGCAGTAACACGGTCTCAAACAAAGTTAATTTCACAAATACAGTGACAAACGGAATATTTATTACATTTCATTATTCAACTTACATCAGTCGATGAATCGTCTTTCTGCGCCATGGAAGCCATGATGACAGCGTACTATTGACATTTGAAGCTCCGCCCACGTCGGGTCACGACCTTCCGCGGAATTTTCCGAAATCGCAATTCGGGGATTTGAGTAACAGCGCGTTGATTCTCGTAAACATTTAACGGTTCAATCCAAAAGTTGATTTCTGCTTCGTTAAAAACAACATCTATGGGCAGCCAGTACGCTATAATCAATATAATTTATACTGTATGACACGATTTTGTAATAAAAACGAAAAGCCACGAAGTGCAACTGTCCCTTTAAACCGACTGTGCGTACTAGTTAAACTATTCACACAGTACACATAAAAGAATCGGATTGGCGATGGGCAAACGAACTGATTGAGGACATTTAAGTACCACTTGCGGTTAATTGTATCTCATCTCTGGCAAGTGGATTACATGATGTGTGAACGTCGGTGCGTCTGTGGAGACGAAATTACCTGGACGAGGAACTATAATTAGAACAGCACCATTTCCCAAAATTATAGTAGCGAACTAGAATTATGCTACTTATTGACATCGTTCGGTCGTAGTAGCGCTTGCTGTTAATTGTGTCTTTGATGTGACTAGTGGGCGCTGTAGCGATAACTCCTTCCGCTAAAAAATACTGCCGCACAGACCGTTAATGCGCAAGTCCGGAAGTACAGTTTTTTCGCGGAGAGACGTCAGACGGCTGACGGCTATACGTACACATACTAATTTTACGAACAGGTAGCCAGGGCCCTACGTATACGTACATTCATTCATATTATATTATTTGTCGTTACATTTTGACAGATACTGATTAGGAGCAAATAGTTGCAACGTGGAACAACAATTACCTTTGCATTTATACAATAAAATTCTAGAACATGCGCAAAACGAATTACTGATTGATTTAACATTAATCAAGCTAACGTATTAGGGAAGACTGTTGTAATTTTTTAAATCTTTGTAATAACATTTCCATAACTTTTTTGTTGCTAAGTTTAACTTTAGTATATCATGTAGGCCTTATATATGTTGATGTAGTTTTATTCCAAATATGATATTTGGGTCGTTCAAAAGGAGCTCTGTAATCCAGAGGTACAGGAGACTAGTATGGGCTCAGTCACATGCCTGGCCTTGGGATGTTGAGCCCACATTTCTCTCTCTTTAACTTAATCTCTTTAATAAACGTCATTCGTTTGGCCTTATTTCATCACTATTCATGACTTGTGTTGGTGCTTGCGTAAATATATATACATATATATATATATATATATATATATGTATAACGAACTCGCCAAAGAGATTCGTGAATTGAGACAAACGTTCAAACATTTTCAACAGCAACTGGATGGAAAAAACAATAAAATTGCACTGCTTGAAGATAAGGTTACTCATTTCCAGAACCAAATTGATGACAATGAACAATATGGCCGTAGGGCAAACCTACGTTTCAGTGGCATTGAGGAGACAGGTCACGAGGAGGACCTTGAGTCAAAGCTCTTCGAAATTTGTAACGAGCACATGAAAATCAGTCCTGCTGTATTGCCCAGCGACTTTGAACGGGTACACAGAATTGGTCGCAAAACGGACACCTCCACTAGGCCGCGACCCGTAATCGTCCGCTTCAAATCGGAGAAGACACGCGACAGAGTGTTTCGGTCAAGAGCTTCACTTAAACAAAAGAACGAACGAGTAGCCGATCGAAGTTTGAAGATCTTCATAAATGAAGATTTGACAACAATGCGCTCAAAGTTGGCTTACGCAACAAGAGTGTTGAAAAAGGCAAACAAAATCAGAGACGGCTGGACGTACAATGGGAACATTGTATTCAAGAATGTCAACAACGTGATTCACAGGATATACACCTCGAATGAGCTGGACAAGTACCAAGGCATAGCACCAAATGACGGTGATAATTATGTGAACAATTAGTTTTTGCTCACGAACGAAATCTAGTTCTGCGATTGGCAATGTCTGCTATATGAACTGTATGTTTGTAAATAAGTGGGTTAAAAGGTACCTTTTTTTTCTCGTCAATATCTTATTTTGCTATTTGCCGTGTTCCCTATATCAACTTTTTTTTCAATATATCTTAGTGCAGTTTGCTACTCACTTGTGTCGTGACTTGTGATATGTTTTCTGTTTAGTGCTTCTTTATTTTCCACACGACTTTTTATTTATTATAATATAATAACCTATGCATTTATATATATTGGAAAGGTGTTGGTTAAAATGAATTAGATTGCATTAGCATTTGTAATGTCTGCTATAAGAACTATATGTATATAAAATAAAGTTGGGTAAAGGGTACCTGCTTTTGTATTAACGTACGTTTACTTTCAATAATTTGTTTTGCTATTCTTTTACGTCTCTTATATCATTTTTTTTAAATCTCTTAGTGCAATTTGTCACTCACTTGTGTCGTGACTTGTGATTCGTTTTCTGTAATATAATAACCTTTTTGCATTTTTTGCACTTAGATTTGTTGGAAATGTGTTGGTTAAAATGCATTACAATGCATTAGCTCCTACCACTAGAAATAGTTTTATTCTTAAGTTTTTTTTTCTCGGGCCATGTTGTCAAATGGTCCTGACTTTTTTCTATTACATCGCCTTTTTTTTCTAGTATTATTTTCTAAACATAATCTGTTTCTTTTCTATCTCTGACAAGTAGCTACTTATCATGCACCGCTTTAGCTTTACATGAACAAAATACAAATATTATTAAACAAAATCTAGTAACTCAAACACTAAAGGCACACACTCTCATTGAAACATTACTGCACATTGAAAATATGCTGATCTCATTAAAATTTAAAATACACTGAAATGATAACTGACGAAACTTTTCTCCAATTTACAGGTGGTATTACAAATAATTGTCTAAATAATATTCTAAACATCAGTAATACTGTTGATGAAAATAATGAATTGCCAACAATACGTCGATCGTCATATTATGATTTTGAAAAATTTAATTTGTTAGTTCAAAACAAAAATAAACATTTCAGTATTCTAAGCTCACATTTACAGTCCATTAATGCAAAGTTTAGTGAGCTCGAGTTTTAAATTTAGCATAATATGTCTCCAAGAGAGCTGGTTATCTGATAATGATGACTTATCACTAATTCAATTAAATGGATATGACTGTATATCCCAAGGAAAAAGTTGCAGCACCAAAGGGAGATTATTAATATATATAGATAAACACTTTGATTATGAAGTAAAGATGAAATTAAATATGTATGAACAATGGGACGGACACATAATACAAGTAAATGGAGGAGGCTTATCGCAAACAGTCACTATAGGAAATATATAACGACCTCCAAGGCCTTTAACTGAAAACTATAACGAATTTATAAATTTACAATGGTCATATCATCTATGCAACATCATCAAAACAACAACCTAATTCTAACGGGGGACTACAATATAAATATGCAAAAAATAAACGAGCAACAACACTGTAGCACTTTCTTTGACATGTTAACTTCATTTAGTCTCTTCTCCTAATAACATTCCATAATTTTTGTTGTTACTACAAGTTTAACTTTAGTATATCGTGTAGGACATATATATATATATATATATATATATATATATTAATGCAGTTGTATTCCAAATATGATATTTGGGTCTTTCAAAAGGAGTATCTCTTAAGGCTAAGGCAACCTGTCCCAACCATATATATATATATATACATATAAATGTGTGTGTGTGGGGGGGGTAACTATGTATTGTATAACATTGCTTTAAATATACTGTAACGAAAAATCATGTCGCTATAAAATACTGCCGCACCGATCCTTAATGCGCATGTCTACAGGTAGAAGTTCGTTGTGTAAAGAAATATTTTTCCCTATTCTAAATATATTAATATAATCACGGTCTTCTAGCTTTATTATGAACATTTGCGATGGGGTGGGTGTAACATTATTATAATGTTGTGCATCTGGGACATTTGGAAGAAGGATATATGTGGAAATATTTATAAATGCTAGCCAACTGATGTGTTGTAAGTTGTATTCAGCACAAATAATCTACAAATTGCCAAAACACATATTTTTGTTGCTAAAATAATTGAGATCTGTTTAAAGTTATTAAAATATTTTAGCAAAAATAATAAATGTGTTCTTGTTGATGTATACCACAAATGAATACTAACTGAAAAAATAGCTTTTGCTTGTCACGTGATTGCGCCTATGTGGCTGCACTTTGCAAGTGTTGTATAACATCTTGATTTATTATATGGTGTGGCTATCTGATATACGTATTGTTTACCAGACGTGATTTTTTAAATATACGTAGGCTACAATTCGACTGACAATGTTATGCAAGTGCGATATATATGTGAGTTTGTTTTGTATGGTTTTATGACATTGCATTGCTGAACTAGTGATCAGTCAGACTTGACCACAACCAGAATCAGAACCAGAGACACACCCAACCAGCCGGCAGATCGGCCGTCACGCTTCAGTTGGCTGTACCTGGTCAAGTATGTCAGAACTCGTCCACGCTTTCTACACCTACACTATTTGTCAACTGGCTCAACGCAGACGTTCCATCAAATCGCGCTTGGATGCCAGTACGTGGACAGTGTTATGTAAACTTGGCATTGCTGCGAGACCTCCTATCAAGCGCGGGTGCCGAGGCGGACGTAAACAACACCGAATACCCACCGTGATCGGTCATCGACCACCTATACACCATAACAACAACAATGAATTGAACATTTGTGGAACTGGTGCTGACGGTAGAAATCTGATGTGTTCAAACAAACAAATGGAACCTACCAACGATAATCAATACAAACATTCGCGGAGCGCTGTCTAGTAAACTGGACGAAATTAAAGTGATAAAGGACAACAATGGGGTAGACGTTATAGTTATAACAGAAAAATGGTGCACCAGCAGCATACCAGACGGCCCGCTCTCGCTGTCCGGGTTCAATATCTACCGGAGAGACAGACAAGACGGCCGCCAACACGGAGTTATAGCCTGCTACGTTCGAGACTTAATTGCAAGTAAATATTGGCTCGAACTAAATCAACCCCAGCTAGAAACACTGTGGATAACTATACGCCCACCAAAGATGCCTCGCGACCACCCGCAAATGACAATTGGAATCATATATCCTCCTCCCGGGTCAGATGATTGGGCAATGCTAAATCACATCGACCAGTCGCTAGACTACATACGCCGACACCACCTATATACAGGTTTCGTCATAATGGGCGACGTCAACAAGATGTAGGATTCTCACTTGAAACGAAATCACGACTTGAAACAGATTGTCGACCAACCAACAAGAGGAAACGCGATATTAGATAACGTCTACACCAACCTACCTAACTTTGATCGTCGCCCTGTCATTACCCCGCCAATCGGCCTCTCAGATCATAGGGTGGTTGTTTGTATTCCGTCAACATCGTCAAATTATACCACACCTTCGCGCAGTCACAAACCACGTGACCTGGCCCGTTTTGCCGAAGCGCTTCGAGCCATCTCATGGGAAACGCTATTCCGTCTACCAACCTACGACGGGTAACTTTATTTCTTCAACTCTAGTATAAGAACATTACTTGATTTGCATCTTCCAGAGCGCCAAATCAGACGATGCTCAAGTGACAGGCCTTGGATAGATGATAATTTTCGCTATCTAAGTCGCCGCCGCCAGAGTGCACTTCTTGGTGGAGACCAACCACTGCACAAGCTATGTAGAAACGAAGTCAACCGCGAGAGAAAGTCATTGCAACGGATATACTACGAACGGAAAAGCCAGGCTCTTGAGAGAGATCACCCGAAACGATGGTGGAACAACGTTAAAGACATTGCTGGTGTCATAGTAAACCGCGACAATCTGCAGGGACTCGCTAACGCGCATTGCTCCAGAAATCTAGACGTTCTCGCCAACGACGTGTGCGATTTCTTCCAATCCGTGACGAACGATCTAACTCCGCTGTCACCGGACGATATATTCCTTCCGGTAGGAGCTGATACTACCGTCCCAGATACCTACATCATCAACCTCGAAGAAGTAGCCAATTATCTATCACTGATTAGAACGGACAAAGCTGTCGGCCACGACGAAATACCTAACTGGATTCTACACCGTTACGCCAGTATTGTCCAAGTGCCTGGAGCAATTCATTTGTGGCTGGATAACGGCCATCGCTGCAGACCAAGTTGACCCTCAACAATATGGTTCAGTAAACGGAACGTCCACAGTGGACGCACTAATCGAGATAGTGCACAGGTGGAAATCAGCGCTCGCTTCCACCGGAACCATGATCCGCGTACTGATCATACGACAAGGAACAACCTTTGGCCCCATCGGTTGTGTGCATCATATAAATGACTTACAAACAGCTTGTGAACACGTCACATATGTAGACGATTACACAATATGGGAATCATGTTCACCTTCAGGCCTCGATAGCTCGCTCCAAACAGTGGCAGACAAATTAGCACAGCGGACTGCTACCAACAAAATGGCATTGAATTACGACAAAACGAAGGAAATGTGCATATGCTTCAAGAAAAAAACGCCAGACATCCAGCTGATAATGATAAACGACGAAGAGATAGAACTAATAAACTGCACTCGCCTACTAGGTATCACACTTTCACATGATCTTACGTGGCAACTTCACATCGACGAAATCACCGATAAAGCGTAGCAAAGACTATATTTTATAACCCTGCTCAAGCGAGTAGGAGTCGACCCCATCATCTCGTCAAGATATAAACAACACTAATCCGATTGTTCCTTGAGTATGCCTGCCAGATGTGGCGTATGAGCTTAACGAAAAGGCAAACCAAGCAGCTGGAAAGTATCCAGAGACGAGCTATGCGGATAATATTCCACGACGTGTGTCTCTCACCGAAGCCATCGCCACAGCGAGACTACCAACGCTGGCAGACCGGAGGGAGACGTTGTGCAGAACTCTATTCACGAACATACAACAACCTAACCACAAACTTCATCATCTACTGCCTCCCTCCCGGACACCTCCATACGCCATCCGAAACGCACGTGTGTACAGTGCTCCTCTGTGTAGGACCGAACGCTTTAAAAACTCTTTTATAACTTATGGACTGTATCACTGACAGTAACCGGACATTTTATGTCCTACGAATTACTCGCAATTGACAGTGAATCTTGTTTATGTTACTTATTCTATTTAAGTATTTATACGCAAATTATACATTTCAATTAGTTATAATTTAACTTATTTAGGTTGTATATTCCATTTAGTGTTTTATTAATCTACTTTATCTAATTGTTTTATCAATTTTAATGTACCTATTGTACTCGGCTCTATTGGCCTCTATGGCTGCCAAAGAAAATAAACTTATTATTCAACTTATTATTATTATTATATTATTATTACTTATAATATAATCCTGCAAGAATAATGATATATTCCTTCACCCACGTACCCTTTTGGCATGTTTACTGCTTAGCTCGACTCCACTGGGCTTTTGCTTTCATCCGTATGCCCACGCAGACATTCAGAAATGTACACATGCATACCTAGCTATAATTAAGTATGTAAATACAATATGGTAATTGGGCTGCACTTTGCTCAGTTCGTAAAGTGAAAGAGTCTCAGTAATGGTGCATAATGGCAATGCCCATTTATTTAGTAAAACATTTGAGAACGTATTTGCCGTGTGTATTATACTTACCACAATTATATTACATGATCACAATGCACATGCATTATATATTTACGAGAATTAAAATTATTTGAAAACATAATCATGGTATGCATTAAACATATATAAATTAATGTAGTGTATGTGGATTGCATACTTGGGTAGAGTATAAGTAACTATGCCTACAGTATCTTTGTTTCATTACTAGCATCAAACCAACCAACTATATAAATGACTATACACACATTTCAATTAGTGTGCAAAATGTGCGTTATATCTTGTGTGATTGTCACACGGATAAAATAATTTTACTCTTATTGTCATGGGAATGTGCAAAATATGACGACATAATAATATATATAGATATACAAAATCGTTCGGCGCACAATGCATATGCAACATTCACCAATGTATACACAGACATATCAATAGATTACTAGTATAAAACACATCACCATCACAACAAAAGGAGTCGCCATATCACTCCAATTGATAAAAACAAACAAATCAACAACCTTTTGCTAACTTATAACAAGCTCTGACGTCTCCCCGTGAAAAACTGTACTTCTGAACATGCGCATTAAGGGTCGGTGCGGCAGTACTTTTCTTCGATTTTTCTCTACAGACACAGTTGTTTTTTGAACAAACATAAGCATGCGTCGACTAAGATGGACAGGGCATGTAGAGAGAATGGGAGAAGAACGGATGGCAAAGAGAGCAGATGCCCGAAGAGTGGAGGGGATAGAAGGCGAGAAAGACCTAGACTGCGATGGGAGGACTGTGTAAAGAGACATGTTGAGGGATTGTGTGAAGGGTGGAGGACGAGAGCGAACGATAGAGAGGAATGGAGACGACTGATGGAGAGAGCAGTGCAGGATCAGCGAGAAAAAAAAAATCTGAAATCGAGCATCGGAACCGAGACCAGTTTCACCACTTACTGACAGGGAGATATGAGGAGTTAACATTCATGTTTGTGTAGAGTCTCAATGTAGATGTTTTGGCGAGCTTGGGGGGGGGGGGGTGTGTGCAAATCGAGATTTGGGAGAGCCTCAACCGACCAAATATCCACTATATTCCGACGCCAATGTTTTGGGTTTGGCTTTGTTGTCTGGATTTGAACAAATTCGTGACCTTATACAACACTGGATGCCTTTTAAGTTTAACGCATGTGTCCATGGTTGATGACTTTGAGTGTACGTATCCGGTTACACTTTTGTTTATTTTGCATACAGAATTGTGTGTTCGTACTTCTTCCTAGTTGTTTCCAGCACTCGGCAACGTTCTATTAACTGACCAGTCCGTATATTTTTGTGGTTACAATGTTATGGTCTCATTCAACTAGTCAGCCTTTTCAGAACATTATCGCCAAGCCGACCTTTCTATGCTGGCACTGAGGGTGGTCACTGCCAGGGTGCTTGTCGTCCTCAGTGGTTCTTTTACGTCCCAAATTGAGAATTCTAAATATTGTGATAGAAGCCTAATTCGATTGAGTTTAGACTAAGATAAATATGAGCATGTGGGCAATCACTTCATAGAATGTAATTACATTCTCTCACCGAAACCGGATACCAAAAACGAATTACTTCATAGCATGAGGTGTGTACCTCTTCTACCACTCCCCATTTAATTTCTGAATGGTTTCATTTGAATATCCTTGATCAAAAATATAACCGATAATTTATGTATGAAAAACAGGGATGTTGATGGCATCTTTCAGTTGAACATTAACCGTGGACTTTGAAGTGTACATTTCTTGAATATGTATTCATTAATGACATGATATATTTTCATAGGTGAACATATCATGTTATTTATGCCTTACACAAATAAAAAAATTATATAAAAATAAATAGAATCAGCTAGATCCCACTAAGATTTAGTGTCTTTAGTTTATGATAAAATATCCAAATCATAAACTATAATAGTATTGACTCTAATTATTTACCAAACCTACATACAAAAATGCCAAACGAGGTAGCGAACCGTTGTTCCTAGAGTGTAGTTTCATTTTTGCTAAGGGATCATCTCAGAACGTCGATGTCCGATATCAAGCAAAATTATTTTCTTTTGGGGGCTGAGGCAATTACATCTGGCGTCGGACATGGATTTTTTACGCTTCTCACCGACACTGGTAATTATACTGGTATCATCATATTAATGTTAAAAACATTTCGTGTGATGTAGGGGGTTGGGGGGCTGAAGCAAGAAGAAATTAATTTAATCTGATATCGGACATCTACGTTCTGAGATGATCTTTAAAGGGAATAAAAACATATAATGCTTGAATTCATATTATATTACATCCTGCTATCTACATCCATGTCCACCAAGCCAAACAAAATAAAAAATTCTTCGATGAATTAGAAATTCTACATTTTATGTTGTGCATCCGGGCATTTTCGAATATGCATATTTTTGGCGCGCTTTTCGGGATGCCGAGATGTGACGTCACATATGACCCATACTCGCATCAGGCCGACCCTTTCCATGCATTCAGAGCATGTTTACAAGGATAGATTTCGGGTTGAAACGAGCATAAAAATTAGTTATTGTGCGATATTCCGATGTAATACAAACACTAGAGGAACAAGCAGTTACCTTAATGTTCCACATGAATCCAATTTTATTCAAAACAATGAATGCGAATGGGCCTACAAGCCGACTAGGTTTCGCCGAGCTTGGGCACGTTTTTAGAATAATTATATCGGATGCAACCAACGGGAGATAATCTACACCAATAAACATACATAGCAAACATTTATCGTATCCAGCTACATAAAGTAACGTGTATAAAGTCATACTATCACTAGAATATCGATGTGTGAAGGAGGAGTTGTACAACTGATCATAACAACTTAAATCAATCAACGAATTTCTGTCGGTCCTGCTAGCTCAGTTGGTAAACGCGTTTATTCCGTGCATTCATTTTGCTATCGGGTGACGCCGGTTCAATCTCAACACCAAACCATTGATTTTCTATACACTTTTTTTTAAGTTTTCACGAAGTAATATAAACCAAATAATTTGTATACTATGATGTACACTTTGTAAATATTTATTTTTATTTTTGTAGTAATTATGTATTCGACACCAGAATTAAAATATGGGAATTATATAACGATGTTTCGATCTAAATTGTATTTATTCAAACAAATATAATGTAATGGATATATCATTTATTAATTGTATATATATATTGTACGGTAATATATTGTAATTATATATATGAAAACAAATTGTGATCTGTCTGGATAAATAACATTTAGAAACATCGTTATATACAATGACCATATTTTCATTTTTGTGGCGAATAAATAATTACTACAAAAATATTTACAAACAGTGCATCATAGTATACAAAATGATTTGATATATTACTTCGTGAAAACACAACAAAAAAGTGTAAAAAAAAAGGTTTTCTGTCGGGATTGAACCGGCGTCGCCCGATTGCAAAATAAATGAGAAGGAACCAACGCGTTTATCAACTGAGCT
The DNA here is from genome assembly GCA_963995525.1 of Escarpia spicata. Lineage (NCBI taxonomy): Eukaryota > Metazoa > Annelida > Polychaeta > Sabellida > Siboglinidae > Escarpia > Escarpia spicata. Next base: position 28,737,396 of record OZ023211.1, read on the forward strand.
AGCAGGACCGACAGAAATTCACTGACTGATTTAAGTTGTTATGATCAACTGTACAATTCCTCCTTCATACATCGATATTCTAGTGATATTATGAGATTATACACGTTTCTTTACGTAGCTGGATTCGATATATGTTTGCTATGTATGTATATATTTGTGTAGATTATCTCCCGTTGGTTGCATTCGATATAATTATTCTGAAAACGAGCCCAAGCTCGGCGATACCTAGTCGACTTGTAAGCGCATTCGCATTCATTGTTTTGAATAAATTGGATTCATGTGGAACCGTAAGATAACTGCTTGTTCCTCTATGATGGCTAGTGTTTGTATTACATCGGAATATTGCACAATAACTCATTCTGACGCTCGTTTCGACCCCAAAACTATCCTTGTAAACATGCTCAGAATGCATGGAAAGGGTCGGCCTGCTGCGAGTGTGGGTCACACGTGACGTCACGATACCATGTGATCGCCTAGCTCATTAAATTTTTATTTTACGCGGGAATCACTACACAGACGGGTTTAAAATCGAATTTATGCTACAAATGTATTTTTCTGTATTTTTTAATGTTCTCGAATGTTACAAACAATGTTAAGCTTTGTGTACACATGGAAAACGGATTTTAACTAATGCCTTGTTTTTATTTCCTTTAAGTGAATCGAATTGTAGACGCACCGCGCACAACGTGTATCTCCTAGTCGACCTAAGCATCGCCGCAAGCCACGGCTGTGTGCCATGCAAAACTAGCCCTGGCAGATCTCTTACGCGAAGTGCGGAAGTTAGCCGAGTCAATCTAGTAATTGACTTCGCCAGTGAGAACAGCGCAAATGCCCAGCCCAACTTGAAGACGGATAAACAATTTCTGGGAAATCCAACATATAATGACCCGTTCGCCCATTAGCACGAGTAGCTAGACGGTATTGTGTATTCGAATAATTGCTTCTACTTCCTAAACATTGCATGTAACACGAGCCACGGTTGGTTGAAATTAGTTTTATTATGACCACCTGACCTGCTGCCAACCACTGATCTAGTGAGCGATTTCATAGGCTGAGCTTACATTCATAGTTTCGCAAAGGGATCAGCCAGGGGGTGCTGCTGGCTGGCATTGACGTAATCAACACCAGTGACCCCTGGCGCGCGAGGATGGACCTAAGTACTACAAGTTAACTTCCTGTCACTTTCGGCTGTTTATTACATGGCCCAATAGCGCAGGTAGTCTGATTTGATTGGGCTTATTTATTGACACCGTTATTCGTACTAGTGTTTCGGGCAACGCTGCTTTTATGTGCTGCTATGGAATCCAGATTAAGTCATTAAACTTCACTGCATTTGTATCGAAGATCGTCTCACGAAATATATGTCAATTTTTCCTACACATGGAAGTATTGGGGACCGAGGAGTAAATCAGGAAGCATAAATTATTAAAAGTTAGTATTTTAATTTATATAAGACATACATAACATGTTTGTATTCTGAACATATATAATGTCATTAATTAATAAATATAAACATATAGGTTTCAAAACTGTCGGTTAATGTTCAACTGAGAAATGCCGTAAACATCCCTGGTTCATCGTGTCTGGAGGCACACAAAATAGTGTTTGTAATTGTGATCAGGGATTTCCAGATGGAAACAATTTAACAAATAAAATTAGGAACCGTTGAATAGGTACATATTTCATGTAATGTAAAGTAACCTATTTCAGTCTAGTCTTAGCAAAGAGGCTGCCTGCCTGGCACCCGTTTTATTTGGCTAAATTCAATCCCAGTAGACTTCCGTGACAGTATTTAGAAGTACAAACACATAATCTTTTGTGCACAATAACTAGATGTGTAACCGTATACGTATAGTCAGCGTCATCAGCCATCTTCACATGCTCGAAACACAACAATTTCGTTTTCGGCGTACTCATTCTCATTACGACATATTTATAATGTATACCATCGCAACGCGCATCGCATCGTATATCGCATTGCGTATCGCATCACGCATCGCATCGAGACATCGCATCGCGCATCACGTATAGCATCGCGCATCGCGTATCGCATCGCGCAACGGATCGTGCATCGCGCATCGCATCGCACATCATCTATCGCATCACGCATCTTCCATCGCATCGCCCAGCACATCGCGCATCACCCTTCGCATCGCCCATCGCTCGCCCCATGGCGTTGCAGATTTCCACACAAAAATGCGATGGCCCTTCTCGGCCATCATAAGAAGACGTACGTAGGAAACTCTGAGCTCGACGATGGGGAGGATGTATTGACCACATTGATCCAACATTTTCCAGATAGTTGTGTACTGTAGGTGCAGAATCGTTTCTCATCTGCATAAATCGTGTGTTTACAGGCCGATTCAGTGTTCTACGTTATCCGTTTTCAAGGTCATCCAAACTCACAATACTCCTTTTGAGACACAACACATGACACTGAATTTTACGTTATGGTTATATTATCACTGGAATTAATCAAGAGTGTATACTATTATTACTACTACTATTACTACTACCACCACTACTACTATTACTACTACTACTACTACCACCACCACTACTACTACTACTACCACCATTACTACTACTACTACCACCTCTACTACTATTACTACTACTACTATTACTACTACTGCTACCACTACTACTACTACTACTACCACCACCACCACTACTTCTATTACTACTACTACCACCACTACTACTATTAATACTACTACTATTACTACTACCACCACCACTACTACTACCACCACTACTACTACTACTACCACCACTACTACTATTACTACTACTGCTACCACTACTACTACTACTACTACTACCACCACCACTACTACTATTACTACTATTACCACCACTACTACTATTAATACTACTACTATTACTACTACCACCACCACCACTACTACTACTACCACCACTACTACTACTACCACCACTACTGCTATTACTACTACTACTATTACTACTACTGCTACCACTACAACTACTACTACTACTACCACCACCACTACTACTATTACTACTACTACCACCACTACTACTATTAATACTACTACTATTAATACTACCACCACTACTACTACTACCACCACTACTACTACTACTACTACCACTACTACTACTACTACTACTACTACTACTACCACCACTACTACTACTACTACTACTACTACTACTACCACCATTACTACCACTACTACTACTACTACTACTACTACCACTACTACTACTACTACTGCTATTACTACTACTACTATTACTACTACTATTAGTATTAGTGCGCAAATTCAGTGTCTCCTGATCAAACATTTTTATTGTGGTGACAACCGTGTCGAGATATTACTGAAGCAATATAACGCAACACAACGCAACAAAACGCAACACTGGATCGGCGCTGCAGATATAAAAAAAACATTGAGCTCTTGTCCAGTCGACTCATTATTCACGTCTAAGCAGCTGCGATCTGACGTATCCGGTTTAATTAAAACGTAAAGTCACGTAAAGATTACAATACGTCAGATGGCTGGTGCGGTTACCTATTCATCATTTAATATTCGATATATGTTCAGACGGTTGCCATGAATTGCAGGCGTTCTTGCAGCGAGACGTATACGTGTCATTAGGTGTTCTGCGGTGTTAAATGACAATTGCGATAGGTTTGTATGCACGTCTTTGTGTCTGCAAGACGGTGACATTACTAATTGGTTCCTGGTCATTACATTTTAACAACAGCTTCAATGACATGATTTTAAATGTAGACTCATCGTATTATTGTCTAATTACCTAGTTCGGATTGATTCCACATTTAGTTTAGACCAGTGGTTCTCAAAAAGGGGGTCGTTTTACATTTTCGGGGGGTCATCCCATGCCCTTTTTAATGTTATGTTGCGTACACTAAACTGTACAATTAATCGTATACAATTTACTAGATGCGTTAGCAGTGACGGAGGCATAATTAATTGTCTTGTCTCTTTAGAAATAGCTCAGGAAAAGAAACCTCACACTATTAGGGACAGCTGATTGTAATTTTTTCTAGATGATGATCAGACATGTCTTGGGGAGAAATTGCTGACAAACGTTGTTACATTTCTATTTTTAGGCTGCTATCCACAACAGAATGTGCAAATCTTCTCTGGTATCAAAGAACAGGTGATAAGAACCACTGGCTTAGAAAAACAACGCTTACGGGAAATTATGATCATCACCAATAATGTTATAACTTAAAATATACGGAAGCAGGTATGCCCCTACAATTATATATATATATATATATATATACACACACACACACACACACACAGCAGGTGTGACATCTGCGCATTCTAATCTGACTGTCTCATGCAGATATGATTTCAGTTTCCTCATAAATACTGGTAATTATTTGCGTCCTCATTCTAGTTCGGCTCGGTGCGGCCGCAGGTGGAGGATTTTGTGCCCCCTAGCATCGTTTGGCTGTTACACATAGCCCGGTAATTCGCGACGGTACAAATTGTGCCACTTCCTAATCACATGAACAATTTGTTGATGCTGCAAAACATGCTGTCAAGACAAACGCCGACTTTCACCTTTCTTCCACTTAGCGAAATACTGGTCGCATATTTTGTTTGTTTGAATATACAGTAACTTAAAATAATTAGTACAAATTACTTGAACTAATTAATTTTCATGACAATCAAATTAGGTCGATTGAACAGAACATATAAAACTACGGATCTGGTATATGTGCAATTTAACGTCACACCAACACAACAGCGCTGATTGGTCAAAAAGGAAATTTTCAGCGCGGTAATGATTTGAAAATCGCTTATGTTTCGATACTCGACGGATTACCGCTGTATTCTATTTTACAGCTTTCCTTCGAGGTGTACATTTACTGGTGACATGACCTTGTGTACTTGCAGAGGTGACGTCAGCTCGATATTCACAGACGTATGTGCAACATAATGATAGCCAGGAGGACATGGAAGCCAGGAGGGCAAAACAACCAGATTGGTTTACGCCGTTTGATCTTACTCTGGAAAACACACCCCTAATTCGTTTTGAAAATCCGACAGAGGTCACGCGGTTGACAATATCTTAATAGTATATGCGGTTTTCTCGGACCCCCAGTGAGTCAAAAGATCAGAGGAATTTGGCATTTTGCTGTTCCTTGTCTCCCTAGCCGCGACAATCGCTTTATCTGAATTGTTTTCCAAAACCATGGCCGTCCCTGGCATTTCAACAATGGCTGTTGTTTCAAGACTATTCTAATGGAGCTATGTAAATGTACAATGTGGTATCCAACAGATGCCTAAAAGCCAGGCGATAATGTTCTACGTTAGTAAGTCATTTTTAAGAGTTAATTTTAGCAACTGGCACTGTGCGGACTTTGCTTGTAACCCTATCTCCTCAATGTAGTGGACGTTTTCTAACAACAGAGCTGTTACCCAACTGATTATGGATAAAAACGGTGGACCTGTTCTAACAACAGAGCTGTTACCCAACAGCGTTGTGTGGGCCTAAAAGACACACCTGCTGGAGGTGAGTTATTAAAATATGTTTGTGGTAAGCGTGCTGAATCACGTCTGCTTACCGGGTCTGTGGAAGCTCGGGTCTACAATGCATGTCGAGTAGGGAGTGGTTATGAATGACAAAGCCTACGTACATTAGTATATCCCGTATTTAGTGTATATTCACAGAGTCAAATTGATATAAATCCGACTGATAATCCGAATCAGTATCATTGGTGTCCATAATCCACACTACGGCACCTGCATTGTTATCATCCTAATATCGTGGTGGATTCAATCTTTCGTTCAGTTCATTCGTCACCGCGTAATAATTTAAAGAAAATGCAAGATTGATTATTGCATATATTTACCCTGGGTGCACGTGATGCTGACGCCAGGGTAACACGATTCTTTTTTGTAGACTTGGGATAGTCATTTTGAAATATGTTTTCTACTTCCATGTAGGGGGGAGTAAGAGTAACCGTGTAAAAGAGACTCCCCAACTCTACAGTATGTTACTCTGGCAGTTGATTTGGGGGGAGTTTGCTTACAACGATCTACACTCCCCGAGACACCTGGTTTCTAACTATATAACGATGAAAGATATATTGTTACCGGATATAGTACGCCGGAACTGTCTATGGTATAATAAGTCCTAGTCTACGCAGACATAGCCATGGTAAAGGTGTATTAGTTAATAACAAGAATGGCACCAAGTAACGCAATATAAAATTACACGTATCTAATACAATTCTCGTGGATCACGAAAGTCTACCGCCATTCCAGGTGGGACTGATTAAAATCGTCTTCTACATGTCGTTCTATACATTCAAATTCGCCGATATGCATACTTATAAAACCACCAGAAAACATTCCTTCCACTGCCTGACTTTGTTTGGTTACCGGTAGCACCCTATGAACTTATACAACATATTGTTGCAATTTCTTGTACAAGCATAACGACGATGTTGATATTCTACGGACTGACAATCAGCGCATGCTCAATAGTCAGGTGACTGGATGAGCTGAGATTAGGATAAGGGATTAACGTTTCTATGATACACGAGTAAGCTTACTGATTAGAACAGAAAGTTCCGTACAAATAACTCCTTGTAAAAGTATAATTGAAGAGCTGGATTCCCAAATGCGTCATTTTTTACATTTTGAGCAAACAGTAAAGGAAAAACAGCACAACTTATGTCTTTTTAAAATATTTAAACATATATGTGTGTGTGTAAAGATTCTTTATTATATGCCTGATGATAACAAATCCTATTGCAAAATTTAATTAATTGGGACACATATTTAACGAACAGTTTTCTTTCTCAAAACGAGCTAAGTCCAAGGACATAGCTAATTTTAAAGTAATGAATAAATTTCCTTTACCGCCCGGACTAACATTATATGGTTATATTAGCAGATTATGTACTAAATACTTCCATAGACAGAATCGCAGAATAGTTGTGTTTTGGGTGAATTTGGCTGGGAGAGTGAGGTGGACGAGGTGGGTAATTGGTGGGTGCACACACGCACACATACACACACATACACACACATACACACACATACACACACATACACACACATACACACACATACACACACATACACACACATACACACACATACACACACATACACACACATACACACACACACACACATACACACACATACACACACACACACATACACACACACACATACACACACATACACACACATACACACACAACACACATACACACATACACATATACACACATACACAACTCACGCACATACACACACTCGCTCACACTCGCACACACTCGCAGACACTCGCACACTCGCACGAACACACACACACACACAACACACACACATATACATAGCTACAACACACACACACACACACACACACACACACACACACACACACACACACACACACACACACACACACACACACACACACACACACACACACACACACACACACACACACACACACACACACACACACACACACACACACACACACACACACACACACACACATCTGCACCGTCAACTGAATATGTAAATACCCGCTGCTCTTGCAATTTTAAAAGGAAGCTTATGTTTCAAAATCCTCTTGGCCAATGACCGATAATCATGCATCAGCCAGTCTTCCCCAAAAACCTTGACAGTTCCATGCTGCGACAAGAACGTTTAATATCCTGTCTGCGACGCGATATTTTCCCTTTTTCGAAACACCTTCTCTATTCGTCCGAATACCCGATCAGGTGGCACGAAGCTGTGTCGTCGCATTGGAAAGAAATGCTTAACTTCTGCAAACACATAAAGTTCATCAAGCATGCCATCAGTACAGAATTTTTTTTTTTTGACGAGAAACCATCAGAAAATAGCAATAGTTTCTTTGGCGGATTTGCATCTTGGCTTAGCATTGATTCTAACTTTCCCTGGCAGTCCAACACTGCAGAGCTCACCTGTGTCTCTAGCCATGTGTACATACTCAATATCATATTGCTTAAAAAATGTCTAATTGTACAGCCAAACCTGTCTGGCCTACTTCACCACCGCTTAGTAAGTTTCAGCGGTTGATTCTGCTGTACATGAACACTTATTGAAACTGTGTCTGGCGCTGATTCTTGCAATAGTTGAAAACACCTTTTTCTCGTAGCTTATGTAGCTTCAGTTGTGTGACCAGTGTTTTTTTTGATGCTTCGATTGGTTCATTCAGATTTTTGTTTTCATCATTTCGCAATGTGAACAAACATCTTTGCGAGGATTACCAAAATCCGAATTAAACGTGCTGCAGAATATCTTCCATAATTTTTTAATGGACGCTATTTTCAAATGTTGAGCTTTTCTCAACTGCTTCCAGTCACGCCACGTTTTCGTAATACTCAGATCAGGTGGGAGATAAAAACGTACACCTTTCCCCCTGCCTTAGTGGCTTTCTCTGCATTTGTACTTGTTATATGCTCCACAAAAACGTACAAATGCAGAGAAAAACTTATTTATATGCTCCACGTATGGTATGTGACTCTGTCACAAGGGTTGAGTGACGCTCGTAGTGCTGTAGCGTAGTGTAGTGGTTAGTAGCTTGCTTTTGATCTCCCGCTTTCAGCTTCAGCCGCCAGCTATTCTTATCCAGGTGAAAAGAAAGCCTAGTGCGTAAGTCTATACTTCTGGTATATAGCCTCTCCTCAATCAAGACTCATGCAGTGCCTCCTTGCGACACCATATGGTAACTGGACACATTGCGGTTCCAGGCCAAACCTGCATGGGATCTAGTGGCCCGGCCACGACAATCCTTGGCGAAGCAGCATGAGCCCGATATGTGCAGGGTGCAGGGCCCACCAGTGTGTGGACACGACCCGACCCTCATAGATCATGTTCCAGCTATGGAGCAAATAGCAAAGCAGAGGATGTGATGGGCAGCATGTCCCCTCAGTTCCGGCGGAAGATCCAGTTGTATGGACAACGGCGGCGAGCACAGCTCAGTACGAGCCACTGTTCCTTGGAGTAAACCAAATCAAAAACCGGCAGAAGGCAATGGGAAACTGTATCGTTCCCAAGACAATCATGACCCACAAAACCACAGAAAATAACGGTAACAGGCGTGAACGGTTGTTCTGACAGTTCTGATGCTCGGAAGGGAAAGTCATGTGCGACAGGTGACACCAGATTGTCATCCAGCTACTGTGCGCAACAGACATATTTTGAATATTGCTACATGGAACGTAAGAACTCTATATCAGAAAGGAAAACGAGATAACATCAAACAAGAAGCGACAAGATTGAGGATAAATATAATGGGAATGTGTGAAGTTAAATGGACAGGGGCAGGACTGATGACATCAGATAATTACACAATCATTTACTCAGGAGGCGATAAAGATGAAAGAGGAGTTGGAATTATGTTGGATGAAGAAAGAGCAAAATGCTTACTATGATACAGGACCATATCGGATCGCATCCTCTTGATGAAAATCAGTGGCAAACCATTTAACATTAACATCATACAAGCGTATGTACCAACCGCTGACAAATATGACGAAGAGCACGAGGCGTTTTATAATTATTTTGAATTGGCAAAATCATATTGCAAATCACAGGAGATTGTAATAGTTATGGGAGACTTTAATGCTAAAGTTGGTGGGGAAAGATGTGAAGACATAGTTGGACCACATGGACTGGGGAGCAGAAATGAGAGAGGAGATAAACTAATAGAGTGGGCAACATCTCATGACTTGATTGTTGGAAACAACTGGTTCCAACAACACCCAAGAAGATTTTTGACTTGGCAAAGTCCAGGAGACCGAAAACGGAACCAAATTGATTATATCCTGGTCAGTAAAAGATTTAGAAATGCCTTACTGGTGGCAAAGACCTTTCCTGGGGCAGACTGCTCTTCCGACCATGCGCCAGTGCGAGCCATGTTCCGATTGAAACTGAAGAAAAGGAAAAGAGCAACAAGGAACATTAAACTGGACATGAATGTACTAAAATCAGATTCAGCGATCAAAGATAAATTAAATGTAGCAGTTCAAAACAGTTTCAATGTTCTGAATGACATTCAAGATGTGGACGATCAAAGGGAACAAATGAAGGAATCAATAACACAGGCTGCAGAAGAAACTATTCCTAGGCAGTGCAGAAAAGCAAAGTAAAAGTGAATGACTGACGATATTCTAAAGTTGATGGATGAAAGGAGGAAAATTATGCAAAATCGTGATGCATATGTAGCAATGAACAAGGATATAACGGCCAAATGTAATCTAGCGAAAGAGAAGTGGCTTAATGAACAATGCAAAGAAATTGAACAGAAGCATAAGCACGACACAAAATCCATGCATGCTAGAATAAGAGAAATCACAGAGAAAAGAACATGCTCAGCTTCAGGTTGCCTGAAATCTAAAGAAGGAAACATAACAGTAAACAAAGACAAAATACTCGAGAGATGGTCAAAATATAGTGATGAACTGTACGACGATGAAAGGAGTGAAAAACCATCAATTAAGAAGAACTTTGATGGTCCTCCTATATTGAAGGACGAGGTTCGAAAGCCATAAGATCAATGAAAAAGGGGAAGGCTGCAGCACAAAATAATATTACCATTGAAATGATTGAGTGTTTAGATGAATTTGGTATTGATATAGTAACAGACTTCTTGAACAAAATATATGACAGCGGAAGATTCCAAACTGATTTATCAAGATCCATTTTTGTAGCAATGCCAAAGAAACCAGGCGCAATTGAATGTGAACTACACCGTACAATTAGTCTCATGAGTCACTTCACCAATATGTTGCTTCAAATTATTATGACCACGATGAGAAACAAAATAAAGCCGAAAATTGCTGAAGAACAATGTGGATTTGTAGAAGATAAAGGTACAAGTAATGCAATATACATCCTACGGACACTGATTGAGAGAGCATTGGAAGTGCAGAAAGATCTGTATGTATGTTTCATTGATTACACAAAGGCATTTCACAGAGTTCGTCATGAAGAAATCGTATCAATGCTGGAGAGTTTGAACATTGATGCGAAAGATCTGAGATTTGTGAGAAATATATACTGGAACAAACATCAGCAATACGAATAGAATATGACATCAGTAAATTTTAAGAAATAAAACGTGGTGTAAGATAAGGGTGTGTCCTATCACCCGATCTCCTTTCACTATACAGTGAGATCATCTTAAGTACATTAGAAGATATGCCAGGTATTCAAGTAGGGGGATACAACATGAATCATTTACGATATGTAGACACCACGGGACTGATTTCTGACAACGAAATAGATCTAAAACATATTATGCTAGATACATTAATAAGGGAAAGTGAGAAAAAAGGTATGTCTTTGAACAAAAAGAAAACAGAAACCATGGTCATCTCAAAGAAAAATTACACTCCAACATGCAACATGGTAGCATATGGCACTGTTTTGAAGCAAGTCCGAATGCTTATGTATTTGGGATCACTAATAACATCCGACGGTCGATGCAACGATGAGATCAGGAGACGAATTGCACAAGCCAAAACAACTTTTCACAACATGAACAACATTTTAACAAACAACAATATATCAATTGAAGTGAGAAAACGTGTACTGCAATGCTACATAGAGCCCATATTGCTATATGGACGTGTACTGCAATGCTACATGGAGCCCATATTGCTATATGGATGTGAATCCTGGACAATAACCAAAAGTTCACAAAAAACCATAGAAGCCACTGAAATGTGGTTCTTAAGAAGAATGCTGTGAGTGCCTCGGACTGCAAAACAAAGCAATGAAGTCATCCTTAGGACAGCCGTTTCAAAAGGAAAGATCATCAACAAAGTTAGAACACAACAAGCACTATTTATAGGCCTTGTCATGAGAAAGACAAAATTAGAACATGTAATGAAAAAGATCCAGGACGACAGAAAATAATAAATAATCTCTCAACATGGTGTGGAAGGAGCACAACAGAACTGCTACAATTAGAACTGCTACACGATTATTTTAACCGCACCTGTTTGACGCATAACATTCTGCAGAAAGTACTTGCACAAACTCGCACCTGTGTTCCGTCGAGTGCCCGAACGCCGTACTTCACTGGAAGAAGTCTTCGCCTCCTCGGTTCAGCCAAACAAAGACGATTTCTTGCAGGTGTATACACGATACTTTCATCGACTTAATCAAGAACTTGTCTTGCTCACTTTTGTTGCCAACATTGTAGAGTGAGGCATGGAAGGCTGCAGTCAGAAGAAAAATAATCTGCATACAAAAGGTTAATATATGTTTAGTGGCAGTGGCTATCTTTCTGGTGAGACAAAGAAATATTGTACCGTATTCCTAAACATAATTATATCCTTTTTAAGACTGACAAGACAGTAATAATTTGCTTCTAAGGGTGTATATTAAATACAAGTATGTAAAATTTGACCTACCAGAGAAGAAGATATCAATTTGTGTCCATTACATTAACAATTTAATGTCCGAAATGTCATGTGTTCTCATTTATAATGTGAATATTTTTTAAAGAATTTCCTCCCCACATAAAGATATGTATGTTTTAAATAAGGATGGACAAAGTTTTGCCAAATTAGACTTTTTCAGGTTCAAATATAATTACTTAAAAAAGGGTAACAAAATCAACAAAAACAACATTTTTGTGCATGTTTAAAATTGGATTGAGAAAAATATGATGGGTTTTACTTTCACCTAATGTCTTTTTGTAGACATATTTCAAAATATTACAATTAAATATGAAAACAATTCTTTAAATGAAATAAAATATTTAAATTTATGGAACTCTGAAATTGATTAAAAAAACATTTGTAAATTCTGAATATATTCGTTCAATCTTTACTGTTGGCATCTGAGTAATTTTTGTGTATATATACATGTATATATTATATATATATATATATATATATATATATATATATAATATATGTATATATATATATATGTATATATATATATATATATATATGTATATATATAAAATATGTATATTATATATATACTGTACATACATGCGCACACCCTACTTCATATTTTTGCGTCAACCGGGACACGATCTACAACATGAAAACCAGCGGTAATGGTGGACGATGACAAATGCCAAACCTGTGGGCCTGTGTGACTGCGTGTGCATGCTTATTAGCACCGATATTAGTTGCGGTTTTTCTGTCTATGGGCGTTGGCGGCATCTATTTCACGTGCACCGAAACACTACACGTAATTATCGAGCAGTGCGTGACACATTTCCAACAACTCACCTTTATAGCAAAGCAGGTGCGGCATCGCCGCTGAAATACTTTAATTAACGTGCAACGCGCGTATTCACCTCTGGGGTTTTGTCAGATGCTTCCATCGCTTAATGGTGCGTCGCGTGATTTCCTTCAGGTTTCCACATGTGTCCACTTATTACTTTTCCGTGCCTTCGTGTAAGTATCACGACAAGGACAGTGGACAGCAAGCGTACGTACGTTTCACAAATGTGATCGGCAACAACCTAGTTTGCACTCGAGCCAAACGTAGCTATCATGGTCTTATCCCATCTTGTTTGTGATTTTGGCAGAAATGCACTCGTTATTATCTCATCTTTCAATGTCCGGTTTATTTTCCTCGACACATAATCCAAAACCAATAAAAAATACAGGCGTATACGAACAAACACATTAAAAAGACAATATACAACATGAGTCGAAATTACCCCTCAAATCGTTGTATTTTAAAGTTTGCTATAATTTTAGCATTAAATCAAAAACTACTGAAAATAGTTAAGCGTATTCAACATATGTACGTACCATTTAAGCTCATATTCTGAAGAATGAAAAAGGAACACCAATCCATGTCACAATTTTCCAATGCAATACCGACTTTGGTGTGCCATGTTACATATATGATCATCCATCATAGCGTTGTAATTATTAATCCTCTTTGAAAGAAGGAACAGAGGTGGTTTGTTTATGTTACATGCTCCGTGACAGAGTCACTTTTGTTTGCCGTTTTGCGGTTGGGAAAGGATATCATACTCCCACATCGTAATGCATTGCAACACTGGTTAATATTTCTTTACGACCATGAATAATTCCCCAGTTGAAGCGGTGTAAACCTTGGCCATTCTACTTCCGGTTATCATTACTCCCAGCGTTTATTCACCACTTGTTCGTGAAGCAAAATTGGGTCGCCAAGCCAGTTGAGTGGGTCGCCAAGAGTCTCCAGTGACTACCCTAAGTGTCCTTTATTGTCCCGTGTTTCCATATCTTATCCATGCGACGCGAAAAGTGCATTGCCAAACGTTGCATTAATTCGTAATAATATCAAACGGCATTAAATATTCATGCGACATGTTATTGCTGCAGCTGGTATGAGCAAGGGATGTTCTGTTTGATGCTACCGAAAAACGTCTCTAGTCGGAAATTGTTGCTGCTTTTGGGTGTTGATGGTGACGATAGTAATAGTGGCGGCAATGGTGGTGATGGTGGTGATGATGGTTACGATGGTGATGATGATTGTAGTGGTGAAGACGGTGATGGTGCTGATAATGGTGACGATGGCTTCGATGGTGATAATGATGATGATGATGGTCGTGATAATGGTCACGATGGTGGTGATGGTGACGACGGTGATGATGGTGATGATGGTGGTGATGATGAAGATGGTGGTGATGATGATAGTAGTGTTGGCGATAGTAAAGATGGCGATGGCGGCGATGGCGGCGATGGCGGCGATGGCGGCGATGGCGGCGATGGCGGCGATGGCGGCGATGGCGGCGATGGCGGCGATGGCGGCGATGGCGGCTATGGCGGCTATGGCGGCTATGTCGGTGATGGTGGTGATGGTGGTGATGGTGGTTACGATGGTGATGACGATTGTAGTGGTGAGGACGGTGACGGTGCTGATAATGGTGACGATGGCTTCGATGGTGATAATGATGATGATGATGGTCGTGATAATGGTGACGGTGACGACGGTGGTGATGGTGGTGATGTTGGTGATGGCGGTGATGACGGTGATGACGGTGATGACGGTGATGACGGTGATGACGGTGATGACGGTGATGACGATGGTGACGATGGTGAAGGTGATGATGGTTATGATGACGATGGTGGTGATAATATTGACAACCGCAGCGTAATTACATGCGAGTACACGTGTCACGGCCGAATCAAATACTCCTTACAAGATTAATGATGTCAATACACACTGACCGATTAAACGGGCAACTGTAAAAGGTAAAGGTTACTGTCAGTAGTCTATGTGGGTTTCGCCCACTGAGTTCGCCAAATACGACAACGGACATGGCATAATTCGTTGCCAGTTTTACTTAGAAAAGACAACAAAAGAAACATAAGTATTTGGTGATGTCAAACAATTTATTTGTATGAATATGATAACTACAACATTTCGTGTAAGGAGGGTTAAAGGAAGTATGTGGCCCGCGAATTTTGAATTCCCAAACAGGATTGCCATAGGAAAAATTTCGACGCGCCTAATTGGTCAATTGTTTTAGGTAACTTTGGCGCAGTGGGTTAGACGATGGACTTCAAATACGTACAGGTGCCATGCGCATGTTAATAATAATAATAATAAGGTAACTTCTATTGCACCTGAATCATTTGAAACCAAGCTCAGAGTCGCATCAAAATAAAAGGATTGGTCAATCTCAAAATCCATAAGTAGTATTCCAGTTGTCAACAGATCGGTCAATGTGCTAGGGAGCTACGGTGGATAAGCGAGGTTGTAAAGATTTTTTTTAATGACGACGGAATTGTGTAATATTTTCAAATGATCTAACACTAAGAGGGAGCATATTCAAAAGAGTTGGTGCAGAAACAAAAAAAGCCCTAGTTATAATGTTAGTGTTGACTCTAGGAAAAAAAAGGTCGTCAAAAATAAATTATCGAAGCTGGATAGGTTTTCTTACAGGAGTAAGCAGTGAATGCAAATAAGATGGTTGCCTACTGGACAGTGCCTGGTAAGTAATGGTACAAATTTTAAACATTGTACGATATCGTACAGGAAGCCAATGCAAAGACTTCAAAAGTGACACACAGCGCGAAAAACGAGGAGATTTTGTAACTATTCTTGCTAGACAATTTTGGACACGCTGAAGTTTTGTAATATCCTTGCTAGCGATATTATAAAGGAGGGAATTGCAATAGTCAAGTCTGCTGCTAACAAGCGCTGTTGCAATAGTCTTAGCAACAGAAAATGATATATACCGGCGAATACGGCGAAGATCACGAATATGATAAAAACAGCAGCGACATGTTTGAGATATATGTTGTCGGAAATTGAAGTTTCTATCAAAGACACACACACACACGCACACATAACCACACATAGCCACACAAACACAAGCCCGCGCACGCACGCTCGTACGCACGCACGCACACACACACACACACAAACACACATACACCTAAAATACTAAAATATACAATATAAGGTGGTTACAGAAGTAAGATGTGAAGTCAGGTCACAAATTCCAAGATCCATTTGTTGAAAAATAATGAAGTATTTAGTATTTAAATCTCTGAAACTATTTAGTACAGTGAATAAATAAATATGCCTAAACATAGTTATAGTTATCAACGTTGTGTCCCATGCGTATGGTTCATGTTCTTGCAATTGGCGCCGCCTTGCTTAGGTTTGGTGAAACTCATCATCCCCAGCATAACGCAGACACCTTTACTTTTTCTTATTAATGTTGATTATTTAACAAAAACACGGTTAGTTCGGTAAGTAAAAATCGTCACGCCTTCATACCGTACTTTGTTGTTGTTCGTTGTTGTTTGGGTGAAAACATTAAGTTGCATAAAATGCTTCGGATTTATTAAACACAATATGACAGATGGTGTACATTTAATATACTGTAAATTAATAAATGCTAATAATTCGAGTAAGAGACATCTTGTCATTCAACGATATCACGTGGCATTCTATGTGTTTAGGTGCTGTTGCATAAATATAAATGTCAGAATCATACGTGAAAATGATCTATCATTAGTACGTAAATAACACAAGAATTGTATCAGCCTGTTGTACGAAATGTAGGAATATTTTAATGAAAACAGTAAACGGGTATATAGTACGCATTTTATTTCACGCAAGCGCATTACTACCTTTAAGGTACTTATGAAATAGTGTTTCTGAGAGGCACAAAGGTTTGTAGGTATTGCGCAATATTGTGAACAAGTGCCATTACTGAATTAAATAAAGGGGTGATTCAGTACGTTGTGTGTTCTCGGGGAGAGAGTCTAGGCTACGTTAAATATCGTATGCAAGGTACACAGATATCGAGTATTGTGGAGGGGGGGGGGGTCAGACTTAATGCGTACTGCAAACTGACGCGTGCGTGTCTGATACAACACATGTCGTAAAGGTTAAGGTAAAGTATCCACTTATTAAAAGGACGCAGTCTGTTAAGGCTATACTAGCTATGATGAATATTTATTGCCCACGAAATTGTGTTTCGTAAGCCCGTGATCACTTTTTTACAAGCTGGAAGGTACTACTCCGGATCATATTCAATAATACACTAGATTCCAATTTCAATACATATTTTATTTATAATACGGCCGAGTCGAGCTGAGTTAACTGCAATACATTTTTATGTTCAACGATGTCCCATTTTCCCACGTTGACTTCCCTTTAGCAGCGCTCAAACAGGAACTGGAGCGTCGTAGAAGGTTTTTCCACGATTATAATAATAATAAGATAACTTCTACTGCACCTAAATCCTTGGAAACCAAGCTCAGAGGCGCATCAAAACAAAAGGATTGGTCAATCTCAAAATACGTCAGTAGTTTTCCAGTTGTCAACAGATGGGTCAAGGCTTTAGAGAGCTACGGATGGATAAGCAAGGTTGTAAAGATACGTTTTTAAATGCCGACGGGATTTTGTAAAATTGTCAACTGATCAAACACTAAGAGGGAGCATATTCCAAAGAGTTAGTGCAGCAACAGAAAAAGCCCTAGTTCCAATGTTAGTGTTGACTCTAGAAACAAAAAGTAGGTCAGAACTAGATGATCGAAGCTGGATAGGTTTTCTTACAGGAGTAAGCAATGAATGCAAATAAGATGGTTGCTTATTGGACAGTGCCTGGTATGTAATGGTACATATCTTAAATATTATACGATATCGTGCAAATACTTCAAAAATGGTACAGAGCGAGAAAAACGAGGAGATCTTGTAACTACTCTTGCTAGACAATTTTGGACACGCTGAAGTTTTGTGATATCCTTGCTAGCGATATTAGAAAGCAAGGAATTGCAGTAGTCAAGCCTGCTGCTAACAAGCACTGTTGCAATAGTTTTAGGAACAGAAAATGAGATATACCGGCGAATACGGCGAAGATCACGAATATGATAAAAACAGCAGCGACATGTTTGAGATTTTCCTTTGCAATGTTTGCACTGATTTTTAACACTGGATACTAGATAGATGGGAGCTTCATCAGTACGGATATGCGGTTATTGTAAGCAATTCAAAACATCAAGTGTTCTGCAGAGAAAACAAGTGAGAGAAAAAGGATATGGTGCCAAATGCCAAGGAACTGTGGTAAAAAAACGCAAAAGAAATTAATTAATTTAGAAATGAATTTTTTTTTATATCTTGCGAAGAGCCTGTATTCTCAGCCTGTCTGTTTATATCGTAGTCTGTACTTACAAGAGTACGACCAAAACATTCACTGTGGATATTCCAAAGACAACACGACACCATTCTTGTTTCCTCCATATTCTTCGCCCTACTCAGCAACAGCATTTAAAAATTCCACTAAGTCTGCATAAAATGTCATTTTATCCTGACTTATGCCACTGTACTATGACATGAGCAACCACGAATAAAAAGGGATTTGCAAAGAAAACTGTTTTTACAGCCATAAGGTATCGACACAGCAAGTTTGAAGTGCCCAGGTCAAAATCGTCTTGTAAAATGTTGTAAGCGAGGCGGTCTCTTACTGGGCTCCATGTACTGTACACTCAAGAAACAGCTGATCAGAGTGATTAATCCCTTACTGGTTACAATCAATGTTTCACACAGACTGTGAACCATGGGTGCAGATCAAAAATGATCATACTTATCATAAAGTATAAAAGACACTGGGACATCTTAATCCTGTAGTGTAACATCATAACATGAAATGGAAATATCCTAAGGTTAATTAATAAACTTTGCACATTTTTGTTTGTTTTTAAATGGAATCTATTGAGGTGTTCAAAGTCCTCCAATATAATAAAGCACACATTTTGAAGAAACTTCACCCTCTCCCTTGAACAAATGATGCGCAAAAATGTTCTAGGTATACAACATTTTTATTGGACCACGCTGTACAAAGGATGACAATTGCACAAGCGATAGGAGGTGCAATAGGAGGTTGGTTGTATTTCATAACCATGGATTGGATGTCTGACCCACTTTCAAAACATCTACCATGTATGTCTACCATTTGGAAGACTTGTTTCTGCCAATGTTTTCATTGTTCGCCGCACAGTGGCTAAGAGAATGGGCCGCCTATCTAGGTTTCGTCTTGGGCACTAATTGACAGCTATCACTAACTTTCCGTTTGTTTGTGTCACAGGCACTGCTCACTTTTCTACCAGTATGGAGGCATTTGTGACCCCCAACAACAGCTGTTCGACGACTCACAGCTGCAGGTTGTACTATGGTTGCTGTACCCCTCTGCCGTTCCAGTCTTCTTTTCCGGGCTTCTGAGAAGGACAAGCTAGCACCTGTATATTTGCTAAAGGGTTTCAGAGCACTAACCATAGCAGAACACATTTTCAAGGAATTAAACTGTTTCACAAATGTTTCAATTGGTTCACTAAATTCTTCTGGGCTCTGTCGCAACATTGATATGAGGTCTTTTGTAGTGTCCATCAGAGAAGATTCAATCAAAGCCAGCTTCTCACTGTCAACCTCAGAGCCTGTCTTGCCATTGTCAATTTGTGGCTGTGAAATGAGGTTTCTGTCCAAGAATCCGATCTGAAGTTCTCTCTGCACATTCAGTGATTCGACTGCGCTGATATTGGTCTTTTGGAACTATAGTTGGTTTTGTAGTTTTGACTCGATAGGTGACCTTACTAGATTCTGTGTATTCACGAAACCATTTCTCTGCTCCAGCAACATCAGTTATGTTAACTGGGAATTATGTGCGATAGCCTCTTTTCAATGGCACGAACACGCAAACATGATACTCATACCCAGGAGGAAGAGAGCCCTGAAATCAAAAAATCGTAAAGAAAAATTTGACTTGCAAATTTACTTGCAAAAATAACAAGTATATTTCAGTACATAAAAAATACCTGACTAAACAAATGTCTAAATAACTCCACTGTTGGTGGAATTTAAAACAAAATGAGACGCTATGATGTGTTAAATTATTCAATGGCAGGTATTTTAGTTAGATAAACAATATGTTAATGGTTAGATTACTATTTATGTATGTTCCTATATAGCCATTCAGTTACTCTGGGTCAATAAATTAGGCTGTGTTTGTTGTTTTCCTAGCCATGGCCTGAAGCTAGATAAGAATCAACAGGGTTTAACATTAAGGCCTAGTAGCTTTTGCCATTGGCTTAACTTCGAAAACCAGTGAAGAAACAAAAATGTTGAAGTGGTCTATGTGGTGTCATACGAGAGTCAGTTTTTTTTCCAAATAGAAATCCTACATCTATAGCTATGGTAACAATTTAATTGTTACCATAACACAGTGAAATTTGTTTACGATTAGGAATTTGTTGACACATTTAGGTTGATTATTTTTCAACACTAACATTTTTTACATCTTAATTATGTTGTTATAATTATAAGAAAAACATGCTCAGAATCCTTTTTCATAGATCTATTAGTTTTGAGTACGACTTCTTGTACCAATAATATTTTACCTGGCTAAAATAGTTAAATTAAAGTAAAAAACTTGTTAATACTAATCAATAGAAATTAATATATTGACTTTGTTATTGTATTCTCAATTTCTAGTACTAGTGGTATTATAAACTATCAATACATCATTCGTGCGTTCAATATTGAGTACGTGGGAAGAAAGAGTATAATGAAGATTATGTGTATATATGTTTATATTTAAAAAAAAATGTAGTAACACAATAATTGAAAGAGCAGATCGAACGCGCCGAATTTTTATCATAATCACCGTAAAATGTGCGTCTAATTAGTTCAGTAACTCCTTGAGACTATATATATTTCTTGTCAGACACTTACATAAAGTTCAGGCGAATGCGCCGAATTTTGATAATAATCACCATAAAATGCGCGTCAAATTACTTCAGTAATTCTTTGAGACTACACATTTCTTGTCAGATACTTACGTAAAGTTCAGGAAAGTTTTTGATGTCAATAGCTTCATTTTGTTCCGGATTTTGCAACTCAAATCGACAAAGTATGGATGGATCTACGATGAATTCTAAAGAGGTTCACGTGTTTGTAGACAGTCAATCAGGCGCGTCGAAATTTTTCCTATGGCAATCCTGTTTGGGAATTCAAAATTCGCATGCGATCCCTCTATGGCAAACACGGATTCTGCTTTGCATTGTCCGTATGACCTACTTGACCGAGTGTCTGTGGTCGGTACAGTAGCATGCTCCGCCATTCTTCAATCAGCCTAACTGTGAGTTTATGGATATTGGTTGGCTGTATTTTTGTCGAGGATGAAATCTTATCTGCAATTAATTCCAGGCATGTTCGATTGGTGACATGTCTGGGCTAAAGCCAGGTCACGTTAGGCGACACCACTTTTATTATTCGGATTACGGACCCGCCGACGTTGTTTTTAACAAAACGGAAATGAAAACATAATTGCAATTTTTGATTTTATTTCTGGTCGAAATGTCACGCATCCTCGGTCTACGATCCAACGAATCCGCGAAAGTCCAAGTTGTCAATAACTGATCTAAACCCTGGCTGATACGGACGCTGCAGAGTGGTTTTGTATCAAGAAATTGAAGTTTTGCTTCCAAAAAGGAAATAAAAAAATTAAATTGTCCGACACAATCAATAATGTCATTTCCCGTTTTTGTAGCGACGTCGCTCTGATATCGAAAGCATGTGTTGGCGTCGAATGCACAGATTGTTATCGAAATGATAGCGAGCGTCGTGAGCAATGCAATGTTTAACACATTTTTTCTTGAACGATGACATCGTTAGCTCCACCGAAATGTAGTGAAAAGGCAATGAAGAAAATAACCTACCAACGCGCAACACAGGCGAAACGCGCTACTCATTCTGTCTACATGCAAAAATCTGATCATTGTATTTTGACCAATCAAGTTGATTCGCTGGGAAAACGCGTTGTAGACACTCTTCAATGCTTGCATAGTCAGCATCGCATTGCATTACTTCGGCATAGAATAACGTAGTTATATTTGGAGGTACGACAATCAAATCCTAATTATGCCAGTTAAATTAATATTATCACAGCAAGATATATCTTACTCTAATGTACACGTTTATGGCTGTAATCTTAATACACCATAATGGTATCTGCCAAGTCTTGTTATCAATATTTGTTATTCTAAATTCTAATAGTGTTCAACTTTTATTAAACTTTCGTAAACGTACGGGTCGAGTAAGTTTTGATACAAGGCTAAATATTTTATTTAGCAATGTACTGTATGGCTCATATGATAATTCATGTATTTATACAAAACACCTTTCTCGTGCAATGGCTTTTATTTTATATTTTATTCCCCCTCCTCCCTATCAAACATTTCTCAAAACCCGTAACTCTAACAATACAAATGGTGTGGTCATAGCGTTTGTACGTATTATTGCTGCTGCAGGCTGCTGCTTGCACAATCCGTGCGACACGCTATTGGACTTATACTTTTGTATATTTTTGCGATAAAATCTATGTGATCTGACAACGGATTTATAATTTATATGAAAGGAAAATATTGTTATAAGCAACATAATTGATTTATTTATAAACTTATTCATATATGCACCAGGCGTGGTGCTGGGGAAGTCAGCCATGTTAAGGGTTGATTTATTATAAGGTAATATGTTACGGAGAAAATGGTCCGAGTCGGGTAAGCTGTCAAATTGCGCAGGTGGTTATTTTTAAAACACTGATTACGATATAATTATGATCTTGCACTCTGGTGCAATCCACGTATGAATCATCGGTCGCGCTGGACACGTAGTGTCCAAACAATACACGTTTTCCGACGAACCCTGCAACGATTTATGTATTGACCCCAATACTGCGGTCGTTACTACTTGTCAATTTACAACGTACACGTATGACCATTAACCTTGCAGTCGATTTCAGGCGTAATTAGATCATATGTCGGTAGACATAGACACGTGCACAGTCGAACGTGTTTCTGGAGTCTGGCATAAATCTTGACTGGCGGTTTGCACTGCACGCAACCGTAGCCTATTCGCGTGATTCGAGTCATGCCATGTGCACGCGACATAGCCAATGCGCGTGATTCTTATCATGCACCGTGCTTGAAACCTACTCCTACCCCAGGCTGTAGTTTTTTAGAGCCTCAAGGTATGATTTTTTGCGAGTCTCAAAAGAGGGAACAGTTGGAGGTTTTTGGAGAGCCTCAGACTCCCCAATCTTCACCATATTACGACGCCAATCTTAGTACAGTTTATAGCGTATTTGTTGGACCAATCTTCATTGTATATCCATTTAGTAATCAATAAGCTAGTCAGCGTTAACGTTTTGCCTAGTATTGCTTGCTAACTGGGACGAATGAAGAACCATGAATTCTGCGTTGTCGAAGACGAAGCCGACGTCACCGTCGAGTTCATTGTTTGCCGGGTCGCTATTTTGTCTGCTGTGCACAATTATGCTGCTTCCACTGTGCCCACGCCGTATTGTCGTGTTCATAAAGATAAAGCAGAACAACGCAGAGAAAGTAATCAGCTATACTTAATTAAACCTGGCTAGAGATATAGGATGTGACCGCATCAGCCAATCATTGGCCGTGAAGCTTACCGAAAAGGGAGTTTTCAAATGGGGAACACGATATTACATTTATGGCATATTTTTGCGCATTACGCAAAATTATTGTGACATTGCGGTGATTTTCCGCTGTACTGTACTTATTTCGAAGCCTGTATTGGCCTAATTTCGGCCGTAGGCGTGTAGTGGTCGTTCATATAGCAGGGAAAAAAGCGGTTTCGTGACCGGTTATTGTGGTCGCGTTTGACAGGTGGTCGCTCACAAGAGAAGTCGCCAATACAAGTTCTACTATCAATCTTGCAATATCTGTTCTGCATAATTGGATCGTGTCGTGGGAATAGGCCTAGTTCTTCTCAGCTGTTTGCTCCGTTATTTATTTACAACCATCACAATAATGTTTCCTCGATTTTTTTTAAATCATTATGGTCATATAATTCACAAGCGACCAACATTTGTATTTATAATTAGTACTCGGGCATTGAGTACCACGCTCTTGTACGAATGAGTAAAATTCGGCAACTACAAGAAAAGTACCCCATGCGTTGGCCTAACCATTCAAATACTATAGCAGGATTATTGCACGTAACCGAAAGCTTGATAGGTAGATCTGAACATCTTCTCGTTGTCGCTAATAACGAATCTGTCATACGTCACGGCATGAATTCTACGTCACAGCTTTGGAAAACGTTTTCGCCGCCGCGCCGCCTATTACTTGGAGGGTGTGCAGAAAACCATATGTCTGCCCTCCAATTGCACACACCTTTCACAGTCGACACAAATACACATTAATCGTCTCATAAAATTTCGATTTCCACCCGCCATTGTCGATCTCCACAAAAACAAACAATGACGCTCACATTTAATGGAGGGCCAGAACCATATGTCTGCCCCCCCGGATAAATTCCATGGGCAGCTGCCCCTTGTTCCCGCGCCTATGTCAATGTGAATATTATTTGACAATTCTTTATTATCACGACTAGGGCCTATTGATGGACGTGAGCTTCACTTTCTCTCCGACCTTCGTCATTTTGAACATACAACGAGTATCTGCGTGCGCGTTATGGTGTATATGTAACGATGCTGTGTGTTCTCTAACATTTGCTAAATATTATTTCACGCATGTCATCTACCAAGTCGTTCCAGGCCGTCTGGAAAAGCGGCAATCGCTTATGTTCCGTAATAGTTTGGGGGTTGTGTTCTAGTTAGACGTCCTGTTTGGTTACGAAGAAAAGTGCAACGTATTTTTGAGAAATGATTTTTTTTACAAAATTCACATGCTGTGACATAAGTGCATTTGAGTAGGCAGATTTTCATGTGTGATTGTAGAACGTGTTGACTGTAAAATGGTAGATTTCTAAATGATTTGAATAAGCGGAAGGATATTTGGCAGCTGTGTGACCTGTTTGCGGGGTAATGCTTGCCGGCATTTGTAAATATTGACGGGTGTCACACATACAGGCATTTTACTAGAGCTAGAAATATGCAATTTAAAACAACATCTATCAGCATGTCAACGAGATGATAACAGCAGGTGAGAAGTTTAAGACATTTTGCAGGTCACGTTTTCTTATAATCAGACAAAACGTTAACATGGTCGCCAATGGGAAAACCATCTGTGTATTGACCCCTGCAACACTTCGCCTTGACGCAGTGCTATGGAGCGCCGTTTCGGCCGGCAAGGAAACATTCGATAAAGAGGGTGGCATATTTCTCATATACCGCAACTTGAATGGACTAGCCAATATCGTTATTGCGATGCATAGCGTACATAAATATTGATAAAAATGGCGTTGAAAATAATAACGAACTATTGTTTACCCCCTAACTGGCCGTCAACAGTTGCAACAATAATCACCCCCCCCCCCCCACCAGATGTGTCAACACTGTGGAACACACTCCGGTTGAAACATGCGTAAGTTACTCGCCTTTTTAGGGATCATCTCATAACGTCGATGCCCGATATCAGACGAAATGACATACTGATATCATCATATCGATGTTCACAAACGTTCGTCTAAGGAGGGGGATGGGGGGCTGAGGCCAGATGAAAGTAATTTTGTCTGATACCGGATATCGACGTTCTTAGATGATCCCTTCTAATGTTGGTTTCGTTATAAAAGGACACAGGTGGTTGGCTATTCCATACGTCCATGTGAACATTCAAACTGCGTCTTCTCGGTAAACTCTCATTTCGACGAGGGCACATAGACGAGCGAGAGTCGAGAGTAATGCAAAACTACTGAAAATGTATCCGAACATAATAAATAATTTTCTTTTGATTATAAGAAAACATATAGGAACCACATGGAAATTGCGTGGTGGTCATCGTAACCTATACGACGGCAGATACAAATTAATTTTGAGTTGTCATAGTCAAATCCCCTGTTCACCAAAGTGTGGTTCTACCCACCAAAATGAGCTTTCTGTTACCAAATAATATATCACGTCCCCAGATACGTGTTTTAGCAACTACAATAATACTTCTGCAGGTCCGTAACCAGGGCTTACTGAGGGGGGTTCGCTTTTGATATTTTGTCATATAAATATATATATATATATATAACAAAATATCAAAAACGTATATAGATATATATTCCTAACGACAACATACGCTCACCAGATATATATATATCGCGCCGCGCCAGGCAGACCGATGTTTTTAAGCAAACCAAAGTATTATATTATCGATTTCACGATAAAAACTTATGTTCGTGATGTCACAAATAAAGAGCAAACCTACTGCTACATATGAGAAAATAACAATAGCAATTGCAGCCAATTTTAACGTTCATATGAGAGGTTCTTTAATGGAACGATATGCGATAGTGATTGCTTTTGATTGAAATCAGTAGGGATATCACAATTAATGTGCAACTGAAGGTGTAGTGAAAACAGATGGTCTTGGCACGTTCAGATTGCTTAATTTGAAAGTGTTCGGCTGCCTCGGTGGCACATTAGCTTTCATACAGGAGACTCTTTAGTTGCAGTTTCCTTGGGAAACTGTCTGCAAAATAATTCACCGTTTGAGTGACATCAACAGGAACGTCATAGTGATGTTCATCAGTGCAAGCGAGGAGAGACGTCATTAGCCCATACTGGCTAGCATGAAGGTTTTCAGGGGTTGTAGAGCGCTAGCACTTCTTTCGCGTGACGTTACGGGGATTGTACAGGCCAATTGCAACAACACATACATGTTGGAGAATGATTCTCACTAACATTCCTTGATTGCATTTGCATAGCTGCTTGTGCAGTCCTTTGGTTCTTTGCCACGATTGCGCTGGTCCCATCGATTAAACTCTTCTGGTAGCACGCTCGGAGATGGCAGATCATCTTTGTACATGGCGATTGCTTCTGCAAGTTCAGGCTTCTGCTTGCACAACACTGCTGATAATGATAATGCTGAAATCCCCCCTCCAAAAAGGGATCGTATCTGCAGGTTTTAATTCTGTGCAAATTTAATTGAACAGCTAAGAGTAATTACTGATTGCTATGCAGCTGGCTTCGCGGGAAACGGAGGTGGATATGAGAGTTTCGACCGGAATTCGTTTTCGGAGGTGGTTCATAAAAGCGGGATTAATCCGAACCCCCCTCCAAAAAAAACAAAAAAACATATATTTACAAGTTTTAATTCTGTGCAAATTTCACTGAACAGCTAAAAGTAATTATTGATTGCTATGCAGCTGGTTTAGCGGGAGAACGGTGGGGGTATGTGGGGTTCGAACGGGGGGGGGTCGTTTTTACATGGAATTAGTCCGAACCTCCCAAACAAAAGTTATAATATTTTAAAATTTAATTCTGAATAGATATCACTGAACAACTACAAGTAATTATTGATTGCGATGCAGCTGGTTTAGTGGAGAACGGAGGTTGGGTGGGCTATAAGCGAGGGTTCGAGGGTCGGTTCGTTTTTGAAAGGGGGTCGTAAAAAAGGGGGTATGGACAAACCCCCCTAGTTACGTGGTCTAAAATAAGCAATTTGAGGAAAACTGAAAGTGGTGTATCGGACGTACATAGTCTAAGATGGCTTTCATTAACATATTTTAGTTTTACACATAATCAAATTCGATGTGTCCAGATATGTAGATCTACACATGAAATGTTATATTCTACATAGCTCACAACTCAGCGTAAAATATGTAGAGGCCAGCACAATTATTGTAATCTGGTCGACAATTTACATTTTATGATAACTTCCAAGGTGGATTGATCCACATTGCAACCGGTGGATTCGGTTATATACACGAACAAAAATCATAACAAAAAGCGAATTTACACAGCAACTCATTTTAGAAGTGCATTTGTGGAAACACTTTGTAATATGCTACATGAGTAGGCTATATGAATTAACGAGACTAATCTTCTGAAAATACAACAAAGGACAAATGCTGAACACAAAAGGTTGACGTAATACATGTTGATGTTCTCAGAGTTTTCGCTGTGACGTTCTTTCTCGTTAAATTTCGTTGAACACTGCTGTTAGCGTCCGGTGGTGTGTGAAGTGGATCTGTCTTATGTCCATCTCTGGCGTCGGTGCGTCGACCTGTAGATGTCCAACTTGCGAAGCAACTCGACACACGCCAACTCAGCGATGGCAGTCGTTCTGCAACCCGACGCCGTCACGGGAATGAAATGCCCGCATGCGCGGCACACCTCTTCCTTTCTGCAAGAAAACGACGACAGACGGTTTATCTGCAGCGTTCGACCTTTACCCTAAAACTGTGCTGGTCAGCAGTACCAGCAACTTCAAAACGTTGCTGGTCCGGCAGCAAAGTTACAGGTCCGCATTTAATCAGTGGCATGTTAAACGATATTGAAAGAAATGCACAGTTGTACTACCAGCTGTAAAATCCTTCAATACATATATCAAAAAGGTGTTTTCCTGACCATATTATGTACACAAACAACGCGATTTTAGGTATCAGCAAAATTTTATTTTTAGGTAACTGGTTTCAGGTTTATTTCTACAATATTTTAAAATAACTACGAAAAACAAATATTTGGGAAATTTATGTTCCATAATTTTATTTTATTGAAATATGCAGGCGACAGACACTGGCAGGCAACCATTCATGGGCCAACTTTTTGTAAAGGTCATTAAGAATCGCAGTCATGGTCAGCGGCAACAGCAATGATATAATCACTGCAAGATCTTAGACATTAGTTATGAATCTTCTGGCTCGAGCGACAAGATTAATAATTAATGTCCGACAAGCCAGAGTCGCTGTCATCAGCGCGACCGTCTGCGTGAACGCCATCATTTGGGCCAGCAGCCATGGCATCCGACTGGTCCATGTCTTCTTTTCCTTGGTTTTCACTACCATCAGCCTGTGCTTCAAACAGAACCAGAAGAGCCATACTCTTATGGGTCCTGGTCATATGCGACTTCTTACAGAAAGTCTTCCATTCATGGATTATGCAACCACATAAATTGGGCCAGCCAGGTGTCTCGGAAATGTCAGTGACACGTGTCAGGATCGTGGGCGTTGCGTTTAAAATAAATTGAACAATATCGAGGGTAAAAACACATTTAGGTAAACAACGTCTTCAGGTGACTAGTCTTGAAAATACGCTGATGCGTACTGCTGTAGAACGTTGTATAATATCCCCCAACAAGTAGGCGGTCACACGGACCAATAACTCAAAAAGTGACTGACCCGATAGTCAAATAGGTGGTCAGTGACCACGCATCTGTAGGAATCGTATATTTCGAACGCTGTTCATCTCTACGACAATTTGGGTCTCTCGCAGACCTACCAAATACGGCGATATGTCTCTCGCTTTCATGCATTCTAATCGGGGCGGTGTGCGGCTAGCTTAAAACTAGATTATTATCAAATTAATTTCAAAATACTATAGAGTGTCTTTACATTGGGTAGCATTTTGAAATTCCTAACGTAATGATAAACATATGAACGGGTGAGTGTTGTAAAATTCCTACAGATGAGTGTTTTCAACTTGACCAGAGTGATTTGAAAACAAAACACTCTATCGTGTTTACAAATTAATTTCAAAACACTCTAGAGCGTTTTGAAATTGGGCTGTGTTTTGACATTTCTACACCGGCTGAATACTGATATCAACACTTACAATGAACTTTGGGAGAGGGTACCGCCAACCACGTCTAGGATGCTTGCTCGCCACCTCATCTGGCACGCAGAGGACAAACTGGAATCTCACAATTCAATTTCCGGTTAAGGCTACTAACATGAACACGTATATATGTTCGTAGAATACAAGTTAATAATACTCACGTCTTCAGGAAAGAATCTACCTGAGTCAACAACATTCCTGCTAAGAGCAGAAAAGCGAGTTTCATCTGAAAAGAAGCAATGGAAAACGTCAGTTTGTGACATACAGATTGCGTGAGTTAGAATAACTGTCTACAGCTCTTTTTCGACTATATTGCATTACACTAACAGTTTCATTAATACCACATCGCAAGTTTCACAACCCATTTACCTTACCTTTTAAATATTGCAGAAATGCTATTAAGTACACTGTTGATTTAATTTGGAAAACTAGTGTAATGCGATTCCAATTTAATATGTTTAACGTTAAATATGCTGCTATTTTGACGCAGTCCTATTTCATTTAATCAATATGCTAACTAGACAAATATGCCACGTTTTTATAATTCGAATGACATTTAAATTGTTATACGAGCAGATTTTGTTCTTATTTGGAATATTCTGTTGTTGTTTTAGTTCAATGACAAATCGAACACAACACGGGCGTTATAGAGTCATTATATGATTTCGATAAACTGTTGATTTCCCAACAGTTTGGTCTTCTCTCATTGCAGATTACCCATAAAATGAACATGGTTTTCCAGGCACTGTGTTAGCTACATATATTCATGCATTCATGCGAAAGGTGCATTTGCATTGTTTTAAATAATAATGCATAATTTCATTTGTTGAGGACACAAACAGCAGAATGACGCTCTGCCGTTTATCGGAATAATAAGTTCCGGTGTTTGCCAAAATGAAAAGTCGAAAAAATCACTGAAATCTAACAATGAGTTTTAAAGAAAAAAATCCTAAAAGTATACGTAATCTGATCATGATCCTATATTCCCCGGGGTAGTAAACAATGTTTAAAACAAATGCACTAGGGGATAACAGGCGAGCTCGTAATATTTGCCATGTCATTTAATTTCTTGCATACACAGTGTCGGCCCTGAAGACAACTCCATAGCTTATCGCATTGTTCCTTACAGCTGAACAATTAGGTATGTATGTATTCACCACTAGCTATACAGTATATTTGGTCATAGTTAATTGAATATGAATTTGTAGTTGTTTTATGTGAAATACATACAATTAGTTCAACGAGGAAACCACGTTTCGTAAGCCAATTCTATCACACAAATTGGCGGCTGTGAATATTCTAGTTCTACGGTAAGACGCAGCGCATTGCTAAATCAACCGCACGGGGCTGTTTGTTAACTTTCCTGCGATTAATACTATAAGTAGTTGGCTCCATTTAAAAAAAAAGGGAAATATATTGTATGCTTGTATTAACAAATCGGTGTGCATTGTGGTGCGCTAATGCTGCCACATTGTGTATTAGATACTAAAACGTCTCAAAACTCTGTTTGCGGACCCTTTCTTCGAATATTTTAATTGATAAACAGTCATACTGTCAGTGAGCAATATATCCGACGAATGGCGTATTTAATGTAAGATCCGGTAAAATAGCAAGGCTTACGCTAAGGGTTGACCAATTTGTTATAGTGACCAAGTCATTCAAGGTAAGTAGGCCTGCAAGGCTTGCGCTAAGCCTAAGGGGTGACCAATTTGTCATAGTGCCCATGTCATTGGAGGTAAGTAGGCCCGCCTATAATTACGTGTTTCCCGGATCATATTTATTCCACATAAATACTTATTGTCCATGGATTGGTCACTCTCACAAATTAATCATCTTTAGCGCAAGCTGTGAGGTCTCTCTGAATCTTGTTTTTAAAACGAAAAACAGTTGAAAAAACAGGTTTTTAAGCTGTGTTTAAGTGTCTAGTACACAAGGTGACAGCACTTGTGCATCAATAATCATGCAAATCTATGGGGTGATAAAAATGTTGCGAAAGGGGATTTAGACAGGCGAGTTTTAATTAATTCTACGGTAGAGGCAGTGGATGGAGTAAAGAAGGTCAACTTGGTGCAACTGACTTAACGAGCCTGAAAGTAATCAGCCAGGAGTGACTACTAAATACAGACCGGTGCACCGGTCTGGAAGGAGGTTCCGGTCTGAGAGTAAGTTCCGGTTCCGTTTTGCTTATTGCGCATGCTCGCGCTAGCGCAGTACATCAAATGCGTCCCGCGGTGAGCAACGTGACCTCATCTGACCAATCAACTTTGACCCCGTGCCAGAAGTATGTGTCGACTGAGTTACATCGCGGTGAGCAACGCGACCTCAGGTGACCGATCACCTTTGACCCTTGCTCGACGCTCGCGGCGACTGAGTTACATAATTACTCGTTTTTCGCTTGCTGTAGCGACCGTTATTCCACTTACCTACTTGCCCCCCCCCCTACGGTGTTTCATACATGCCAAATTGAC
Source organism: Escarpia spicata (assembly GCA_963995525.1). Lineage (NCBI taxonomy): Eukaryota > Metazoa > Annelida > Polychaeta > Sabellida > Siboglinidae > Escarpia > Escarpia spicata. The sequence goes on from OZ023211.1 coordinate 28,769,888, forward strand.
AGAGATATGTGTCATTTATAAATTGTTACCCCCCAAATGGGCCTGCTAGATTACACATACAATTTCAGCTTCATACATGCCACACTGACAGAGATTTGTGTAATTTGTGTTGACCACAAAACCCACTGTGCGTATAAACAGCGCTGAAAACTGCAGCTCTGTGTGACGAAGTCATAAGATACATAACGCTCTGAGACAATGGCATCAAAATAAAACAATTTTTTTGGCAAATAATTGCAAGTTATGCTAATTATGTGGGTTTGTTATGTATACTAACAATTACAAAAGTAACCGTATCATTAACGTAAACTATAATATAATTGGGTCACGCATAGTTTCGGCAAACACTGTGTTTAAGCTGGCCCAAAATAGGCGCTAACCTTTGACATGTACAGTGTGTACGTAAAACGGAACCGGAACTTACTCTTAGACCGGAACCTCCTTCCAGACCGGTACACCGGGCGCGACCTGGAGTTGACATTTGTAGCGTTGGCAGTTGATAGTTGCAGCTCGACGTTGGAATTAGGGAGGTGGTGCCCTGCAGGAGAGCCACAGGGTTGGCTAGAAGAGCCGTTGGCTGAAGTGTCCAGCTTAGCTCAGAACAATGGCGTAGACAGTGGGGAGTTGGAGAGTTGGTAGTTGGCAGAGCGACGTGGAATCACCGTAGCTAGAGTGTATTAGTGAATAAATCGTGTTGTTGAAACACCGGGATGGAGTGGCGCACACGAGTGTTATACTGCGGTTTTATATTGAAAACTAACCAGAGGTTTTCGTTACAAATACATCATAGTTCAAGTTTAGCTGAAATAAATGCAATTACTTATAATATTAAAAACAGGAAATATCGAACGGCTGCGTGCGGTTGATTGACGGTTCACAGCCGCCATTGGGAGGACTAGCGAATACGTGACGTCTGCTCTCGTAACATAGCAACGGCCCTTGTTGGGCTATACACAAAAACTGCAAGAATGCGCGTTAGCGTCTATTGCATAAAACGATGGGAACAGTCCACATTTTTTCCAGCTGCACATCTTTGGCCGGTCAACTGAAGAACTTTTATGTTACTGTCAAGCCTTAGAGGTGGCATTGTTTGGTCCCCATGGTGGACACTGCACAGCATTCGGTTGTATGTAGCCAAGATAGTGGATCACCTTGACGACTGAACACCATATAAGGGGAATTACGTAAGACTTATGGTATCACTAACCAATTTATGTCGGTTTGCGAAGCGTGGTTTCCACAGTAAACACATTGTACGTATTTCACTTAAAACAACTTTTCTAACAACTTGTTTGTATTCAATTGATACGACAACGGATAGTGATTTACACAATTTGCGCAAAAACGCTTGTACAATTTTTTTTTAACAAAACAGCATATTGAATTAACTATGACCAAACCGTGCTATGTAATGTCGGCTACGTTACATTATAAATATAAGATTCTTCATCCAATCGCTGCAAATGTAACTGGCATCGAATTCATTTCACATTTTCGACATAATACTTACCCCGTGCGCACCCATGTGGTAAACCGTCTCAACTTTAATCGTATTTTATGATTGACAGCAAGTTGAAATTAAATGCAAATAAAACTGAATTCACCATTATTGATACTCCAATGCAGCGTAGTAAACTTGATAGTTTTCCCTACGCGCACTTTGAATCAGCATATCACGGATTCACGCCAACAACCTTGGTGCGTAATCTAGGAGTGATCTTTGATAGTAACTTCAAGTTCCGACAACACATACTTCAAAAGTGTAGCTCGTGTTTTTATTGTATTCGTGTTCTTCGCCTCTAAGCTTGATTTTCAAGGATTAAAGCGCAATAAAAGATGAATTATTATTATTATTGTTGTCTATAATAAGTTGCTGTGCATCCATCATCACTTGTCGGGTTTATGACGTATACATGTGAGCGTCACTATCCACGTTTACGTCACGATGTGCGAAACGTAATCGTGTAAATAAACAGAAATGGGTGCACAAGAGCTTTGTGTCTAAAATCTTGGACTTGGATATGTCAATGTTTGGATGTTATGTTTGAAGCTAAATGAAGGTACTGATTTGTTTGTATTCCAACTAGGCCATTTGGTAATCTTACACTTAACTGGCCTATATAGTATGTTATTAGGGCCTAATGAAAACAGTTTTACAAGCTTTTTTTGATCTTATGTGTTCCGAATGGGCCTGTGTACGGGACACTGGAATCTCTTCACGCAGCCGCTGCTTCAGGAAGGTTCCGGTTCATCGCAAGTAGACGTACAGATCCTGCGGTAATTAGTCCACACAGTTCCACCAATACAACCTGAAAGAAACCGTATCTGTGGTCTCCATACCAGTTATAATTACAATTTATACAAAACTAAATCGCAGTTGTTACCTTGAAAGGCAAAGCTGTTTCATACTTCGGACAACAAGATCATTGTATTGAAGATATGTTTATGTCTCCAAGATTCCACTAGACAGGGAGAATTAAACATTCGATCAATTTGTTGAAACACGCGACGTTTCGACCCGTCTCTTGTTCACGCACTGATGTCACATGGCAACAGTGCGTGAACAAGATCCGCTGTAGGCGGGCCGAAACGTCGCATGTTTCAACAAATTGCTACAAAGTGAGTTTTATTCTTACTGTCGAACACCATTGTAATTGTCGTTTTGTTATCTTAATTACACAGTATGTTTCCCATACTATTACTAACTCAATTGTTTGTCACATTTCCATATCCGATGTACTTCGCTTAAGGTGTATGTGACATCTATAAATCAGGGCTATATTAATGGTTCCACGATTTCATATACACCTGAAGTAGATTCGGGTATAGTATAAGCTATCTGCTTTATTTTATTGAAAACCTACATCTTTTTTTTTAATGTTTCTATTTCCCGAACTTCGAGTAGGCATTTTGTTTTACAAAAAGTCGTAAATTGCGACAGCGCGTAGTTGTATCATAACCCTACTTTCCCTTAGATGTTTACCCTCTACAACATACAACATTGGCCAAATTGGAAACATCAGCAATCAGTACGTCGACTTAGACGCAAGTCAGAATTCATATTGTTTAAGTCACAGTTGATGTCGAAAATCGCGATGACATGTCATAATTCGACAACTGGCTACATCGTTTTGCATGAGACGTTAACTTTATCTATGTATCTTATCGGGTTGCAACATTATGAAAATTAATTGAATTTAAATGAAACAATTGATACTTTGGGACCATCTTGAATCGTGCACTTTTTTTTGACGTTCCCACGTGTGAACATCAACAAACACTTAGTATTGCATAGTAGATATGATATTGATAAACTATTAAACAAATGTACTTTTTCCGACGAAATTTGAGTTACCACCTCTGTTACTTGACTGGGGTGACTGCTATTTACGAACATTGGGTGGGTCCACATTTCATGAAATTGAGGATGTTTGAAGGTACTTGCAGACAGGGTAAAAGGCAAGAATGAAAAGTATATAAATTTTCATATGTTTTGATTCCAAAAAAGTGCGCTAAACCGGGAGGGGCAACGAATTCAACATTTTGGAGCCACATGTAATGGACTACCTGTTCGTTTCCACGCGAGACAAGTTTATATAATAAAGCAATACTGACCTCTTCTCCTGGAGCGCTGCTTTATGACACGTCCACCCACGTACCCCTCAGTTGCCTGGCTATAAGCACGAGTTCCGCAGCATGCTGGGTAATCGCTTCGTATTCCGGTTTTAACGCCGTTGCAGCACATAACATGGTTTGGATGGAGTCCGACACTTCTGTAATCTAGCAGTCCAGAAGAAGCAGGGTCCATATATTCGTTTTACACTCATTGGTTGAATTGTATTTGTCTCGTTGCAAAAGGCTTTACTCTGCCTTCATTTATTATTTAAAAAAACATTTGATCTAGTAGACAGATCATCACTGTGGTCTAAGTTAATAACTTGTGGTATTAATGGTAATGTGTTGAAGGTTGTTTACAACATGTATGAAAACGCAAAGTCATGTGTAAAACATGGCCAGGCCCTGTCAGCCTTCATTTCGTGTGATGTCGTAGTGCATCAAGGATACCTGTCTCCTTTGTTATTTGCTATTTACCCTAGTGATTTTGAACACTCTGTAAGCCATAAATATAAGGGCCTTGACATGCTGTCTGGTGAAATTCACAACAACCTTAGTGATGATGATGAAGAAATGTTCTTGAAAATGTACGTTTTAATTTACGCTGATGAGACTACTGTTATGACAGAAACACCTGCAGATTTACAGGCTGCATTAAATGCTGCATGTGATTATTACCAAACATGGCACCTATCTGTTAATACTAGTAAATCAAAGGTTATTATCTTCTCTCGTGGAAAGATCAGAGCGCACTCAGACTTCTTGCTTGGACAAACCAAATTAGAAATAACTAATAGCTACATCTATTTGGGAACCAGTCTAAACTGCAATGGACTGTTTAACAAAGCCATAACAAAACATGTTAACCAAGCTGGGCGTGCCATGTTCAACCTCACAATTAAAGCAAGGATGCTAGATTTACCAATATACATACACTGTGAACTGTTTGTCCAGCTTGTAATGCCAAGTCTGCTATATGGTAGTGAAATATGGGTTTTCCAAAATGTAGACCAGATTGAGAGATTGATAGAAAATTCTTGAAAAGTAGTTTAAAACTTAACAGGAACACAACAACTTGTATGATATATGGAGAAGTTGGAAGACAAAGTGTGACAATTTTAAATCAAAATGGATTCTAAAAATCGAGGGTATCATTGATGGATGTGGACTATCTAACATGTGGCATGATCATGGAAATGTAAATATAAAATGGTTGAAGCATTCCCTAGAACTTAAAATGAAAGACATCAACAGACAAACGTGGCACAATGAAATTCACATAAATAGGCTGTGTTCAAATTACAGAACATTTAAAAATGAAGTAGGGCTCGAGAAGTATTTAATCTACTTAAACCCAACTGACAGAATGAATTTAATGTAAATTTCGTCGTACAAAAAATACATATTTCTGTTGGTCGTTATCTCCCTGAAAATGCTCAAAGGCTGTGTAGCTTATGCAGCAATGAAAACCAAGGTGACCAATACAATTATGTACTAGTATGTCCATCACTAGTAAAAGAAATATCAAAATACAGAAAGACAAACTTTAGAATCAGACCTAATATTTTGAAAATGTATCAGTTGTTTAATGTACATATTGTGAAACAGTTGACAGATCTTTCCAGGTTTATTAATGTAATCATGACAACGTTTGTCTAACTAACAAATTTCCTGTCAAAACTGTGAATTGCAAAGAAGAAACATTGTAGCTTTTAGTTAATTTACTGTTCATATAATTACATGTAAATGAGTTCAATTGTGCAATACATGTATTATACGTGGTTTATTTTATTTTGCATTATTTCATATTATTTGCTTTGCACTATTGATTATAACATTATAGAAAATACTTAATACAGTAAAGTCACTGAATGTGTTTTATATAGTGTGTGTTGTTTATGTTTTACATACTGTAAATATGATTTATACAATATAAGTCAAGATGTTCTGAAGAAAACAACATGTTCTATTAACATGTACTGTAGAGAAAAAATATATCATACTCCTCAAGGGATCGTAGGGAAATCAAACTCATTGTCATTGTCACTGTCACGCGCGTGGCAAATACTTCGGGAAAACGGCCCCGCGTCATGAACTTGGCAATATGAAATAGCCGTTGACTTAGTATGCTTTTGTTCCATAGAAATACGTATAATATTTGACAATTACACACAGTCACGACCAGGTCCTATCGATGGACGTGCACTTCACGTTCTCTCCGACCTTCTTCATTTTGAACATCAACGAATATCTGCGGGCACGTTAGATTATGATGTGTGTGTTTCTAACCGTTGTAAATATTGCTAACACGATTGTCAACTACCAAGGTAGTACATATAATACGTCAACACAAACGTGCATCTCTCTCTCAGTCTCTGATCCTTTGACGGAGACAATCGTTGGGGCGCAAGTATGGACATCTCATTGACTATCTTCCGCCACTTGTCTCTATATCGTGTTGCCTCGAGAAGAACTTTGAGCGGCGACTCCATCCATTCTTCGATGTTATCGAACCACTCATACGTTGGTCTTCCCTTTTTTTCGCGCCCTGTAGGATTTCATTGGCGATGGTGTTGTAGTTGTTTGGTGTGTCCATGCCATTGTAACTTCTGTTTTATTGGACATAGGACGGGGATTTTAGGTCCAGCCAAGGCTTTGGTGGTGTTTTTGGTTTTTACAAAATCGTTGGTCGTGTGGTCTTTGCAAGATATTTTGAAGATTTTTAGTAGTCATACATGCATACATTAATAACAGATTAATAACAGACACATTGACATACGTACATTCACACGTACAAACATATATTCACATATAAATACACGTATACACAATGAGTGTAGGCACTAAAAAAGGTAAAGGTAAGTTCTTATATAGCGCAATATCCAGTCCTCAGGACTGCTCAAAGCGCTTTACACTTCACTCCGAGGCAAACCTATTCAATAGAAAACCATCTCGACTTCTATGGGAAGCATCCAGCCACGCTGCAATTAAGGCGCGAAGATTATTCGTACACAAATATCCAGTATTGTCTATAGCCAGGTACTCATTCATACATCTCAGTGAACTGGAGCAACGTAGACGGAACGAACTTGCCCAAGGTTCGACACTGCAGCACATGATTCGAACCAGGCATCTCTCGATCGAGAGCCGAAGCTATAGTCACTGCACCACGGCGCTCCACATGAGAGACTCTTGATTCGAAAACACTCGATATCAACAATATGTCCATAAACATAAACGCAGAAGACGGCAGTATAAAGTGTTCGTACCGGTACTTTGCTACGACGTTAATCTGAGTAGTTCATTGCATGTTGCAATTTACATATACAAGTACATAAAATACTTTTTTAGTTTTTTTTATAAATAGAAAAATCATATTTGCATGTCTCTTGTATTGGGCAACGTTTTTGTATTGGTGACATCGTAATGTACACAATTGTACACGAATACACATACAAAACAATACAACTATATAGGGCCAGTTTTCAAGTTGATAACGAAGCTATTAATTGAGAACCTGAAAAAATAGGACATTATATTTGTTTACTCAGTGATATGGATAACTGACACAGTTTGAAATTGCGTAAGATACGATTTCCATAAATTCTTTGAATACTTTCTAAAACAAAAATTCTCTAGTTTTTTTTCACACAATAACTGATCGAAGTGAGAATACACAAAACAGATTTGCATACGTTATTTTAGTACTAAGTAAATTATGTTCAATGCAAATGATGTACCTTACGTGATCTGAGAAAAAAATTCAATTTAATAAAAAACAAGTGCGAACATTTCGTGGTGTTATTATCATTAAGAGTGCACAGGTCTTATGCTCTAAGCTTAACTAGGAAGCATCTCTTAGACTCTTATGTATTACGCGGACTTTACGTTTTACAAACAACTGTTTTACCCAATGACAGGTGAACATCTTGAAATGTATAGATATTTGGAAAAATGCTACTCTGGAGTTCGTAAAATAATCCCTGAAAGTTTGGCGGAGATTCAAGCCATCTAAACGGAAAATACTCGCATACATACACTAGCTCGATTATAAATTGATTGACGTTTAGCCATTTAATAATGTTACCGAGCTGCTTACTAATTAAAGATTCGGTGCCATGATTAACATATTTTATTGTGCTTGAGAGTGTTATGTCATCAACATACACAGTGAAGCTAATCGTATCACTGATTTGTAGGGAATCCTGTATGTAGGTAACAAACAATAAAGGTCCTAGAATTAAACTTTGTGGAATTCTGATTTCTACGGGTAAGATTTCTGCGTTTCTTCAATTTCAACATACTGTTTTCGGTTGCTTAAATAGTTTTCAAATAAAAGTAGAGAGAGTTGAGCCATCCAGGCCGTAGTCTTTAAGTTATTTAATAACATTGTGGTTAATGGCATCAAAGGCATTTTGGGAGTTCGAGAAATGTTTTAATGAGTACATCATCATTGTCCATGTATACTAGTTCAATCACGGCAAAGTCAATGTAGTGTTTAAATCTAAAATAATAGTGATTATCAAAAAGATGTTTAGATCAATTAATGATATGAACAATCGATTTTCGCACGTCTAACGTCCATTACGAACCCATACCCCTTAACCAATAAGACATTTCGAAAAATGTAATCGTTACCTTTTGTTCGGAGGGGTCATGTATGAATCTCTGAAGGTTTACCGCATAAAACGCAAAGAGTCTAGGAAGAAAACGCTAACACAAATACAAACATACATACAAACACGGTAGCACTATTACAGTTGCATACGGCAACGCAATGTAATGATTATGACACATTTATTATATTGATGTAAATATCTTTCTGAATCGAACCCCGTACACTTGTGGCAAAAACAGCAACAGAAGCACTTCGTGGCACTTCCTTAAAGTAAAAAAATACTGATTGTAGCATGTCGTAATTCGTAACCATGTAGCCATCTTGATTAGATGATGAATGTTGATTAGTTATGACTAACAAGCTATCAATGGTTTAATCAAACATAACAATGGGTGGAAATACTATAATAAATACCACACGAAAGTACGTATTCAGCCATGAGACATTAGATAGATGAACAAAATGATGTTCTGATTATATAAATGTTAGCAGCGTGAGCCTATCAAAAGGGGAATTGTCACACACACACACACACACACACACACACACACACACACACACACACACACACACACACACACACACACACACACACACACACACACACACACACACACACACACACACACACACACACACACACACACACACACACACACACACACACGGAAACGCCGCGTGTCATATGAGAAGATATATATGTATATGTGTGTACGTGCGTGCGTATGTGCGTGTGTGTGTGCGCGCGTGTGTGTGCGTGTGTGTGCGTGTGTTTGTGTGTGTGTGTAAGTGTATGTATGTTTGTGTGTGTGCGTGTGTGCATTTGTGTGTGTGTGTGTGTGTGCGTGCGTGCGTGTGTTTGTTTGTGTGTGTGTGTGCGCATGTTATAGCATTACCATGGATAACACGCGGAAGTAATAGGGTATGTGTAAAAAATGGGAACGAATTAGATATGAAAGAAAGTAAGACGGGAGGAAGAGTGGTCTTCTAAAAAGGGTTACCTACTACAGTCAAGAGCCCAGCTAAATAAAGTGCCAGTATGATCTCTTAATCAATATCTGATCAATTGAACATAGTTGTGGAGTCAACTCCAAAAAATAGAACAATTAGATGGTAATCTAGCCATCTAACTGGCCATTTGAAAGATTAAATTAAATGGGTAATCTTCAAAAATGTAACGGGTCTTCTCAAATTATCAAAATATAAAATTACGGGTCGTCTCAAAAGGAACGTTAACATGTGACCATACTATTTTCCTTTATATTATTATAACTATTAATGTTATACTATGACACACGAAGTTAGCAGTTAGCGATTATTTTGTTTTAATTGTGTGGTGTGAATATTGTATTTAATGAATAGCACAGCATTACAATTTGGTAAACGGAAGAATATGTTAATAATGCCATTCAAAGGAAAAAGTCGGGCGGCTGAATTTGGTTCATTTGTGTTGACCGCTTGTTTTATACCATCCACAATCTTTTGATGTGACTACGAACGTATCACAATTTGCATATACCGTAAAGAATTACAGCTCTTCTTATACCAGCAAACGACTGCGCTGCATAACGCTTTCCACCGAAGTTTGCCGTTACTGTCGACATGTGTACATGACAGATATTAAAAGATAATGACAATATAGAAAAAACTAAAAAATAATAAGTAAAGAACTAAACATGCACAAAATTACAACATATATTGCCGTACATCTACAGAACCGTAAAATGAGCACCAGGTGTAATGTCAATATCAAATAACATGATGACAGCTTTCCGTAATTGCTTTGAACCTTGTAGATTAATACGAAAGAAATACGGTCGAAATTTGACAGTGCATAGACACGAGGAAGTAATGCGGCAGGTTCATGTGACAAAAGTGCAAGTTCTCGTTTACGTAGCGTTAATTAACTGTATAGTGCATATTTCGAACGTTCGATGCAGTAAGTAAGTAAGGAAGTAAGAAACTTTGTTTTATAACGTAACATTTGCATACAATTAACATACAACATGTGTTAGAAATGTCAATGTATTACATTGTATGAATGTCTCTTGGCTAAAAGCCGTCTTCCAGTGGCACTATTTAAAGTCAATTATAATTACTTTGTGATTAGTAAATCGCAGTCAAACCAATCATCAAAATCGTATTCAACGAATAACTAACCCATCCCACCTCTGTATCATTAAACCAGAGTATTACTTAAACATGTAGTCTGTCACTGTTGCTGGTGATGTATGACAACGAACTGAGAAGTTTGAACCATTGAAATATGTAAGCGAATAGACACTCGATCAAAACATTATGTTTGCTTGCTTTACAGAACACAGTAAAAACGGTAACAGACTTACAACCGGGAACTGGCTTGTCGTGTTTCGTGTCATCAATGTAATTACGCTCTGATGATCAAGGATTTAAACATTTGACTTGATGAAGATACACATTTAAGAAGAAGACAAACATTTTTTGAACATTTGACTTGATGAAGATATACATCTAAGTAGAAGACAGATTTTTTTTTAAACATTTGACTTGATGAAGATATGCATCTAAGTAGAAGACAAACATTTTTTTAACATTTGACTTGATGAAGATATGCATCTAAGTAGAAGACAGAAATTTTTTAAACATTTGACTTGATGAAGATATACATTTAAGTAGAATACAGACAACACGTGTTTAAACTTTAACCTGTGTTTAATATTTCTTATGTTTTGTCTACGTTGTTGCCGATTCTTTAACAAAATTATGTTTAAGCAGCTTTTCGTGTTTCGTGTCATCAACGTATTTACGCTCTGATGATCAAGGATTTAAACATTTGACTTGATGAAGATACACATTTAAGAAGAAGACAAACATTTTTTGAACATTTGACTTGATGAAGATATACATCTAAGTAGAAGACAGATTTTTTTATAAACATTTGACTTGATGAAGATATGCATCTAAGTAGAAGACAAACATTTTTAAAACATTTGACTTGATGAAGATATGCATCTAAGTAGAAGACAGACATTTTTTAAACATTTGACTTGATGAAGATATACATTTAAGTAGAATACAGACAACACGTGTTTAAACTTTAACCTGTGTTTAATATTTCTTATGTTTTGTCTACGTTGTTGCCGATTCTTTAACAAAATTATGTTTAGGCAGCATAGACTAAAAGTGTGTTCTGGGTATATCTTTAGCAAGAAATGCTGTCTTCCAATACGATATCAAAAGTAAGGAGCAGTTTTCCAAAGGCGGAAGTACTGTCGATGTGAAGTGCGTGTGTATAGGCGCGCAAGCATGTGATTGCGCAGCGAATGTGTACGTCTGTTAATGGTGTACCACATAAAGATAGCCCAAACAAAGGTCACCTTACATTCCGATGCGTGTTGTCGACTGCTTAGCTCGCTGTATATTGAAGCGTATCTACAATCCAAAGCAAGTGTGGTATACAAACAAGCTATTCCACATATATGAAGAGGAAATGAAATGGTCTTTATTTTTTCTAACACTGATTAAAACCGCTACCACAACATAAACTGTTCTCGTTTCGTTGATTCACGTAGGCCTATGTCTATTTCGACCGGTGTTTTGCAGTGCCAACTCGAGTAGGCCAAGTAGCTACGCGTTTTAAGTTAACAGGATTTTGTCAGTCAGCAAACTATGTAAACTTCTCTTTGGCTCACTCGAATAGCAAGCAACTAACCGAGCAATCAAACTGGTATCATTGTTCATACACATGTGCGCTGCTTTGTTATAGCTAGGTAGCTTCGCCGGCTTCAAGTAGCCTGGGTTCTCTAGGAGCCGCTAGGTGACACAACATTTTGCGCCCCTCTCATCTACCTAGGATATTAATGCATTATGAAATGTTCGCTTGTAGGCGGCCTTACCCCGGTGTACCGGGAATGGTTTGAATTTGAATTGTGGAAGTGGAAAGTACCCGGATGTAGGTCAAGGTCAAAAGTCAAGTGCCCGGATGTAGGTCAAGGTCAAGTGCTCGGATGTAGGGCAAGTGGAGCCGGTGGCGCCACCTAGCGGATATGTCATGGACAAAATTAGAACCAACTGGCGGAATTTTTCGAACTGAAATAGTTTGACCAGTAGCGCCACCTAGCGGATTTTTCGGGAACCGAACTCCCCTAGCGGAATTTTCTGAAAACAATTCAAACTAAATGTTCGAGTACTGCCCAAATTCGCGCATCTCGGTTTGACCATTAGCGCCACCTGGCGGATTTTTTTCCGAACTAGATTAGGTTACACAGTAGCGCCACATAGCGGATTTTTCGTCAACTAAACGTCCCCTATCGGATATGTCATGAACTGCATGTGGTGCCACCTTGCGGACAAGTTGTGAACTAAATGTAGAAGTACTGCCCAAGTTCGTGTCTCTTGCACGCTTGCGTGCAATAGAGCCCCGTGATGGATACATCATGAACCACAAACATCATCCCTGGTGGACAATGGTGTATTTTCTTATATGGCATAGGTTGTCGATCATTTCTTGAGGTGTAGGTCTCTCCTAGCCTATACATTTACAACTTTAACATAGGTCCAAACCTGACGAATCGGTAGAGAACTAGTAAAATAAGTAAAATTATGGCATCTCTGGTTACCATACAGATCTACAACCTTCCCATCACCCATATCGTAAAGGTATGCGACCACTTTTCGAATTTTCTCCATGTTAAAGCATACGGAATTTTCACCATGTTAAAGCACAGGACATTTTCACCATGTAAAGGATAGGGATTTTTCACCATAGCGCGTATGTAATGTAATCCCTTTATGTGACGTCATGATGCAGTGACATCGTTTAAACTCTGCAGTCTGTGCTTTTGAATTTTCTACTTTACAATCTGTGATCTTTCGGCACGCCCACGTGACCTTTATGTTCTGTCGAACTGTTATAAAAGGCCTGCGTCTGTTTTTGTGGTCATTATATCTTACATTTTGGAAGATGAGCAACATGACTAGTGATAACGTCCGACAAGGGATTTTGCTACCGAAGGTGCAGCCTTCTCCGGCAACGGGACCACTCGACCTCTCGACCCCGACAATCAACCCGGACCAACATCCAACGACCAGTTCAACGACCAGTCCGACGACCAGTCTGACGATAAGTTTGACGATCAAACCAATTTCGTCTCTGTCATCAGCTCCGTCAACCGACCCAATCAGCAACCTGACATCGTCACCTCCGATGAAGTATCGGAAGTTGTTGCCTCGTTATACTTGCTGTATGTGTGGCAGTACCTTCAAGTATAAAGGGAATTGGCCCGCTCATGTGAAGCAGGCCTGCTGCCAAAGGAAGCAAGATAAACAGCGGCGACGTAAACAACAACTTGAAGAACAACTTGAAAAACAACTTGAAGAGATAACAGTAAGCTGCAATTTCATATAGTGTTGAAATGCTATTCATGTAATTTTGTTAGAAATTTTTCAAAAGAACGTAATATTATATTTCTCTTATACATACCAGTTGACCATTCATTACTAAGTTCATCTCGTTACTGTTTCAGCGACAAGAAAACGAACCCATTGCTACAACCGTCGCCTCTTCTGCTTCTTCTCCACATGTCGCGGGAACTGGCAACCGACCACAGTTACCATCTGTCAACCGACCACCATCACCGTTGTACCACGATAGTACTACGGCTAACGTCATCCTCAAAACACCCAACTTCCACGCACCTGCACCCTTCAACGACACCAACTTAGACGAATCAATTAGCCGACCGTTCGTGACAACTCCTGCCGACACGGACGATGTGACAACTTCGGTCATTCCTGTCGATGTCAGAACTTTCACTGATACTGCCCATGTCACAACTCCCGTTCCCAAAGACGTCACAACTACCCCTCCTGCCATCACTTCAACGACTACCAAAACTTCTGTGCATCGGAGACCTCTACCGCGGGGCTGTAGAGCCTATCTGTTCGATGTGTACCATTGATTTCCCTGTGACCGAACAGTGGCGAAACACTATGAAACACACGGTTCTGGCAGTAATGGAGGGTGATCTGTAGAGAACTTTCTTTTGTCTTGTACACGATTAAACTTTGCAAGGCTCTGTATCAATGTCTAGTCTCTGGTTCTTGTAGTTATGGAGCGTGACATGTAAATACGTTTGTGTTGTTCACGAATAAACTGTGCAAACCTTATCTTGCGTCTTTTTTCGTGTCTGTTCACTCACTCACGCATTGATACATACATAGAGACAGACATAGATACATACATAGAGACAGACATAGAGGCATACATAGATACATACATATATATATATATATATATATATATATATATATATATATATATACACAGAGCAGACATAGAGACATACATAGATACATACATAGAGACATAGAGACTTACATAAAAACATACATATATATATATATATATATATATATATAGACATACATACATACAGACAGAACCACGGCGACGTCGAAAGCACTCACGCACTCACCCCATTTTTTGGAGTTGGTAGAACTTATCAATTTTGACAGAACCAGACACTTTGCACGAGACTACACAGATACATCACAAGAGACTACGGATACCACATCACACGAGAGTACGGACGACTCATCACACGAGAGTACGGACGAGACAAGAGACGAGACTATGGCCGAGATACGTCACGAGACTACGGATACCACATCACACGAGAGTACGGATGACACATCACACGAGACTACGGATGCCACATCACACGAGACTACGGATGACACATCACATGAGAATACGGACGTGACAAGAGACGAGACTATGACCGAGATATGTCACGGGACTACGGATGACACATCACACGAGAGTACCGACGAGACAAGAGACGAGACTATGACCGAGATATGTCACGAGACTACGGATGTCACATCACACGAGACTACGGATGACACATCACACGAGAGTACGGACGAGACAAGAGATATGCCACGAGACTATGGATGACACATCACAGGAGAGTACGGACGAGACAAGAGACGATACTATGACCGAGATATGTCACGAGACTACGGATGACACATCACACGAGACTACGGATGACACATCACATGAGACTATGGACGAGATACGCCACGAGACTACGAATGATACACCAGAATAGACGTGTTATCGCGTGAGATCCCCCAAAAGGAAGCAAGGCCGAGATACGTCACGAGACTACGGATGACACATCACACGAGAGTACGGATGACACATCACACGAGATTACGGATGCCACATCACACGAGAATACGGATGACACATCACACGAGAGTACTGACGAGACAAGAGACGAGACTATGACCGAAATATGTCACGAGACTACGGGTGACACATCACTCGAGACTACGGATGATACCTCACATGAGAGTACGGACGAGACAAGAGACGATACTATGACCGAGATATGTCACGAGACTACGGATGACACATCACACGAGACTACGGATGACACATCACATGAGAGTACGGACGAGACAAGAGACGAGACTATGACCGAAATACGTCACGAGACTACGGATGACACATCACACGAGAGTACGGATGACACATCACACGAGACTACGGATGCCACATCACACGAGACTACGGATGACACATCACACGAGAGTACGGACGAGACAAGAGATATGCCACGAGACTATGGATGACACATCACACGAGAGTACGGACGAGACAAGAGACAAGACTATGGACGAGATACGCCACGAGACTACGAATGGTACACCAGAATAGACGTGTTATCGCGTGAGATCCCCCAAAAGGAAGCAAGGCCGAGATACGTCACGAGACTACGGATGACACATCACACGAGAGTACGGATGACACATCACACGAGATTACGGATGCCACATCACACGAGAATACGGATGACACATCACACGAGAGTACTGACGAGACAAGAGACGAGACTATGACCGAAATATGTCACGAGACTACGGGTGACACATCACTCGAGACTACGGATGATACCTCACATGAGAGTACGGACGAGACAAGAGACGATACTATGACCGAGATATGTCACGAGACTACGGATGACACATCACACGAGACTACGGATGACACATCACATGAGAGTACGGACGAGACAAGAGACGAGACTATGACCGAAATACGTCACGAGACTACGGATGACACATCACACGAGAGTACGGATGACACATCATACGAGACTACGGATGCCACATCACACGAGACTACGGATGACACATCACACGAGAGTACTGACGAGACAAGAGACGAGACTATGACCGAAATATGTCACGAGACTACGGATGTCACATCACACGAGACTACGGATGACACATCACATGAGAGTACGGACGAGACAAGAGACGAGACTATGGACGAGATACCTCACGAGACTACGGATGGTACATCAGAATAGACGTGTTATCGCGTGAGATCCCCCAAAAGGAAGCAAAGCAAAGCAAACAGACGGGTTATCGCGTGAGATTTGCTTCAAAAGGAAGCAAAGCAAAACAAATAGACGGGTTACAGCGTGAGATCCCACCACAGGAAGCAAAGCAAAGCAAATAGACGGGTTATCGCCTGAGATTTGCTTCAAAAGGAAGCAAAGCAAAGCAAATAGACGGGTTACAGCGTGAGATCCCACCACCACAGGAAGCAAAGCAAAGCAAATAGACGGGTTATCGATTGAGATCCCTCAAAAGGAAGCTAAGCAAAGCAAATAGACAGGTTATCGCACAATTCAACTAGTGGTTCATTTCATTGTTTCCATTTGAACAGTAAACACCTGCATCATGAGCTTATCTACTGTTCTACTGGCTGCCAACAAGCCCACACCATCACCATCCTTGGCATCTTACCGATGCCCAGATTGCAAGAGATATTTTACACGTAGGAACAACTGGAAAAGTCACATTGCTCACAATCGCTGTAGGCCATCGACAAACACTACGACGACAAGCACTACATTGTTAAATTCACTTGCCTCGGTGCCTAATTCGACATCTGTGTCTTTGATCCCACCAACAAGCTCGACATTCTCGTCTCCATCTCAGGCGCCTACTACGACACATGTACCCCTGACCTCAGCGACAAACTCGACATTCTTGTCTCCATCTCAGGTGACCATGGAGTATACAAAGAAGATGGCCCTGGTCGATCCCCGTATTTTGGAAAACATCCAACCACAAGTCCCTTCTCCAGCTAATCCTATCGAAAGGGTCTTGCAACGACTCGACAGTGAAATGCTAGACATATTAGAACGAAGCGATATATACGAGAGGGAAAAGGTTGTGTTGTATAACCAGGTATTGTGCCGGTACAACGATCTTTCCGACAAACGTATGCAAGAACCCGTGCGTGTGGTCATTGAAAAAAACCCTAGTGAAGGGGAAAACAAAGTACAACCTGCTAACGAAAACGAAGTCGTCGAAAAAGAGAGTATCGAAAACGAAATCATCGACAGCGTGCCGAAAACTATGAAGCAGAAAGCACGGCGACTACTCGATCAAATGAAAGGGGCTGTAAGTTGGAACGATCGTGGCGAGATGATGTACAGAAACAAGGCGGTTCCCGGAAGTAATATCGTGGACCTTGTGAATGACGTGTTGAGAAAACGGAAGTCGTTTGAACCGGTGGGATGGGAAACCTTCGCTCGTGGTCTCAAGGATGTCAACACACCAATGGATTTAGTTGGGAACTCAGATCGTTGGCTTTACATGCAGACAACATCAGTGAATGATGACATGTCAAAGGAAACTAGCATTCCATTCGACAGCGATCGACATCGGCGTCGTAGACGACATGCATCGTCGCGGCGCACAGCTCATTCGGCGACACCTTTGCAAATCATACGTTGGGAACCTTATTAGCATTACCGATTCGGAATCTACAGGAACAGTATGCAAGAGATATTATATGTGGAATATTCAAATAAAATCGTGTTGATGTTATAGATGAGTGTGTTTGTTTTTTCGTTTTCATAGTCACGTGACTTCCCTTAACACAAAAACTGTGCACGTTCATGAGATAGGCGACATCCGACACCACTCAACGGACACCAATGTAATTAGTCAGAGTATTGCCATCTACATGATAGATATATATTCGTTGACACACTTCCGGGAATACCCGAAGCGTAGAGGCCGCCATGACAGTCAAGTAACATCCGGTGCGACGTCACTTCCGACGTACCGTCCCTAGTAGAGGCTGCCATAGCAAGCGAATTTGAAAACTGCTATGATCGAAAACGACTATGTCAATAACATGTAAGGACAACCACCTGACAGGAATTCATTCAAAGAGGTGACCATCATGGTTTCCGACGCCACTCAACGGACACCAATGTAATTAGTCAGAGTATCGCCATCTATCAACCATGATAGATCTCTATTCGTTGACATACTTCCGGGAATATCGGAAGTATAGAGTCCGCCATGACAGGTCGCCATGTCATTCAAGTAACTTCCGGTACGACGTCACTTCCGACGTAGCGTCCCTAGTAGAGGCTGCCATGACAGTCAAGTAACTTCCGGTACGACGTCACTTCCGGCGTAACGCCCCCTAGTGGATAATCGGAGTACTACGTCACACGATAGCGCCATCTAGCGGGTAAAAATATATAATTAGGTTAGATAGAGAAAAAAAAGTTGGGGTTAACCTCGCGAAAATTTAAACAACCACCAAAACAAAGTGGTTGTATAAATTTTCGCGAGGTTAACCCCAACTTTTGTTAGTCCCGAAAAATCCCGCTAGGTGGCGCTATTTTAGTTAATAAAATTCCGCTAGGGGAGTTCGACACTTGACCTATATCCGGGCACTTGACCTTTTACCTTGACCTACATCCGGGCACTTGACCTTTGACATTGACCTTGACCTACATCCGGGTATTGTCCACTTCCACACCTCAAACTCAAACCATCCCCGGTACACCACCTACATTACTACTGATGTCTAATAAAACACCATTAGCTAAGTGCGCAGTGAGCGGTTTTACGATCTGCTACAGCAGGTAATTTTCTGTGTGTTACTAACAGTAAAATATATGTACGATATATATATATATATGGAACGATTTAACCTTTATATATATATATATATATATATATATATGGAACGATTTAACCTTTATCGCAATTGCTAATCGCAGGAAGGTAGAATTTAGAACGCAAGAACGGCAAACGCGAACTCCGGCTCATACGATTAGGCTAAGCAAACAAAACATTGTGTTTCGAGTCCTGTTATGCAATAACATACCCTAATGATAATGTTTTTTTTATACCACAGCGTGGGGTAACGCAATAGGCAAAGTTTTCTTTAATTGGTCTAAGGTGTTATGGGTCATCCATAAAGTATGTCAAGCTTAGGCGTGGTGGGTGTATGTTGGTAAAGTTTCAACTCGATTTGTAATATTACAGATTTGTTCAATTTACGGAGCAAATCTTTACAACAAAATAAACGTGTTTCCAACAAAAGGCCACAGCTAACACTGATTGACAGCTGGGGCCGGTTTCATGAAGCGGCTAAGAATGTTCTTAACGCTAAGATGATTGTCAAAGTAAATTAGGTGATTTTTTAATATAAGCGAACACATGAGTTTACGAAAACACGTGACGCTAAGTAATTGCATAACTTAAAGTACGCTTCTTGAAACCGGCCCCTGGTCAGCGCACTTTGCTGAATAAAATGTGTTTCAGTAACAGTTTTTTCTTCAATCAACTGTCTGCATCAAGTCCAGTCGGCAACGTAAATAGGCCATAAATCTACATTTTATATACACCGCCAAATACAATCCTTAGGTTTCTGTTTAAAGATATTTATTTTCGTAGTTGCACAAAAACGTGACTAGCCAGCATTACAACATAGCCAAAGTAGACATAATGCAACCAACGACTCAACTACGTCTACAAATAAACAAACACATTTTTTGTAATATACATAGTAGGCCCATATCTGTGTGGGCTTAATAAACATTAGATAGACATGTGTTACAGTATGGTATTGAGGTGCGCTTAGTCATGCATAAGCCTAAGCTAAGCATGTGGAGTCCAATAAACAAATGTGTATTGCACTGTTATTGTGCCTCACTGCATCCCTGCAGATGAAAAAGAGCACGTCGTAGGTATTTTTGAAAGTCGTCAAACATGCATACATGTAATTTATAACTCAACTTTCTTTATAAGCATGCGTTCCTAAAAGGTGTTGCTCTTACTGTGTGTAGTTACGTTTGAATTGCCATAAATATTTAAGTACATTATAAGTCAGTGTTTGTACTTACGCGAAATATCCATATTTGCCGTTCATACGCAAAGTCGAACTGCAGATCCCGCGTAAACCTCTGATTGGATCGCAAAAGCTGTGACGTAGAACTCAATTAACTTTGCGGTTGGCGTATGTTTTTAGCGTCAGGTTTGTGCTTATTGCGTTAGCTAATGGTGTCTAGTGTCTGCAAGCGTCCCGATCTCGAAACGTATCCCTATCCCGACCGCGCTGCACATACTTCGTCACCCCTTTTTGCGTGAATTCGATCGGTTCAGCGTAGATCGGATAGGTAAATCCCCATCTGGCCTGCTCGTTCGGTAAACGTAATCCCTATCTATTTTACGTTCAAATTACGGATGAATCAAAGTAAACATTATGACAGCATTGTACATACAATTGTTTTTGACTGACTAGTCGCCTAATTTTTATTGGTGTTGTGTTTACTGCATCAGAAAAAATTATTTGTTAAGACCTGTCTCAACATAGCCCTCGCCTTGGCTATGATGCGCGATAGGAGTATGAACCCTACAAATACAAGACATCGAAGGAGAAGCCACATATATGAAGGAACGAATAAATTAACGGATGGCCATAAATTGATGCTAATTTCCATATAAACAAGTTGTACATGTGTGTTATTCCAATAACCATTTCAAATTTTTTGTGGAAACGAATTGAGTTAAAGTGTTTTAATAGTTGTACTAAAGCGTTTAAGTTGTACACAACTTCTTAAAATTAATGTATTGCTGATTTTTTATTGATTTATTCAATATAAAAATGTAAACGTTTACGTACATAAAACATAAATACAGAGTACATGATATAATTTTTCTTATTTTATTATTGTATTTATATTACCAGGTATAAGGGTGATACAAGAAAGAGCAAGCACGGTTTTCTGGTGGTGTATTAGTTTCCTCATCATCCAATAGAAGCCGCCATCAGCGAAGATCGGGATACGTTGGTGCGTGAAACGCCGCGTTTCAGACACACCATGCGGTTACGTAACTCCAACAACTTATCCGATCGAACAGCGCGATCGGAATAGGGATACGTTTAGAGAATTGTCTTGCTTACCCTCATACAGAACAAGATACTGAATAAACGGAATACAAATACAAAGCAAGAACTAATTCAACTAAAAAACGCACAATTAATGTCGAACTGATAACTAAATGAGACAATTACGGCGAACAAACGTAGTACGTGGTCAAGAGGTTAAGGTATCGCACAGGCGAAGAAAACATATAATTTTTTATTTCGGGTTCAATTTCATGGTATGTTACCATAAGTTCCTTTTTCATATATTGTTATTTGTCATTTAATCGTTATCGAAAACATACATACTATATGAACATTAATAATTACTATACCTAATTATTTAGCGGAAATTTGGACTCACCAGCTGAAGTATGATCGTGGGGTATGATGCCCACCTACGTGGCAAAACGCCCTTAGGTGGATGTTTGCATTTTATAATTTATTTATTTCTGCATTGTTCTTATATAATTTCGCACCCAAACGATACATCTATACCACTACTACAATACTATTTCCATGTTCTATACAGTCGCTTCATTTATCTTAGTTCCCCGTGGCTACTGTACACAGTACCACATTTGTATGGACGCGTGTTTTGTTTCTGTTACACCCATATTGTATCCACGTGACGTGATGATATGCAGCTCCAACTGGCTATTTCTAAATTGTAATTTTCAAATCTTATAGCTAGATACGGTGGGAGGGTAAATCGTCCCATAGGGGGCTTTTTACCTCCACCTACTCTATATTCAAATAAATAAATAATATACTGTATAATTAATTACCTGACATTCATAAGTGTTAAATTACAATTATATGGTCAAGCCTACAGTCGCTTCATTGTCGTTTCCACCATAATAAACGTACGGCAATGTCTCTGATGATTGGTTCATGTTACACCAAGGCTCGTCTCGTTGTTAACACGATAGAATTTGCACAGTTTCAGCGATAAGTTCCACGTTGGGAACGTGTCGAAACACTTTTAGCGTATATCCTATGACACGCGTAAAACCAATCTTTATAACATTGTTTATTTACACAAACGTGTTGGATAAAGTAGAAAAGGTCATCCAGTGTCATTCGACAACAACGCCATCAAACGTGTTACCAGAAAACACACCCGGAGGAGTGGAGTGTAAAAATAGGAGCTAGGAAAAAGCACAGGCCTGTTCAGAGAAGAGCCCGATTAGTTACATTATACAGCATCTCACATTAAGGTACACACACATATCAGTCGTCAATGACGCACACGTTTCCGATAGTTTAACTTTAGGTGTCGTTTTAAATAAGTTTTAAATTTCATTTATGTGGTCAAGCCTACAGTTGATTCATTGTCGTTTCCACCATACTAAACGTTGGACAATGTCTCTGATGATGGTTCATGCTACACCAAGGTTTGTCTCATTGTTAACACGATCGTATAAGTTCCCCGTTGGGAACATGTCGATACACCTTTAACGTATATCCTATGACGTGCGTAAAACCAATCTTTATAACATTGTTTATCTATACAAACGTGTTGGATACATTAGAAAAGGTCACCCAGTGTCACTCGACAACAACGCCATCAAACGTTTGACCAGAAAACACACCCGGAGGAGTGGGGTGTAGTAATAGGAGCTAGGAAATAGCACAGGCTTGTTCAGAGAAGAACCCGATTAGTTACATTATACAGCATCTCACATTAAGGTACACACACATATCAGTCGTGAATGACGCACACGTTTCCGATAGTTTAACTTTAGGTGTCGTTTCCGTGTCTCAAATTTTCGCTATGTTCACACGTGTAATTATCCGTGTTGGTGTTTTGTTTATGTTATAAACATGCATAATACTTGACTCCCGAAGACTGGCTATAATATAGTGTATTGTCCTGAATTGGTCATGCATTACAACA
This sequence comes from Escarpia spicata, assembly GCA_963995525.1. Taxonomy (NCBI): domain Eukaryota; kingdom Metazoa; phylum Annelida; class Polychaeta; order Sabellida; family Siboglinidae; genus Escarpia; species Escarpia spicata. The sequence goes on from OZ023211.1 coordinate 28,793,267, forward strand.
TTTGTGACGACGGCTTCAAAGTACCGATTGTCCTGGTGTCACTTAGTGCACAAAACACAGGTCGTTAATGATATTATATTTCTTGTGTTTGTATTGACGAAATGTAACAATCCTTGATGGTTAATGCCTAATAATTAGTTATCTAATATAATCATAACATAGTCTGTATTTACATAAGACCCCATGACGATAAATTTTATTACGTCATCAAGCTTCGCAATTATATATCTACTTAAAACATTGTGCTGTAATTCTAGAGTACTGTAACCCAGTAACGCAATTATCTGTAAATGTGAGTCATAAAGTATTTGTGGACGTTTTTAGTTTTCTATTGACAGCGAATTCTAATGTCATGGTATCATTAAGAGAATGCAATATCAGATGACAGAAACATAATATATATATTATGTGATAAATAATGTTAATCCACAAAAAAGGCAATGCTCGATGTATTCGGTTTCCCCTTTGGATTAAGCGGCCAATAATGTTGTTGATATGCTATTAAGCTAACTGGTTGTGCAACACAAAATTATCATTAAAAAGGTATTGCCAAATAATAACATTTAAAATAAAACTCATCTAAATTTGTGTACATTGTTTTTATATTCTAGCTAAATTATAACATGTTTTAGTTGTTATGTTCTAGTTATTGTTTTAATTTTTTAGTTAAACTATAGTATTTTCTATTTGTTATATTCTAGTTAAACTATATAATTTTCTAGTTGCTGCTAGGTGATTCTGCAATGACTGAAATATTTCTGTGTCCAGGGTGCGGCGACAACTAATACGACTACTCATTGAACAGAGGAGGAAAGTGCGACTATGATAAGTACGCAATTGAAACCAGCACAGAAAGGTGTCAAGGTAAATATAAATCCTAGGTGTCCCACAAGTACCATTTGTAGACATGTTTATTTACTGTCATACTTGTTTTGACAAATCAACACGCCTATGTAGTTTTTATGGAAAGAAAACCTGTTTATTTATCCATAAGCAAACATGATTTTCAAAATGGCCTCTATTGTAAAGAGTTAATTGCCAATTTCGCGGTACCTAAGCGTAGACCCTTAAATTGTTTGTAATGGTTAAACCTCCAATTTCAGGGGTTTAGATTCCATCCAGTGTGTTACAATTTCTATCACGCACGCGCACCGTGGTGTCAGGGGTCGGCTTAACAGCCAAAGAACGCCGCATGATTTGTTTCGTATTTAGGCAGTTTAGGAAACTTAAATCCTTCCTCGGGCGACCAACTGGAAACAGTAGGGCATTTCACAGACTGTGTTGTGGAAATTAGTCAGTGGATGGCGCAGTGCATGCTAAATCATGAATTATCCTAATATCATCTTTACGACTAAACGACACCTCAAGCTACACGGAGTTTCCTTTATGATCATTGGATATCGCATACGTATACCAGTAGACCGCAATCGAAATTTGAGAGTTCACATGGGCCAGTATCTGACGATGGCCCTCACGTGATTGCTGTGAGTGCCGGATGTAACTATCACCTGTGCAGATTGTTTTCAACATGAATTATCTTTCAACTGAAACCACCAAAAGTGTTGCCAATGCACTCGTTACCTCTCGTCTGAATTACTGCAACCCACTCTTGCTCAATCTACCCTCATCCCCGACAGCTCCCTTGAAGGAGTGCAGAACATTGCTGCCAGACTAGTGACACACACCAGTAGGCAGCACATCACACCTGTGTTAAAATGGCTGCTTTGGCTGCTGATAGCGAGTTGCATCACATTCAAGGTGAACGTAGTGTCACCAAACATTCGCTCATCCAGAACACTGACAGGTTTTAGGAAATGAATAAAGACTCACCTTTTTATTAGTCGTTTATATATATATATATGTATATATATATATATATATGTATATACAAATATATATATATATATATAATATGTTATTTTAATATAACTGTTTAAAATAAGTTTTTGTTATAGAGAAAACTCACAATAATGGAGGAACATAATACCATGGTGTGACCTACACCAATATGCACATCAGCGGCACTAAACACATGCTTTAGCATTGTTGCAATTTGAAGCATTCGCGAAAGAACTTGTTGCGAGTTCGCTTTGCCTTGAATGTAATGATGACGGAGCGACACCGAATATCGCGTTTGGTACTAAGATGGTAATTTCTTTCAATGTCCTGATACTGCCATCTTTTTATTGATACACTCACATATCGTGTCGTTGGTCGGCTGGCTAGTGCATTGTTCATGTGTGTTGGTGTTTTATTCCAGTGTGCAGACGTTCGTTTCTAATTCGGCAATTTTTAAGATACAAGAAGGACAGCTACGGTCAAGTAGTGTTGTTAACAGCTTGCTTAGCTATATAGGCACTTTGAAACTACCGTCACAAATGTTCCAGTGCATAACTGGCTAATGCCGATCTTAGCCCGCACACTTACATTTTTTTAACCTAACGGCAATTGGCAAATGGATTACGACGTCTGAATATAAAATATAAAAACAATGTATGTCCTTGACGACTGCATTTTGTGTAATTTAATCTGAAGTGTAATTAAGCAGTCTCTTCTGAGAATAGCTCATGTTTTTTCGTTGCACATTTTTTATTGCAGGCCACTCGTCCGTAAGTGCGCTCTCGTCAGACGTTAGGTGACGTTGTTGACGCTTGATACACGGCGAATGTGTGGTTTGATCCGAAACTAAGCGTTATAGGTCTGCTGCTTAGACTTTGTAAACTCGTAATACCATGAAGGACAAATCACCACATGCAACGTCCCAGTAATAACAAACGGGATATATAATTGTACCGCCATTCCACGAATGTTTTATTCATATATATACCTAGGTCGTTGACCTATCGTGCTGTTCATGTATGGTTAAAATTAAGGAACATGTTTCCAGTAGCCAAAACGTGTTTTTGGTCCAGAAATTATTTTGAATGACATTAATAGCAGTGTAAATAGCTTGTTCAGATGGAGCTCGGTGTGCTCTTTCTGGACGTAGTTGATTTTCATATGTGGTATGATAATCAATAGAACATTTTGTGTACGAAAGGTGCTCAAACTGCCTGTTTTGGTATGTACACATCACAGCGGGGTATTACAAATTATTAAAATAATAATACTTACTAACTTTCTACTCTTTAACAACTTGTCTTAATCCATTGTAGGTACACATACCCAGTGATTTATGGTGCTCTTTCAATATCCAAACACATGTCCTTCATTTTATAGGATTTAAACAAATGTCCACAGAAATCAGGTGTTTTACGTTATCCGAAGTTACGCTTGTATATCTAAGTTTCAATAAAGCAATAACTAGTTAGAAAGTGCATGTACTTTACCTAAACATATGAGGCTATCTCCCAACGGCAAATGTCTTACGATAAATCAATTTCACTGGTCGTCACAATCCTTCTAAACTACAAAAAAGCAGCATGAATGTTCTCAAGTTTATAATGTGACATAGCATATGTAGACCCATTGCTTCGTCTGTTAAACAAGGGCAGTGCTGGCCATACAGACCTCACCTGACATCAGAAGGGTCGAACATACCAGATGGTCGTGTTTTACGTTATCTGTGTTCTGCGTTGTGTGCCACTACACTCAGACAACGACATTCATGTTCTTGCCATGTTCAGACGTAGTTCTGCTAGGAAACGGAACTCTCAGCTTGCAACCCCAAAATAAGTCTTTATTCATATGTAAATGCCTGACAAACGCATATGGTATTGTGCCCGTCTGAGCTAATTTACAATGACATACTTCCGAACATATTTCCACTTGTAATGAACCATTTTGTTGTTCAAATTGAAGTAAAGACTATCAGACTTGTTACCTGCCAAAAGTTGCCTGTCCCTCCGAGAGCAAAGGATCAATATCCTAAAATGTAATCGATAACGTAGAATACAAATGGATAACTTAGAACACATTTCGCTGCTATTTTCCCAGTATTTATCGATACTGTGATTATACAATCTCCCTTGGGTATATTCCAGTAGCTTGTAGTCGACGTTCAGTGTCATCTAAGACTGTAGGAATATTGAATCATACCTAGGCCTTTCAAAATAATATTTATGTTTTCTCTTACATGCTCTCAATTATAACGATAAGTAGATAGGACAGATATTTGCAAAATGCCGCGAATTTTGGCTCAAACTCATGCGCGCTACAGGAAATATAAAGAACAAACTGTCATTATAAATACTAAATAATGTAGTAAACGATGTAGTATTTTGGGAAAGAATCGAAGGGACACACTATCGTCATTTATGTACGTATGTTTACTTGATTATACGTGTTATTCTAACATTTGTGATATATTTTGCATTGGGGTTTCACGTTATAGTCCAAAATCAATCAATTTTATGTTTTATTGTTATACAATTTGTCGATACTGTGCATAAACCGTATACTTACAAATCGGCAAGTGTGTGTATTCTACGTTATCCAAATACATAATTAATTGAAAGCCACATATTCACTTGAGGCGAACCCGATTGTTATACAGCATACGACAAGTACCCAGTGAAAGGTATCACAACAACCTAAATTGTATGGCTTCCATGATTTAAGAACAGCAGCTTTTGGAAACCGACCAACTTTGACCATTTCTCATATTTCCACATCAGCAAAACAAAGTCGTATTTTGCTATGACACCTCTATGGTGATAAATAATGCGTACATAAATTATTGTTGTGCATGCCGTGGCCGTGTCTCACTTTGCACTAGGTACCATTTCATATCTTAAATGTTGATTTTTAGTGTATTAAGTTATATTTATTAGGAACAAGTGGCAGGTAACATAGGACACATTGCAAAAATTTGCAAAAATCATCATAGTTTGAATGATTAGTGCAATAAACCACATATAGATTGGATGAGAAGAATTGTGCCAAGAACCTCAACGTGCCTACATTCGTATCAATATATAATTTCGTTACTATATTGAGTTCATATTTTTCCGATTTCTAAATTGAGCTGGGGACATTTTCGGTAGTTTTAACCGTTCTCATCAACATCATCTGACCGGAAACACGACCGTCAGGATAAATGATGCAGTATCAAGGCGTTTTAAACAACTTCAAACGCCCATGGTCATTACTTAAAGTTGCCACTTTTGTACGTGAAGTGTGACACGTGTTTGTTATCAGACGTATATATAATTAGGCTTGGATAGAGGCTCAGATATTAGGAGTGACAGCGAAGTACAAGCATCGCAATGTGAGTAGGATATCGGCATGCATGCACGCACACACATGCACGCGCACGCGCACGCGCACGCGCACGCACACGCACACGCACACGCACACGCACACACACACACACGCAAACACACACGCAAACACACACGCAAACACACACGTACATTGGATATTACATCAGAAAATTATGATGTATTACAGGTTCACACGATATAAACACGACTCAGGTAACTAGGTAGATGGACGAAAGTATTGTTTCGAACAGAACAAACAGTTACACAAGGTTCTTTCGATGGAAAAGAAATGACAAACCCAATGAAAAATAATTTATTACAATACTACATGTAAAAAACATATACGGGTGTGAATCGTGGTGAAGAAATAAACGATCAGAAAAATCATAGAAGCAACGGAAATGTGGTTCTTGACTGACTACAGATGCATGCATGTAAAATAAAGACGTCGAAGAAATATTCAAAACAGCAAACGTTAAAAGAACGATCGTGAGTAACATTATGAAACGACATACAGGATTCAATGTAGGATTAAGAAAACAAAGTTTATAGCTTCTTTTGACAACGAGAAAAGATACAAATGACGTGGAGAAAAGATACAAATGACGTCATAATATAAATGTACCCGATAGTCCGACGATATGACTCGGAAGAAACGCAAGTTTGCATGGCACACATAACAGTTGTGTCTGGATGGCCATAACTGCCAACGCAAGCAATATACTGGATAACTAAATGAAGACGACAGAAGAAGAACAGTATATCTTGTAAAGTAACTTAATTGTATAGACTTAGCGGTCCTTACTGTGCAGATACGCATTGTAAAAGTGGTAGGGTAATGTAGTATGTGTTCTGACGTTCTACTTGACCGGCAGGTACACGGGTATAATTGCAATAACAAAACGGTTTGCCCGAAATATGGTAATATGATTTGGTGGTGACAGATCAATGGGTAGGCCAGGGGATAGACTGCGCTGTCAAATGACAACACTACTGATTCCGTTGACGGGGTGGGAACATTCGTTATAATCCGTGAAGGGCAACGTTTGCGTTATAACGTGTGATTTCATTATACTTTACATTACCATCTTCATCACCAGTGTAATCATAGCAATCACTAACAACGTTGTTGCTCTTATCAGCACAATCACCGGTGTCATTGGCGTTGTTGTCATCGTCATCATGATCATGTTCATCATTGTCATTACCATGGACATCATAATCACCATCAACGCCATCATCGTTGTCACCGCCGTTGAAATGTGGCTCTATCTGACCTACGGCAATGATAGCAATACGTTGTAAACGTTATAGTGATATAAATCACCGGTTTATGACTGATCATGCCACGAAATATTCAACATTTAACAAGATTTAACAGGATTACCACCCAGAGAATTAACTCTAGGTGGCAGGTGGACAAGAAAGCCCTTTGGCTTATCGAGAGTCCAACCCTTTTATCTAAGTGTATCCCGCCCTTTTGAGGTATGTGTCGATTTTATTTTAAACATAAAACATATTCCCGCTACTAGCACCCACACAATCAGCAGATAATATGTTCCATTAATTTACAGTCCTTTGTGAAAATGAGAACTTTCTTTCATCTAATCTACACTGCTCCTTTGCTAATGTAAGTTCATGTCCTCTAGTCCTATATTTCTTAACTGAGAACAAAATATTTCTATCAATATTTTCATAACCATTCATTATTTTAAACACTTCTATCTGATCTCCTCTCAATCTCCTAGTCTGTATGTTGTTAAGCCGCATTTTTTAGGCGTATTTCGTAACTAAGATTCCTCAGTTTTGGTATCATTTTAGTCGCTCTCCTCTTTCTATCATATCTATGTCCTTCCTGCGATATGGCCTCCACGCTTGAATACAATATTCTAAATGCGGCCTAACTATTGTTTTGTACAGCGGTATTATCAGCTCTTTTTCCTTATACGTTATGTTTCGCCTAACTAATCCAATGATTTCATTTCCCTTTGAAGCTGCAATTCCGCACTGCTCTGAAACCTTCATATCAGCACTAATGGTTAACCCTAAGTCTTTTATTTTACAGTACTACTTAGTACAGTACCCCCCATTGTATATTCTACCTCTTCGTTCCCATGTCCTGCGTGGAGGCATTTACCTTTCCCAAAATTGAACAGCATTTGCCACTTTTCAGACCATTTGATCAACTTGTCAAGATCATCTTGTAAATGTTGTCTATCTTCATAACTTTTAATCTTTCTAACACGATATACTACAAATATAAAGTGATTGATTATATTTACTGCAACAAATGCACAACCAGAAATGACTTACATGTTTCGTTGATTTAACATCAGGTGTAGCCAGACTTACGGATCTCCTATTTGCCACATGGCTCGCATCACGAGTAAACATAAACAGCACATTGACCTTTACAAGTGATGTACACACGATTTTTTGTTGAATTTTTGCTGGGGGGAACAATGTCCCAAAAAGTGCACACAATTTTAAAGGAAATAAATACACGTCCATGCACGCACGCACACATGCATGACACGCATTTTTGGAGTCAATGGCAAAGCTATTTAATTAGGTGAACATTTGGTTAATCTGAGCATTTTGATACTATTGTAGAAGTCATTTCCGTAGTCCATTAATGTGACGGACTCATCTGAGGACATGCATTTCTCTAAATGTGGTTCAACATTAAAAGACAAACCAAAAAAGCCTTTTATCATCATACATATTTTTGTTTTACAACTGAAGATACATTATCATTGCATGGAAAACCCGTGTTTGTTATACCAGAGTATATTGCACTTATTGTCCTTAAAAATAACTGAGGGTGATCCGTTTGCTCAGGTGAACGTTTTGCTAAGCTGAGGAAGTAATCTGTGTAATAAATTCATATAACGTGTTCGTCAAAGAACTCGGAATATGTTTTCCAATGTGGTATTTTGTCAGAATTAAAGTGCAAATTTGGAACATTATTCCAGTAACTTACCTTTTTTATGACGAAATTGCTTTCTTACAAAACATGTTGCTGCAATATTCTCCTTTTATAGAATGTTGCCCTGTTTGCAATGGAAAGTGTATCATTGAATATTTGCTCCCATATAATTGTCCTTTTTAACAAAACCACTGTTTGCCATTTTAGGGAATTCCATTAAAATATTTTATAGCAAAATATATTTGATAACATCACTTGGCCACGAATAGAGTGCCCTGCTATGGCGCTATAATATTGAAAAATCGCCACGTGGACGTTGATCTTCACTAGTCAGGGGCGGGTCCAGATAGTCTAGGGGGGGGGCAACAATCTCCAGTGGTGGCCAACACAAATTCATATTCGGCGGTCTCAGCCGGACTTTCTACACGACTCCGCTTTCGCGCTATCGGATCAGCTTCTCCGTCCGCTGTCTCGGTCGGCTGATGAAATCAGAACACCTGGTGCTATTGACAAGTTTTCATCGCCGCGTCGTCGAATCTTCACCTTATTGTAACCGAAACGGTTATATATATATATGTTTCCTAACATATAGAACATATCCAAACAAAACATACGAAATAACCCGTTCTTCCATGTCATAAGCGTCATCAAAGTAGATAAGCGAGCGAGAAATGTACAAAGCAAAACATGTCCAAAACACTCACTTCAACGAGCGCTGTAACTATTATGGATCGTCAGATCCCGTAGATTTTGATATTGTTTGAAAGTATACACCTTCTTTTATTCTAGTGTAGGCCATACATACGGTTCCCCGACCATCCTCAAAACAACATAGAGACGGATCTACAGTCCTGACGTTTTCATTGTTTCTTATTCAATATAGACACTACCGAACAATGCTAATTCGTCGACGGAAGGCGCCAGTATGCCACCAGACATTCGTTTATGAGCGCACTACTGATGTGTTACGTCGGTGGTATAAAATTACTCGGGCGTGGTATGTTTGGTGGCCTAGAAATATAATAGCGATTACTATGGAAGTGTTAGCTTACGCCCATCCATGCAAGCAACAAACCACTTGTTTACAGTAACATTTCTCATCTGGTGAGTTGATCACCTCACAATGATGTAAGGGGTCCTCCAGAAACAAACGACAACACGTATTTAAATAACTGTAAATAACTATCGTTGTGTTTAAAAAATCATCGCCAATTGGTAGATCAGAGGCAAATGTTCAAGGGAAGCAAATGGACATAACAAGCGGTATATATAATATATATATACATATATATGTATATATATATACATATATATACATATATATATACATGTACATATACATATATATATATATATATATATATATATATATATACACTTTGCACTTAACATTTGTAGACTACAGGCCCCGTTGGCCCTTAATATGTTTAGTCTTATGTCGAACATTGCTACTCATCATTGTGCATTTTATAAATTCAGGAATGTAAGATACGTGTTAGGACCAACACTTTATATCGGATGAACTCCTAATGTGTTTATAGTCGTACTGTGTTTACTGATACTATATCACAACAAACGTGACAGACGCTTTAGTATGCTCATTGATCTGGTGTCGATTCATGTACTCAGATCAGTGCATCGTTGACGTTGACGTCATCGCAGTATCGTCTGACTGACAATAACATATTACAGTAGAATTCACCTTGACGTGGCGTACTAATCTGAAGCAAAGGTAGGGGAAGGTTCAGTAATGTGAACACAATTTTCACTTTGATATTGTGAAGCCGTATGACTAATTAGTTGGTGTTTGTAATGTTGATGGACACATTTTGCATGGTAAACTATTTGTATAGGCCAACTAGTTTATATTACCGTAAACGTTAGAATGGACTTTACACCTAAATTTTTAAACAAATCACATTAGAATACAACCGTGTTCTACAGGTATCAATATTACTATTATAAGGTTTGAAGTACTTATCTTGATTAGTTTGTGAAATGCTAGTCTCACAGTGAAAGGAGGCTATGTTCAGCAGCAAAAAGACTTTATTTTGCCAGGAAGCTGTTATTGTGTTGCTTTTTCAGAGTACTGTAACCCAATAATGCAATTATCTGAAAATGTGCATCATAAAGTCTTTGTGAACACACGTTTTAATTGTCTGTTGATAATGAATTATAATGTCGTGGAATTAAGAGAATGCAATAGCAGTTAGCAAAACATATATGTTAATTAATGTTAATCCACAACAAATAGTTGATCTGCAACCGTATGTATGTGTTCTACTTCGGAGAGTAATCACGTGATCGATGGCCTTTCCAGAGGTGTGGAATAGCTTGTTTACATATCATACTTGCCTTGGATTGTAGAGAAGCTTCTACATACACTGAGATAAGCAGTGGACAACACGCATCGAAATGTAAGTTGAACTTTGTTTGAGCTGTCTTTATGTGGTACATAATTAACAGACGTACACACTCACTGCGCAGTCACATGCTGGCGCGCCTTTATACACGCACTTCACGTCGACGGTACTTCCGCTTTTGGAAAACTGTTCCTTACTTTTAATGTCGTATTGAAAGAGAGCACCTCTTGCTAACCATATATCTAGAAAACACTTCTCGTCTAATCTACTTAAACATAATTTTACACGAACTGTAACAACATAGACAAAAATAAGAAATATTAAACACAGGTTAAAGTTTAAACACGTGTTGTCTGTCTATTACTTAAATGCATATCTTCATCAAGTCAAATGTTTAAAAAATGTATGTCTTCTACTTAGTTGCAAATCTCCATCAAGTCGAATGTTTAAATCGTAGATGTTCATAATGTAATTACACTAATGACATAAAAAGCCACTTCCTATTTGTAACTCTATTACCGTATTTACACTGTTCTGTAAACCAAGTAAAACTTATGTTTTGATCGCGTATCTATTCACTTACACATTTCAATGATTAAAACTTCTCAGATCGTTGCCATATATATCACCAGCAACAGTGACAGACTATATGTTTAGGTAATACTCTGGTTTAATAGTACAGAAGTGGGATGGTGATGACATTATTTATTCGTTGAATATGATTTTGATGATTGGTTTGATTGTGATTTAATAATCACAAAGTAATGATAATTTACTATAAACGGTGTCACTGAAACACGACGTTTAGCCAAGAGACATTCATACAATGTAATACGTTGACATTTCTAACACATGTTGTATATTAATTGTATGCACATGTTACGTTGTAAAGCAAAGTTTCATACTTCCTTACTTATTGCATTGGACGTTGGCAAATTGCACTATAGTGTGAATTAACACTATGTAAACGAGAACTTACACTTTTGGTACATGAACCTGTAGCATTACTTCCTCCTGTCCATGCACTTTTGTCACATGAACCTGCAGCATCACTTCCTCTTGTCCATGCACTTTTGTCACATGAACCTGCAGCATCACTTCCTCCTGTCCATGCACTTTTGTAAAATGAACCTGCAGCATCACTTCCTCCTGTCCATGCACTTTTGTAAAATGAACCTGCAGCATCACTTCCTCCTGTCCATGCACTTTTGTCACATGAACCTGCAGCATCGCTTCCTCCTGTCCATGCACTTTTGTCACATGAACCTGCAGCATCACTTCCTCCTGTCCATGCACTTTTGTAAAATGAACCTGCAGCATCACTTCCTCCTGACCTTGCACTTTTGTCAAATTAACCTGCAGCATCACTTCCTCCTGTCCATGCACTTTTGTAAAATGAACCTGCAGCATCACTTCCTCCTGTCCATGCACTTTTGTAAAATGAACCTGCAGCATCACTTCCTCCTGTCCATGCACTTTTGTCAAATTAACCTGCAGCATCACTTCCTCCTGTCCATGCACTTTTGTAAAATGAACCTGCAGCATCACTTCCTCCTGTCCATGCACTTTTGTAAAATGAACCTGCAGCATCACTTTCTCCTGTCCATGCACTTTTGTCACATGAACCTGCAGCATTACTTCTTCCTGACCTTGCACTGTCAAATATTGACCGTATTTCTTTCGTATTAATCTACAAGTCATCATGTTATTTGATTTGATATTGACAGTACACCTCATGCACATTTTACTGTTCTGTTGATGTAGTCCGATACCTGTTGCACTATAGTGCATGTTTAGTTCGTTACGTATTATTGTTTTAATTTTTCTATGTTGTCATTATCTTTTAATATCTGTCATGTACACATGTCGACAGTAACGGCAAACCTCGACGGAAAGCGTTATGCAGCGCAGTCGTTTGCTGGTATAAGAGCTGTAATTCTCGACAGGATATGCAAATTGTGATACGTTCCTACTGGTATAAAACAAGCGATCAAAGCACACACACACCAAATTCAGATGGCCGAATTTCACCTTTTCATCAACGTTTTTGAAGACTCATTGAATTGAATGTTTCAAATGGCCAGTTAGATGGCTATATAACGATTTTTTTCTCTATGTAACCCTTTTTAGACGACCCCTCTTCCTCCCCTCTTCCTTTCTTTCATGCCTGATTTGTTCACATCTTTCATACATACACCATTACTTCTGCGTGTTATCCATGATAATGCTATACCATGCACATACACACACCCACACATACACACACACACAACCACATACAACCACACACACACACACGTACGCACGCACGCACACACGCACGCTCCCCCCACACACATACATATATATATTCCCATACGGCTGTGCGTTTCCATGTGTATGTGCTGCTAACATTTATATAAACAGAACATCACTTTGTTCATCTATCTAATGTCTCATGGCTGATTTTCGAGCGGTATTTATAGTAATATTTCCACCCATTTTTAGGGTTGATTACACCGTTGATAGCTTCCTAGTCATAACTAATCAACATTCATCATCTAATCAAGGTGGCTACAAGGTTACCAGTTAAGACATGCTACAATCAGTATTTTTTTACTTTAAGGAATTCCCACGAAGTGTCACGCCTGCTTCTGTTGCTGTTCTTCGCCACAAGTGTACGGGATTCGATTCAGAAAGGTATTTACATCATTGTAATAAATGTGTCATACTCATTGCTTTGCGTTGCCGTATGCAACTGTAATCATGCTACCGTGTTTGTACGTATGTTTGTATTTGTGTTAGCGTTTTCGTCCTAGACTCTTTACCTTTCATGCGGTAAACCTTCAACGATTTATATATGATCCCTACGGAAAAAGCATAACGATTTTTTTCTCGAAATGTGTCATTGTTTAAGGGGTATGGGTTCGTAACGGACGTTAATCGATTGTTCATATCATTAATTTATCAAAACCATCTTTTTGACAATCACTATCGCTCCTTCAGATTTAAGCACTCCATTGACCATGCTGTGATTGAACTAGCATACACGACTATAAATCCAAAGGAGAATAGTGACGCATCCAATAAAACATTTCACGAATTCTCAAAAGGCCTTTGATACCATTAACCATAATGTTATTAAATAACTTAAGGACTACGACCTGGATGGCTCAATTCTCTCTACTTTTATTTGAAAACTATTTAAGCAACCGAAAACAGTATGTTGAAATTGAAGAAACACAGAACTCTGATCCGTAACAATCATAATTCCACAAAGTTTAATTCTATGACCTTTATTGTTTGTTATTTACATACAGGATTCCCTAAAAGTCTGTGATATGTTTAGCTTCGTTATGTATGCTGATGACGTACCACTTTCAAACACATTAAAATATGCTATTTATAGCACAGAATATTTAATTAGTAAGCAGCTCGGTAACATTATTGAATGGCTAGACGTTAATCTGTTTATGATCGAGCTAGTGTATGTATGCGGGTAGGTTAACGTTTTCCTTTTAGATGGCTTGAACTTCCACACAACATTCAGGGATTGTTCTCCGACCTGTAGAGTAGCATTTTTCCAAATATCCATACATGTCAAGATGTTCACCTTTTATGGGGTAAATCAGTTGTTTGGCATGTAAAACGTAATGTCCGCGTAGTACGTTAAAGTCCCAAAGATGCTTCCTAGTTAAGCTTAAAGCATAAGACCTGTGCTCTCTTAATGATAATAACACCACGAAATGTTCGCACTTGTTCTTTTATTAAATTGAATATTTTGTTCTCAGATCACGTAAGGTACATCATTTGCATTGAACATAATTTACTAAGTACTAAAGTAAAGTATGCTAATAAGGTTAATTTTGTTTTGTGTATTCTAACTTCGAGCACAGTTATTGTGTGAAAACCTGGAGAAAATGTGTTTAGAAAGTATTCAAAGAATTTATGGAAATCTTTTCTTACGCAATTTCAAACTGTGTCAATTATCCATATCACCGAGTAAACAAATTTAATATCCTACTGTTCCAGGTTCTCAATTAGTAGCTTCCTTATCAAGTTGACCACTGACCCTATAGTTATATTGTATATATGTGTATTTGTGCATATTACGATGAAACCAATACAAAACGTTGCTCAGTACTAAAACATGCAAATAGGAATTTTTGTTGTTGATTAAAAAACAACTATTTTATATACTTTATGTACATTGCAAGAGGCACTGAACTATTCAGATTAACGTGGTAACAAAAGTACCGTTACGAACACCTTAGACCGCCATTTATTTTCTGTGTCTATGTTTATGGACATATTATTGATAAATATTTTCGAGGGTTTTCGAATCAAGAGTCAGTCACATGGTGCGCAGTGGTGCTGGCTTTAGACAGTAGTGGATATTTGTGTACAAATAGTCTTCGCGCCTTAATTGCAGCGTGGCTGGATGCTTCCTATAGACGTCGAGATGGGGTTCGATTGAACAGGTCTACCAGGGATTGAAGTGTAAAGCGCTTTGAGCAGACTGTATTCTGCGCTACATAAGAATTTACCTTTACCCTTTTTAGTCACAACACTCATTGTGTATATGTGTATATACATGTGAATATATGTTAGTACGTGTGAATGTAATATATTACATTCATGTCAATATGCATGAGCAGTTGACATACCTTCTCTGAACTGCTCATGGTTTGGTAGAATTGCTTGATGATATGACAAATTTGTTAGAACATAAGAATTGTGCAACAGGCTTTTTATTGATGTAAAAAGAGCTCTTGATACCGCTGACCTTAAACTGCTGTGTAAAACACTTCCAGGGAAATGCATATAGCTGGATTAATAGCTACTTAGCTAATCGTAGCCAATTTGTAAACATTGACGGCTACAGGTCAGACACTCAAAGAATAACATGTGGAGTTCCACAAAGTTCTATACTTGGACCGAAGCTGTTTATTCTGTATATCAAGAAAATGTGTAATGCTTCTAAACTGGTAACATTTATTTTGTTTGCTGATGATACGAACATCTTCTGTTCTGCCAAAGATAAAAAAACACCTTGAAAATTTTGCAATGAACTACATAAATTGCAATTATGGTTTTCGGTGAACAAACTGTCATTGAACATAGCAAAGGCAAATTATATGTTGTTCTCTGGTCGAGCACGTCTATCTGACATATATATCAATATAAAAATACACAGATATCAAGAGAGCATGCAACGAAATTTGCTAGGAGTGCTTATTAACGATTCGTTATATGGGAAAGACCATATCAGTCGAGTACAGTCTAAACTCCCAATCAGTTTTGCATCATGCATAGATGCTGCAAATTGCATAACCGCCACAGTATGTACATGTTATATGCCACTCTGTTTTTGGCGTATTTATAGTTTTGTGTGGAAATATGGGGAAATACATATTCAACTAATTTGTACAGTATAACTATTCTACAAAAGAAGGTAATACGACATATGCTCTATGCACAATACTACGACCACACGAATCCCCTGTTTTATAAAACACACATTTTGACGTTTACCGACTTGGTACAATTTAGATTAACACTGTTTATGTATAAAGCTCACAAAAATGAGTTGCCGTTATAGATTCAAAGGTTATGTGCTAAGCATGAAACTACGTACTGCACACGAAGAGAAAATCTGTTTTTCCGAACTCGGGCAACAAGCAATAGAGTGTATATGTCTTTAATTGTCTATGGGACAAAACAAATATCTATTAGAAAGGTATTGTCAACAGAAATAATACCATTGCAATGTTTAGTTTCAACATGATGAACCAAATCATAAGCTCTACTATACGTTTGTATTTTGTTTTTAATTCCCACCAAGTAAAACCCTGTTACAAGTGTCAACAAAGGAGTAGCATAACATTATAATTAGTGTTACTTCAATGTTACCCATTCATACGTTTCACCAAATGCTTTGTATACTTAATATGAATGTTACTTAACATGTACTTTAATATGTTTGTTTGATTCGTTTGAATAAACACTTTGATTGATTAATTGAATGTAGGTATGTCAATGCGTGTAATGTGTTATTAATGTGTGCATGTACTACTAAATACCTTGACAATATCTTGCAAATATCACACGACCAACGATTTTGTAAAAAATACCACCAACGTCCTATATACAATGAACGGTGGTGATTGCCCTGCCTCCTATGCCTTCTATCAGCACTGGAGGCAGGGCAATCACATATCGAAGGCCTAGCAGGAGAATAACAAGAACTATTCAGTTTGGTGGAGTGTCTGGACAAAACCTCTACAGCATACGGCATGGAGATCAGCGCCGAAAAGACCAAACTGATGACAAATAACACACAAGGCATCAACACAGAGGTCAAAGTTAACGGACAGCAACTTGAAACAGTAACAAGCTTCAAATACGTGGGATAAATCATCACAGACGAGGGTTCCAAACCTGAGATACTTGCCATGACTGCATAGACAACAGTAGCACTTACAAGGTTGAAACCCATATGGGATGACAGTAACATCAATGTCAGTTCAACATTAAGGCTGATGCGCTCCCTTGTCATGACCATCTTTCTACACGCTTGTGAAACATGGATCCTCTCAGCAGATCTACAGAAGAAGATGCAAGCCATGGAAATGAGGTGCTTTCGGAATATCTTGCGCATATCATACAAAGATCATGTTACTAACGAAGACGTCAGAAACAAGATCAAACAAGCCATCGGATCTTACGAAGACCTGCTTACAACAGTCAAGAAGCGTAAACTGAAGTGGTCGGGCCACGACTCCCAATCATTTCGCTTTGCAAAGATCAACTTGCAAGGTACCGTGAGAGGGGGAGAAGAAGAGGTAGACAGAAAAAAGAGATGGGAAGAAACATTAAAGAATGTTCGCCGACTCCCAGAGGACTGTGGAGAAGAGAAGGGAACGTGGTGGATAGATTTCTATGAAACAAAAGCATATTGAGTCAACGATTATTTCATATTGCCAAGTTCGTGACGGTGGACCGTTGTCCCGAAGTATTTGCCACGCGCGCATGACCCCTGCGATTGTTAATTCACGTTTCACGCACACCTTATGTTTTACGTTCGGAACAATTGATTTACCCCATAAAAGTCGAAAATCTTGACATGCACGGGATATTTTGAAAATAAGTACCGAAGTACATCCCGTCTATGATGAAAACGTTAACATGCCCCCATATAAATGTACATACATACAAACACACACACACACAAACACATGCACATTCACACAGGGACGCACTCATACATATACACTCACTCACACACACACACACACACACACGCACACACACACACTCACACGCACGCACGCACGCACGCACGCACGCACGCACACACACATTAACTCGATAATAGTTAGATTCATGTTCATTCACGTACAACATACAAGCTTACGCTTTACACGTTTATTCATCTATGTAAGAACGTTGATATGCGTATGTCTAACGACTAACACGTGTGTGTTTCAGTATGTTTCGGTGGACAGGTGTGGTCCACTTGTGGCAAGACATGTACAGCCTCGTGTGACGACCCCATATCTAGATTATATTGCGACGATCGGTGCGTGCCTCGGTGCATATGTCCTTCAAATATACCAATCCTGCACCACGGCACATGTATAAGGCCTCAAGCTTGTACTGCCAAATGTACGTAGCAAGTTATCTTAAAAACGAGTATATTCAACGTAAGGTATAATGGAATTGGGGGCGCATGCGTTCACCTATGCACACAAACACACACACAAACACACACACACACACACACACACACACACACACACACACACACACACACACACACACACACACACACACACACACACACACACACACACACACACACACACACACACACACACACACACACACACACACACACACACACACACACACACACACACACACACACACACACACACACATGCACACACACAATAAATACTAAAATGTTTCACCAAATACACGTGTCCCAGTCCATACGTAATTACACTGAAATTTTATTGTTTATTTTATATTGTATTTAGTGGTGTATACAAGAACGACAATGTCAAATTCGATACACACACACACACACACACACACACACACACACACACACACACACACACACACACACACACACACACACACACACACACACACACACACACACACACACACACACACACACACACACACACACACACACACACACACACACACACACACACACACACACACACACACACACACACACATATACATAAGTATATTGACAGTGTATATATATATATATATATTATCAACCTTTCCATTAATTGCTTGTCGCGTGCAAGTTGTTGTTCCCGTCAATGCCATAGTACCTTGGCCACACATGTATACTCGTGTCACAGATAAGCAAAGCGTCTTTCTGCCATGCTAACAATAAAACGTTGGATTGCCAGATTGCAGAGGTGTCAGATTCCATCCAAACCATGGTATGTGCTGCAACGGTGTCAAAACCGGAAGACCAAACGATTACCCTGCGTGCTGCGGGACTCGGGCTTATAGCGAGGCAACTGAGGGGTGCGTGGGTGGACGTGTCATAAAGCTGCGCTCCAGGAGAAGAGGTCAATATTACTTTATTATATAAACTTGTCTCGCGTAGAAACAAACAAATAGTCCATTACATGAGTCTCCAAAATGTTGAAACCGTTGCCCCTCCCGGCTTAACGCAGTTTTCGTATCAAAACATAGGAAAACATATCTACTTTTCATTCCTGCGTGTCACCCTGTCTGCAATTTCACTGACACATGCTAAATTTCATGAAATGTGGTCCCACCCAATTTTCATAAATATCAGTCACCCCAGTTGGGTAACAGAGGTGGTAACAAAAATGTCGTCGGAAAGATGGTCGCCAACGTATCAACTGCTTCATTTAAATTCTCGTCTCATGCAAAACGATGTAGCCACTTGTCGAATTATGACATTTCATCGCGATGTTCGACGTCACCTCTGACATAGCAAATATGTATATTCTGACGTGCGTCCATGTCTAAGTACTGATTGCTGATGTTTCCAATTTGGCCAATGCTGTATGCTGTAGAGTGTTGACATGTAAGGGAAAGTAGGGTTATAATACAACTACACGCTGTAGCAATCTACGACTTTTGTAAAACAAAATGCTTACTCGAAGTTCGGGCAATAGTAACATTAAAAATAGAGTTGTAGGTTTTCCATGAAATAAATCGAATAGCTTATAGTATACCCGATTCTACTTCAGGTGTATATGACGTCGTGGAACCATTAATGTAGCACTCAATTACAGATGCCACATACATCTTAAGCGATTACACGGGATGTGGAAATGTGACACACACTTGAATTAGTAATAGTACGGGAAACAAACTGCGTAACTAAGATAACAAAACGATAATTACAATGGTGTTCGACATTGAGAATTAAACTCACTTTATAGCAATTTGTTGAAATATGCGACGTTTCGGCTCGCCTACAGCGGATCTTGTTTACGCTCTGATGTCATGTGACACCAGTGCGTGAACAAGAGGCGGGTCGAAACATCGCGTGTTTCAACAAATTGGTCCAAAGTTGAATTCTCCCTGTCTAATGGAATCTTGGAGACATGAACAATATCTTCCATACAATGATCTTGTTGTCCGAAATATTAAACAGTTTTCTTTTCAAGTTACGAATTGCGATTTAGTTTTGTGTAAATTGTGATTATAATTGGTATGAAGATTGTGTTTCTCAGATACAGCTTCTTTCAGGTTGTATGGGTGGAACTGTGTGGACGAACTGCGGCAGGACCTGTACGCCCACTTGCGATGATCCGGAACCTTCCTGTAGCAGAGGCTGCGTGAAAAGATGCGAGTGTCCCGCACACACGCCCATTTTCTACCAGGGACGTTGCATCAGCATTCATTATTGTCCAACCAAATGTACGTATATTGTTTGTGTGATACACACACACACACACACACACACACACACACACACACACACACACACACACACACACACACACACACACACACACACACACACACACACATACACACACACACACATATATATACATATACACATACATATATACAAATATATATATATATACACCCACACGCACACACACACACACACACACACACACACACACACACACACACACACACACACACACACACACACACACACACACACACACACACACACACACACACACACACACACACACACACACACACACACACACACACACACAAGGAGACAAACGCGCTCGCACATGCACACGTACACACCTATATAAGTATGTATGTTTATACACACACACACACACACACACACACACACACACACACACACACACACACACACACACACACACACACACACACACACACATATATATATACACATATATTGTTATGAGTTGTCTATTGGTGTAGACGGTGAGTGGTGCTACCACCTGGCGACCAGAGCAGTGGTAGAATATATATATATATATATATTCATTAATCACTTCTGTCCCAAGGGTGACAATAATAGTGAGGATCCATTGTATATATACTGTATATATATATATATATATATATATATATATATGTATATACTGTATATATATATATACAGTATATATACAATAGATCCTCACTATTATTGTCACCCTTGGGACAGAAGTGATTAGTGAAGTGACAATATTAGCGGGACTAACTTCCTATACTTTACTGTTTGTGGAAATAATTGACTGTTCTAAGGTGACCGTAATTGCGAAGTGGTTGCTTTACCGAGATGACCGTGAAGCGACGTTCCACTATATATATATACATGCACGCAGACATGCATACGCGCGCAAACGCAACAAACATACATACGTGCGCGCACACACTCACACTCCTTGTCCCCCACAAACTCTTTTGTTGCATCCATATATACACCCATTTCACATACCTGATACTTTTTGATCTTGTGGAGATATGCCGTCATTCTGGTGATCTCTGCAGATTGCCACGGTCCCAAGTACATCCCGAAGACGGAGATGTGCTGTTCTGGCGTCGTGTCCCCGCGACCCAAGATCTACCCGCAGTGTTGTTCCAAGTTCGTATCTCTCCTAGTTAACGTTCCTTTTCAACGAACTGTTGTGTGGGATGAACAGACAAATCGAACTATTTTGTTTCGAACAAAAAGTATAGAAAACGATGATGGGGAGATCGGGGCTGATTAGGTTGTTGTTACCTTCTCAAAAATATGTCATGTCGAGTAATCATTATAGCGTGCGTTGAGATGTTAGCTAGTGATGACTGCAAATGAAGTAGTTACAAATTGATGAAAATCAGTTAGAAAGACATAGGCCCCGAAAGGTATACTTGTGATAGAACGCACGCAATCGAATTGATATTGCTTCTCCGACAGAACATTTCCATACATGCTGAATCCCCCAATAACAAATTAACAGGATTGTTTGGTAAGCACACAGTGTAGTATCAACTGTACACATTGTACATGTATATTGCTACTCTATAAGTGTATGCATAAATTAAACGCAGACGAATCCGACCAACCGCTCTAATAACATAAACTAATTGTAACAAATCATTCTTCGGCAATGCGTTGTTAGATAGGTGCATGTAAATGCACCAGGTTATAAATAGGGAATGTTTTGTTCCATAACAATAGGAAGTACCTTTTGTTCTTTTGCTATGTCTTCCCTCTGATAACGCATCGATTGCATAGCCTATTGTTGAGTAACGATCACAATTGAAAATAATTTTTTATTTGCTACATCGAGTGGAATATATATAACAGTATTTTACATAAAAAGAAGTGCTAACTAAGAAATAAATATGTAACAAATATAACATTACCTTAAATATAGTTACTAAAAAAAAAAGAGATAATTAAAAAAGTTTGAATTAATTAAGATATTCTTAGAAACTACTATAAATGCATTCATTTATACAAAAAGAATAACCACAAATAAAACTAATAAAACAAACATATATTTATCAATAGAAAGCACATAAAATGTCCTCGTCGGTGAATTATAAAAACGCTTGTTTAAAATGGTGAGTCTTCAAAAGTGTTTTAAACACTTGTAATGATGTTGCTGTCCTGAGCGTAGGAGGCATAGAACCGCTGAGCAAACCGCGAAACGGTGATCACCAAGAGTAACAGTTTGTGAGGCCGGTACGAACAAAAGGCGAGGCTGCGAGGTAGATCGTAGAATTATGTTGATGGGACGGTAGCCGTCCCATCAACAGAACTCTACGATCCATTCAAGGCACAATACGTAAACACCAGCACTTTGTGGGTCGGTCTCAAATGAACGGGTAGCCAATGTAAACGCTGCAACACGGGCGTGTTGTGTTCGAATTTCCTCGTGCGAGTAATTAGGCGAGTGGCCCAGTTCTGCACCCTTTGTAGACGTTGCATCACCGTGGGTGGGAGACCATAAAGAAGTGCATTTCCATAAACGTTACAGTTGTCACTGTAACTTTTCATCAGCGGCTCGTACACGAGCGTTTGCATTATGATCGATCATTAATATAATAATCACTTACTTGTTGTCTCCATACCCAACTTTATATGTAAATATAAATAAAACTAATAAATATATTAACATCAGCCATTGTTTAGCCTCTCCAGCTGTGTTAGCTGCTGCAATTTAAGCACCTCATCCTAGTTTGTTAATATCTGCCACAGGGAAGATCCAGAGATGATAGTCTAGGGGCCTCATACTTCCAATTGCACCCAACTTGAGACTGAAAATCACTAGCGGGTGAACCAAATTCACAATGGGTGGGTAGTTATTCGGAGCTTCAGGACGACGCCACTGTTGCAATATCGGAAACAAATTTCGCGGCGACGTTCATAATTCCAGAACGTCTAGGAGGCCACACAACGGGGGCACAATAAAAACTGGCACGTACCCCCAAGCCCCCCGGATCCGCCTATGTGCTAATACTCTGTTCACGTTATGATAACGGACGTTTACGAAGGAGAACTCATTTGCAGGACTGCGTATAGCAGAATGACCCACAAGTGTATAAACAAGGTAATAGTTCCACTTGGAAGCGGAGACACTAGACCAGCTACCCAAGGATACTACATACCGAGTGAGTATCTGATGATGTGATACAGTGGAACCTCCCTATTACAGTCACCCTATGGGCTGGGCGAAAGTTATTTAATTAGAAAGAAGACCATATTAGTGCGACTAATTTCCCATTCTTTACTGTATATGGACACTATTTGGGACGGTCCTAAGGCGACCTTAATTGCGAAGTGGCTGTACCACCGAGATGACCGTAAAGCGAGGTTCGACTGTACACTGTTGACTACGTACAATTTCCCGTACATCAATGATTTGGCTGAACACCATTGAAAGTGATAGTTGAATAATTGTATTGTGACAGACATTTCAAAGTCCCCGCCCGGTCCTACTGCTTGAGTAATTCTACTTTAACAGGCAATGTTGTGTCCCCGCCCTTTCCTTGTGTCCCATTTTCCGTTTCAACCACGCATGTGTCGCTGATGATTCCCCCGAAAATAGGCTTGTCAAATAATTATACCGAAAAATAAAGGCCAATCTTAGTATATATTGTACTCACTAAAGTTCTAAATTACTTGCACGTTGTCGGACGTGTCCCTGGTAAGTCATTCGACGTTAAACAACACACATATATTTATTCATAGCGTTTTATATTTTAAAACACCGCATAATTGACATACACGTGTATATTCCAGTTCTATTACATACTCTTTCCATGTGGAAAGTGGAATTGTTTTAACGTTTGATTGTTAAAAAGTTGACACGATTTGGGTATAATGCATTATAGGAAAAATACCCCGTTTGAAATTATTAAACTCTATACATGTAGCCTTCTGCAATATTCCCAAGTCTGAAAGTCTGTGTTCAATACAATGCAGAGATTCGTCAAATCTAGCCGTTTGGTTATCAAAACGTAATTGTCCACATCATAACACAAATGTTAGAAAACACATAGCATCGTTACATAAACACTATATCGTGTTCGCATATCCTCGTTGGTTGTTAAAAATGACGAATGTCGGAGATAATGTGAAGTTCACGTCCATCGATAGGCCCTAGTCGTTATACAGTAGTGTAGAATTATCAAATAATATTCATATTGACAAACTATTGGCATAACAAACAAGTATCATGCCTTATTCCATTGTTTCATTGTATAACCTTGCTGAAACTCGTTGCAGTATGCGGAGGAAGACCGTACAAGTGGAGCACGCAACTCTGCTGTGGTAACGTCATCAACCCGATGCCGGCGGTATGGCCTGCGTGCTGTAGAAAGGTGTCTTACTGCCGAATAACGCACAGATGCAAGCGTGGAGCCGTCGTTCCCAGGAAACACAGCCAATCACGACGTATGTCTGAATGATATAGCCTATGAGAACGTTTGCGGCAGCTACAAAATTCATAGTATAAATACGTGCATGTGGACGTATATAAAAACAATCATACACAAGCGTGCACGCATGTACGCATGCACTTACGCTCACCTATACGTGTGTGTGTGCGTGCGTGTGAGCGCGTGTGTGTGTGTGTGTGTTTGTCTATGTGTGTGTGTGGGGGGGGGGGGTGCGCGTGTGTGTGTGCCTGTGTGTGTGTGCGTGTGTTTGTTTATATGTGTGTGTGTGTGTGTGTGTGTGTTTGTCTGTGTGTGTGTGTGTGTGTGTGTGTGTGTGTGTGTGTGTGTGTGTGCGTGTGCGTGTGCGTGTGCGTGTGCGTGGGCATGTGCATGTGTGTGTCTGCAGATGTTTGTATGCTAGGTTTGTGAGCGTTAATCCGTGCGTATGAACTATAATAAGTGAGCCGACCGAAGCAATGTTCTCTAGATGGTAGTTAGACATGGAGACCGGTGACGTATTGACGATCAAACTAGATTTATCTTTGGTATCAAGTAAAGGTAAGTTCTTATATAGCGCAGTATCCAGTCCTCAGGACTGCTCAAAGCGCTTTACACTTTACTCCCTGGCAGACCTTCTATGGGAAGCATTCAGCAACGCTGCAATTAATGCGCGAAGACTATTCGTACACACATATCCACCACTGTCTATAGCCAGGTACTCATTCATACAGCTGAGTGAACTGAAGCAATGTAGAATAAACGAACTTGTCCAAGGTTCGACACCGCCGCACAGGATTCGAACCAGCGTTCTCTAAGTCGAGAGTCCGGAGCTCTTACTGCTGCGCTACTGCGCTCCACATAACGTATAACGTACATACCTTATTATGTATGGTGTCTCTGGCACTTTTTCTAAACTGTGTGAGTCTTTAAAAGATTGTGTAATTTAACTGTCATTCAGATTATGTTTATTTGCACTTACCAAAATATTATATTTTCAGGCATGCATGAATGAAGCTTTCTGCAGATATCTTTCAGCATGTCACTACAACCACAACCCAAATGATCATACTACCCTAACAAACGGGGGGAATTAATAGATTTTTCTAAAACTTTCGAGAGTAGGCTATTCGTTCGTTTAATTAATTATAAGTTTTTGATAACTAACCATTTTCGATCTCACTGCAGTATGCGGTAGAAAGCCATACTACCGTCGTTCACACATCTGCTGTCAGAATGTACTCAACCCTAGACCGTACATGCACGCTCGTTGCTGCAAAGACGTCGCCTACAGCCTGGCAACGCACAGATGCAGTCACGGCAAGATAGTATCCAGGAAGCCCAGACCAGCAATAGGTACAACCGAAAGCACTAAATACACACACACATGCACGCACGCACACACACACACACACACACACACACACACACACACACACACACACACACACACACACACACACACACACACACACACACACACACACACACACACACACACACACACACACACACACACACACACACACACACACACACACACACACACACACACACACACACACACACACATTATTTTAACTCGTTCCCTTGACCATGCATGTTATATATAATTTAGCCAGTTACAGCATTTCATGGAGCAGATGATAATTTTAACATAATGCCACTGTAGTGCCAACTTTGAAATGACGAAAAAGTAAATAACTACATTTGTATTTCCTGTCTTAAAGTAGCAGATCAGAGGTCAATGTTACAAGTCCGAAAGGAACCGATTGCGTAGAGAAAGGGACTAGTGTCTGGGTGATAAAGACTTACAATGGTACAAAGATAGCTCATTAATATATATGTTTAGCATATTTACTTCTCAAGAAACTTTTGGTTTTTCTTCTTTATAATTGAGAGGTAAATAAATTAAACATGAATAACCAAGAAACCGGATCATCACTACATTAAAGCATTAATATATAGTTTGAATGTATTATAAGTGGGATATCTTTTCAGTATGCGGCAACAAACCTTACGACTGGAGGACAGAAATATGTTGCAAGAACGTCATCAACCGGAAGCCGTCGAAGAATCCCGGATGTTGTAATGGCGTATCCTACAGCAAAGAAACGCACAAATGTGTGAACAATAATAACATCTCGAGATTGTGATCATCACGACCAAAATGGTTCCGGTATCTCGTTAAACGTAAATGCAATGGCAAACGATTTTCGTATCCAATTTGTGTAATATGATGCACTTGATTAAAATGTATTGTTGCACAATATTCTACTCCTGAGAAACATCCAATATTCACATACCAATATCCTTCCTTGTTATGTTTTGAACATGTGTGCTTGTGTATGCGTGTGCCTATGTGCGTATGCGCGTATACATGTGTGTGTGCGTGCGTTAATGTGTGCGTGTACATGCGTTTGTCGGTGTGTCTGTCTTGGTGTTTTTGTTTCGTGTGCATGGACTTAAGCGTGTGCTAGTATGCTTACACTTGTATGTACACGTGTCCGTGTGCGTACGGCTGTGGGTTTACAAAGGCTTACACACTTCACAGATTTGTCTATTGCATTACGACCATAATCTTGGTTGACAGTTGTCATCTGTGATCTGTTTAACGTTACAGGAATGACAATCCAACGCCTTGTAAGACCTTATTCAGTGTCATTGGTAGTCATCCACGCGGTTGTCGGCGAAAATCACCCTTTCCAGGATTGACATATTCATCAGGGGCAAGTAGGGTGGAGAGTTGCTCTGCATTGTCAGATCCAGGGTGCATTGGCACACTTCCCCCATAAACCTTTTGGAATTTGCAATTTTTGAATGTGCAACCCCTACGTGCCCCAAGCTTCGGTTTGATGGGTCTCAGAGGGGTGCAACTAGAGGTTTTTGGTGAACTTCTGAAATTGTGAACGTCGCCGCGAAACATTGTAAACAACCCCCACACCGTATTCCGGTGTCCTGCCATGAAGCTCCGACTCAGCCGGTCCAATATAAATACGGTCCAGTCGCCGGTGGAAGTTTTTTGGCGGACTCCAAAGGGGTGCAATTGTTGTAAGTTATGCCTCCCTAGACTACCCTCTATTGATCCGCACCTGCTGTTGCAAACATGACATATGCCTGGAGAGTCTTCACCGGTTTCTCTGGACTAACTGGCTGATCAGCTGCATTGTTGCTCGTCGACAATACATTCCGTGCTCATCTTTTATGGGTTGTGAAAGACTGATATGATGGAAGTAGCGGCGGTGGCGTGAGAACAGTCTTTCCAATTTCTTCTGTGTCAGTCGCTATGCGCCACTGGCGAACCAACATTACGTTTCGCGCATCGTGACGTAAACGTAAACGTGAATAGTGACGCACACATGTATACGTCATAATCCCGACACGTGATTATGGATGCATAGCAAATTATTATAGAAAACAATACGGTTAAAAACGAGACGGTTTATCACATGGGTGCGTACGGGGTAAGTATTATGTCGACAATATGAAGTGAAGTCGATGCCAGTTAGCTTGCTGCGATTGGATGAAGAATCTTGTATTGATAATGCAACGAAGCCGACCTTAAATAGCACGATTTGGTCATAGTTAATTCAATACGCTGTTTTATAAAACATTAGTAAAAGCGTTTACTGAAATTTTTGTAAATCACTACCCATTGTAGTCTCAACAGAGTACAAACAAGTTGTTAGAAAGGTTGTTTTAGGTGAAATACGTACAATTTGTTTAAATTGGAAACCATTGCAAACCGACGCTAGGCCTACCACATAAATTGGTTACTGAGACCATTAGTCTTATGTCATTGCCTTTATTTGGTGTCCGGTCGTCAAGGAGATCCACCATCTTGGCTGTACACAACCGAATGCTGTGCATTGTCTACCATGAGGTCCAAACGGTGCAGGGGTATTTTGATGGATTATTGCCACCTCTAAGGCTTGACAGTAACATACAAGTTTTCCGGCCAAAGATGTACAGCTGTTAAAAAAATGTGGGCTGTCTCCCTCGTTTGATTGCAATAGACGCTGACGCGCCTTCTAGCATTTGTTTTGTATAACCCAACAAATGCCGTTGCTAGGATACTAGACCGGATGTCACGTAATCTCTAATCCTCCCAAAGGCGGCTGTGAATCTCCTCGTTCTACCATCAGACGCCGCGCATTGCTAATTCAACCGCATGGGGCCGTTCGTTAGAGTTCCTGTTATTAATAATATAAGTAGTTGCGTTTATTTAAGCTAAAACTGAACTATGGTGTATGTGTAACGAAAAAATCTGGTGAGTTTTCAATATAGAACCGCAATATAATAGTCCAGTAGAAATCAGCGCATTTGTTTACCAAACCCGGACATTTTGGTTAAAAAGCCAATTTTTGCTTTAAGATGATCAGTAGTGTTTCCTGAACTTCAAAAAGAATCACATATATATTAAAAGGACCAAAATTCGTAGTACTTAATATAACAAACCGTTTTCGTAAACCCCCTCAAGACATTTTACGCAATAAATAACAACTATTGCATTAAACACTTATTTAAATGTGGTTTTGTGTGAAGAAATCTGAGAGAACCAAGAAATAGAAAGATACATTCTTAGAAGAGTCTATTTAAAAACTTGGATGAATCTGCAAGACATAAAATGCGCATGTAATCTTAAATTGTATATATAATATTTTATTTATACACATTATTATGCTATTGCGTAGACTAATCATAGTCGGCTCCTCATTCACAAAGCTGAATATCAAATATACACTTGTCAATGTCAAATACTTGGATCAAGCATATTCACCGGAAAAAACGTTTAAAACGTAAATTGATTTTGTTAGCCTAACCTTACAATTGATTACTTTTTACTGTTTTGTGAGAGTCCACTTTCTGTACAACTAAGATAACTTACGAAGGACGGCATCTGTGTATGTGTGCATCGGTGACAAACCCTCCAATCTGCAGGGTGCCTGACAAGTGCCACCTTCTCCATGTTGGGGGATCCAAGGTTGACTTCCCTCTTGTCGACCACTAACATCGACACAATACTGTCTGACTCGCAGTCCATCAGTGTATACGAGCAGTATTGTGCGCTGTGATATGGGCTATCATTTCGTCCATTTCCTAAAAAATAAAAAAATTATAACGTAGTTGTTAGGTATACACTGTAATTTAAAACTTATCATATGGGTTGTTTGAGGGGTACTACGTTTCTATTTTTAAAGATAACTGCTGTATATTCTGGAATAGTAATACCGGCAATTAGTAAAGTAATTATATTATATAGAATTAGTGATTAGAATTTATGTTATGTAAATTGTTTAACATATCCTATATTATCTATAAATTATATAATACACGTGTGCTTTAGATCTATATGCCATAACATAAATATATATGAAAAATAAGTCTTAATAAATTTGATCAACACAGGTACACATTAATGTCATTAGTTACCTGCGAGAATGAGTGCTTTGCCCTGCAATTGCTGAATGGTTGTGGTCCTGAGCTTCTCCCAGTACTCCGTCACAGCAGGCACTATGTACAGCGATTGTATCCTGTCGAACTGAGCCGGGCTCACCATCCCCAGGCACATGAAGCGGAACAGCAGCACCACTTTGGTGTAATTGTTTCCTGACAACAAGATGTTTGTTTCCAGGAGAACATCACCAGCGTATACTCACTGCTTGCAAAGCCGAAGCTGTGAAGCACACCCACGACCCTTGTGTCCATTTGGGCAGGTCTGAAAGCGTAATTCTGTATGAGATGATCAGGCATTGTGATACTTAAATTATGTTAATTATGTGAGGCAGAAGTTTATTAATGTTTACATTCTGTACAGCCAATGTGAATATAAATATAATTTGCATCATATGTATGTTTAATAATACATTACTAAATGAGGAAACATATATGCAGGCTTTTACTAATAAAGCTGTTTAAATGGCAGCAGTAAGGGATCATTTCATAACGTTGATATCCAATATCAGACAACATTAATTTCATCAGGCCTCAACCTTCAACCCCCACATATAAAAGTTTGTAAACATTGACATGATGATATAAATACATCAACAGTAACAGCCCGACGTGTCAAATATATATGTCTGATGCCACTAGAAACTGCGTTTGACCAGACATAAACATTTTGTGATGACCCGTATGGTAACTCCATTGCAAAAAGATTGCTACGAGTAAATGTGATACAAAAGTTTACAATTGTAAATGAACAGAGCAGATTAATATAAACAGTTAATGGTACTCACCCTCACAAGTACAGCAGCACTTCCTACGTGCTTCAGATTCAAGTCATATGACAGTCTGCATCCTTTCATAATTTAGAGACGGTAGTCTATACACCGGCGTCAGAACTATGTGAATATTTGAGGAGGGGCTGAGGCTCATCACAAACCTCCAATTGAACCCCCCTGCAGACTGAGCAAAAACAAGCTGGTGGCTCTCCAAGAAACTTCCAACTGCACCCACAGGGTTCCCCAAAAAACCCCAAGGGTAATAATTTATTATTGTTAGCAACACTTGTGAGACAGCTCCCATGCTAGCGACATAACATCATATCTCTTACTAAGAGTCTCCCCAACCTTACGTATTATTAAAATTATTCCACACATTGTATGTTTAAACAGGTCAAATGAAGTTATTTTGATTTCTGAGTATGCACACACACACACACACATAATAAAATATACATACAAACATATCAATCAGTAATTACACATTATTATTGTGCGACAAGATACTTATTGCGATTGAGATAAGTTATAATGTGAAGTAACATGAACATTGAAGCAGTTGCAGGCTTTTATAAATACAGCATTGACATAATTATTATGAAAGGACAATCACTGAGACTTGGCTATATTGTGTCACTTGCATTGTATATATATGAATTTATGTTTGCAATAGAAAAATTCCAAATTAAATAAAAAGAAAATTAACTTTAAAAAGTGGACTGAGAATTAAATGTGCTATGTAATTGCTAGTTTGACAACCACCCTATCATCCAAAGATGGAATAATTGCACATGAATTAGACGGGTCAAACCAGAACATAACAGTACATTAACACCATTACTTGCACTTGCAATGATTGTAATGGTTCAGAGCTGCACCCAGCCTCAGGACGAGACTGCATACCTGACAGTGAGCTGGTTTTACTGCGACCAGAGACACTCTATAAGGCCGATGCAGCTGTTTTAGTCTGTGATGGCTGAATTGGTGTTGATATCATTTGCGCCTTTGTGTTCAAATTGTCAAGTGAAGGCATAAAGTGGAATGGCCAAAATTGGTTAACTTTGACATGTTTTGATAGTATTACTACCCCTCAAAATGGACAGCGTATTTCCACGATCACGGAAAAGAATTCGCGGAATCGGCGTTTTGAAACGGAATTAGCCTTTTCAAACAGAAATTCCGCGATCGCAAAAAACGGACGAAATCGCGGTATTTGCGTTTTCAAAAGGATCTTCCGTGATCGCGAAAAAGAGCAAAAGCACCGACTCTTTCATCGATAATGCCTTAACTGGAGATATTTTGAAACCAACGTTTAATATGCTGCGATGTTAATTAATTTTTTTGTGGATTTACGACGCAGGATTTTTAAAACGAGCAAGGCAAATCGTTGCGAAGTGTCATGGCGCCTGTGCTACCTGATGTCAACCGACGTAAACAGGGACACGCGCAGAAGGCGCTAACATAAATCGATTCGCGATCGTTGTCTGGATGTCCCCTATGCGCATGGAAAACATGTTGTTAATTAAATGTAGTTGTCACATCATTAGAACATACATACGTGTTTATATTTCGGTTTCGAACACAAAACGCGAAGGAGTAACACAAAAATGAGTCTGCGTTTCGTAGTTCTAACTAATTCCGTTGGATGGCGCCATATATAGCGCAAGCTAAAAAATTGATGGTTTAACATTATCAGTGAAACAGCAGTGATTTGAACATTCAAAATTGTTAACATGATTGCTTGTATAATTTACATTTGCTAACTTATACATCAAGCACTGCTGCATTAGAAACAACCAGTCATTTATATGTTATTGTATGATAGGAATTGCATGCAGTTTTGGGCGTTTACCCCTTGGTAGCAAAATATGTAGAGTATATTGTCACAATATACATTTAAATGTTTAGCCTTCTGTACAGAAATTCTAAGTTATTACTACTCTTAAAATTTAGGTAGTACAAGATTATGAAATTTATATTTTATTACAAGCAGCATTCAATGTCATACATCACACATAAAAAAACAGTAAAGAAGTATTATTTTGTATTCTAAAGATCAGAAAAAATAAATTTCTATCATAAAAGACATGGTAGTCAAACTCATAGTATCATACTGCTATTGAGTAGGCATGGGTAAAGTTCAATTGGCAGCTCTGTTTTATTGAGTATGATTATGCAATTTCTGAGGCGATTGTCACTGATCTACTGTCAGTAAATAATTATAATTAGCTATGATGATCAAAGTGCACACTACAAGCAGCCAGTGACTCAACTGACATCCAAGAAAGCAAGTACATGTACATACAGGCAATTAGTTGATCAGTCTCAAATGTCAAGCCAGTGTCAGTCAGTGATTGAGCTTGGAAAACTGTGAATGTCCAGTGGTTGCTACAGTTGTATTATGTAAGAGCACTAAGTGCAAGGCTGGGTGGGATCAGTCACACAAAGTCAAATCAATTACTTTTAATTTTTAATTTCAATTACTAAAATGTGCAAATAAATTACAATTACACCATCACGTTTTCAATGATGATTATATTAGTTTGTACAATGTAATTAGCATGCTTGCCATATTACAAACATATGTTCAATTCTTTTTGTTTTGTGTTAATTGTTAACTGAGATTAAGTTAATTGATAATGTAATTAAAGTTAATTTAAAGTAATGAAATATAAAAGTTAATAACTGTTAACTTAATTGCATTCAATAATTTGGGTGGATAACTACAATGACCTGCAAAATGTGTGAGGTTAGTTTAATTAGAAAATGTCATAATTAATTGTAATTTAATTTATTTATTTCCCAATTTAATTGTTAATTGCCCCATGCCTTCTAGCGTGTCCCTGCCACGTGCGTCCTTGCTAGATGATAGTAGGTAGGCCGCCCACAGGCATAGCCATAGGCTAGCCATGACCATGGCCTGCAGCTGCGGCCTGCACCGATATGGGCGAAATTACTATATATATATATATATATATATATTCATTGGCCATGTCAACTCTACGACTACGTGGCGTTGGCTAAAAGTAGAAAATCAATTTGAGTCAAGCAACATAACCTCTATATACCCTCATACGCCTAAATATTTGTGATTGAGGCTAAGAAATTCAGAATTACTAACCTATACAGAAGAGACTTGGCGAACGCTGCATCACTTTTGTTTTTGACGCCAGCCATTTCTTTCATTTGGTTCCACATACCTCAACTACCCAATGCTGACTGAACCTAGGCACCAAACAGTGGGGTCAAAGGCCGATGTCGCCGCATAGGCCCGTTCACGTGACTAGTACACGAGAGTCAGGTAATCAGACCACATCCAAGTTCAGAGACGTGTCTTGATATTAGGTTAGGACTAACCGAAAGTAATTTTATTGTTAGTCTATTAACTTCACCAAAACGAAGAAACACATATGCACACATTGACTAGTATGTCATAGTGTATAATTCGTAGGCTTGGTAAGGAAACAGCCCCGTGCGGTTGATTTAACAATGCGCTGCGTCTTACCGTAGAACTAGAATATTCACAGCCGCCATGACCAATTTGTGTGATAGAATCGGCTGGCGAAGCGTGGTTTCCTCCTTTTTTATTTAAAACTCACTGTCAAATTTCAGTATTTTTTGTGAAACTTGCGATGTGGTATTAATCAAATGGTTAGTATTATGCCATATAGTCGAAAAAGAGGTGTAGGTAGTTGTTCTAACTCATGCAATCTGTATGTCACAAACTGACGTTTTTCATTGCTTCCTTTCAGATGAAACTCGCTTTTCTGCTGTTAGCAAGCATGCTGATGGTTCAGGTAGATTCTTACCCGAATACGTGAGTATTATAAACTTGCATTCTAACAATACATGCGTGTTCATGTTAGTAGCCTTGATAGGAAATTGAATTGTGAGATTCCAGTTTTTCCTCTGCGTGCCAGACGAGGTGGCGCGCAAGCATCCTACACGTGGTTGGCGGTGCCCTCTCCCAAGGTTAATTGTTAGTGTTGACATCCGTATTCACACGGCCTACTTTATCCATTGCATCACCTATTGTTCTCGCTGTCATTCAGCTTGGAGCCCTCCTAATCAACAACACAGTAATTTCAGCCGGTGTAGACATTTCAAAACACAGCCCAATTTGAAAACACTCTAGAATGTTTTGAAATTCATTTGTAAACACTCTGGCCTGTTTTAAAATTAATTTGTAAACACGTTAGTGTGTTGCGTTTTCAAAACACAAAGGTCAAGCTGAAAACACTCATCTGTTGGAATTTCATAACACTCACCCGTTCATATGTTTTCTAGGGTGAGTATTCTGAAATGACGTTACGAATTTCAAAACACTACCCAATTTAAAGACACTCTATAGTATTTTGAAATTGATTTGATAATAATCTAGTATTAAGCTAGCCTCCCATCGCCCCGATTAAGCATGAATGTTTACGCTGCGATGGTATGTGTCTGATCGTAGACAATCGGGTGGTCTGCGGCGGACTTTATTCATTATAGTGCTTTCATTATAACTTTTGTATACGCTTTTGTGACCAGAGTGTGTTGATATTGATAGGTGAGTGTTTTCAACTCAACCATAGTGTTTCGAACTTGGATTTCAAAAGACTATCGTAGTGGTTCCCAATTGCTACACCGGAATGGCTTCTTGCGGAATAGCCGGTCCGTCACACCATATGGCGCGCAGAGAAAACACTAAAATCCTACAATCCAGTTCTACGTGAGAGCTACCTATATTAGCCGAAATGGCGAAGTAAATTAAAATGCATAGTTGTGATCAGCATAAAATTCGAATTAAGGACGACCGATCGCCTTGACAACTAGCACCGAGCTCGCGCGTTTTAAATGGCGAGTGGATGAGAGGATGTTTTAGAAAAATAGCATGAGAGCGAGAGACAAATCGGCACACTGGATAGGTCTGCGAGAGACCCACATTGTCGAAGAGATGGACTATCTGTGGTCGTTTTCTTGCAGAAAAGAAGAGGTGTGCCGCGCATGCGGGCATTTCCTACCGGTGACGGCGTCGGTTTGCAGAACGATTTCCTTCGCTGAGTTTGCATGTATCGAGATGCTTCGCAAGTTGGACATCTACAGGTCGACGCACCGACGCCATAGATGGAGATAGGACAGATCCACTTCACACACGATCGGACGCTAACGGCAGTGTTCAACGAAGTTTAACGACAGAGAACGTCACAGCGAAAACTCCGAGAACATTTACCTATATTACGTCAACCTTTTGTGTTCAGCATTTGTTCGTTGTTATATTTTCAGAAGATTACTCTCGTTAATTCATGTAGCCTTTTCAAATAGCGTATTACAAAGTGTTTCCACAAATTCACTTGTAGAATGGGTTGCAGTGTAAATTCGTATTTGTTATGATTTTTGTTCATGTATATAACATACCCATATAACAGAGATTCACCGGTTGCAATGTGGATCAACCCATCTTGGCTGTCATCATAAAATGGAAACTGGCGACCAGATTACAATAATTTTGCTGTCCTCTACACATTTTACGTTGACTTGTGAGCTACGCAGAATATAGCATTTAATGTATTGATCTACATATTTGAATACGTCGAATTATGTTCAAATAAATCACTTTATGAAAGCCATCTTAGACTTTTTACGTCCGATACATCACTTTCAGTCTCCCGCACATTGCTTATTTTAGACCGCACAGAAATATGATTGTGTTTGCTAAAAACATATTTGGGGACGTGATGTGCTATTTTGATAAGAAGTCTTTTACTTCACAGCCGCTTTCTCAATATTCATCTTGTAATCCACAAAGAAAGCTCATTTTGGTTGGCAGACCAACACTTTGGTTAACAGGAGATTTGACTATGACAACTAAAAATTTAATTGTATCCGCCGTCGTATAGGTTACGATGACGACCACGCAATTTCCAAGTGGTTCCTATATGTTTTCTTATAATCAGAAGATAATTATTTTATTATGTCGGGATAAAAATCCACATTTTCAGTAGCTTCGCGTTTCCGACTCTCGCTCGTCTACGTGCCCTCGTCGAAACGAGAGTTTACCGAGAAGATGCAGTTTGAATGTTCACACGGAAATATAGAATTACCAGCCACCTGTTTCCTCTATAACGAAACCAACATCAGGAGGGATCATCTCAAAACGTCGATGTCCGGTATCAGACAAAATTACTTTCTTCTGGCCTCAGCCACCCATCCCCCTCCTTAAACAAAAGTTTGTAAACATAGATATGATGATATCAGTATTTCATTTCGTGTGATAGCGGGATTCGACGTTCTGAGATGATCCCTAAAAAGGCTAGTAACTTACGCGCAACATCTACCAAGCAAGCATATGGTCTTTGAGTTCTTGAGTGCTTCGGCCGGACATGAAGTCTCCCAAGGATTGTGGGTAGAACTTCGAGGATGGAAGACATTTTCCTATTTGGACAACGCTTCCCGAAGCTACCAAGCTTATCCAGTGCCGATGCAAAAGTAGAAGGCCTTATGCAACGCGATGCACGTGCTCTAACATTGGACCTTTGCACGTGTTCCTATGTCACGAGGTGACACATGATTATAGTTACTAAAGGCGATGTAATAAAAAGGTAAAACAGTACTTACGTACTTACAAGTTTACTAATATAGACATGCTCGTATGCACAAATACACATGCGCATATATGTATATATATATATATATATATATATATATATATACATGTGTGTGTGTGTGAGTGCATAAATACACGCAAAAACAGTGATGGTATTGAACAAAATATAATTATTGTATATATTATATATACATGTCAAGTTCAGTAATATTTGACCTTGTAAATAATATACATGCATATATATATATATATATATATATATATACATGTGTGTGTGTGAGTGCATAAATACACACAAAAACAGTGATGGTATTGAACAAAATATAATTATTGTATATATTATACATACATGTCACGTTCAGTAATATTTGACCTTGTAAATAATATACATGCATACATACATACATACATACATACATACATACATACATACATACATATATGCATCAATACATACAAGATTTAACAAGATTGCTATCCAGAAATTAAATTAACTCTAGATGGCAAGTGGACAAGGAAGCCTTTTGGCTTATCGAGAGTCCAATACCTTTTTAACTTCGTGTATCCCGCCCTTTTAAGGTGTGTCGATTTTATTTTTAAACATATTCACGCTACTAGCACCAACACAACCAGGAGATAATTTGTTCCATTAATTTACAGTCCTTTGTGAGAATGAGAACTTTCTTATATCTAATCTACTCTGCTCCTTTACTGATGTAACATCATGTTCTCTGGTCCTTCTCTGTTTCTTAACTGAGAAAAACATATTTCTATTAATATTTTCAAAACCATTCAATATTATAAACACGTCTATCTGATCTCCTGTGAAACTACTGGTCTCTAATGTTGTTAAACCACTTTTTAGGCGTATTTCGTAACTAAGATTCCTCAGTTTTAGTATCGTTTTAGTTGCTCTCCTCTGTACTCTTTCTAGCATAACTATGTCCTTCCTGCGATATGGCCTCCACGCTTGAATATAATATTCTAAATGAAGCCTAACTATTGTTTGGTTCAAAGGTATTATTAGCTCTTTTTCCTCATACGTTATGTTTCGCCTAATTAATCCAAGGATTTGATTTCCCTTTGAAGCGGCAATAC
The DNA here is from genome assembly GCA_963995525.1 of Escarpia spicata. Lineage (NCBI taxonomy): Eukaryota > Metazoa > Annelida > Polychaeta > Sabellida > Siboglinidae > Escarpia > Escarpia spicata. Next base: position 28,832,032 of record OZ023211.1, read on the forward strand.
CGCACTGCTCTGAAACCTTCATACCAGCACTAATGGTTAAACAACAATTGTTTAGACCATATTATTAACCTGTCAAGTTCATCTTGTAAATGCGGTATATCTCCATCACGTTTAATCTTTCTAAACAATGTTTTGTATCATCCGCAAATTTCAACACCTTGCTTGTTATATCATCGTCCAAATCGTTAATATACATTAAGAATAATATAGGTCCCAGTACTGATCCCTGTGGTACCCTACTCAAAACTGGTTTCCAGTTTGAACCCTCCCCATCAACTATTATCCGTTGTCTTCTGTCAATTAGCCATTTTTCCTATCCAGTTAATTAAACAATTTCCTGTGCCATGGGCCTTTAGTTTAAGCAGTAACCTTTGATGTGCCACTTTGTCGAAAATTTTCTGAAAATCTAAGTAGATTATATCGACTGGTGATCCCTCGTCTACCCACTTAGATATATCTTCAAAAAAACATAACATATTTGTTAAACATGACCTCGCTTTTAGAAACCCATGTTGAGATGGGTTTAACAAGTTATGTTTACAAGAAAATCCTCCATGTGATATTTAATTAGTCTTTCTAATAATTTTCAAATCACTGACGTTGAACTCACTGGTCTTTAGTTTTCTGACTTGTTTCTGGAACTTTTTTAAGTAACGGTATAATGTTTGCTTTTTCCATTCTAAAGGAACCACTCCCTCTTCTAATGACAAGTTGAAAACTGTTGCAAGCGGTATGCTAATTTGTTCTACAATTTCCAATTGTAGTTTGGGCGGAATCCCATCCACTCCAGGTGATTTATTATCCTCCATAGCCCTAATTTTCTTAGCTACCATTTGAGGGGTTACAATTAACTGTCCTAAATAGTCTGATTCTGCCCCATTGAACTTAGCCTCTGGTACTGGCAGTGAACTAATATCTTCCCTGGTAAATACTGAACTAAAATACTCATTCAGGTCTTCTGCCATTAAGAATCCCTCTGATATTATATTTCCAGCACTATCTTCTAGAGGACCGACCTTATCCTGAACTTTATGTTTGCTCCGAACTTATGCATAAAAACTCTTGCTGTCTTGTTCAATATTACAAGCTGATTTTTGTTCGTAGCTTCTCTTCGAATTTCAGTTTTAGTTTGGTTTAATGCTTCTTTATAAATGTTGTAGTCTTTGTCATTTCCAGAACGTCTATATAACTTCCACATAATTTGTTGTACTTAATTTTCTAATGGCTTATTTCGATAAGTATTTCTTTCTGGACTGTTTCCCTTGCTTTTTCACGGGAACAATTTATCGACAATGCGATTTCCATTGTATATGACCATGGTTAAAATCTTCTATAATAATACAGTCCCGTTTGCTAACTTCCCTTATAACGTTTTGTACTTTCTCATTCCCTTCTATGCTTATGTTTGGACTTCGATAAACTAACCCCACTCTTGTGTTTCCTGTAACTATGTTACACCAAACAGCTTCTTCGCAATCTGCTTCTCTGTCTAATTTTATTTTATAAGCCTGGATAGATTCTATAACATATAAAATAACTCCACCTCCCCTTCTTCCTATTCTATCTTTCCTAAACATTACATATCCTGTCAGTCCCAATTCGGCATCTGATATATCGGTGGTTGCCCATGATTCGGTTATACCTCTTATGTGAGGTTCAATATCAATGTTTAGTTGACTTCTTTTGTTTATTATGCTCCTTGCCTTTAAACAAATGCATTTATATCCTGATTCAGAACAGTTTTTCAGGCTGTCCTTTGCTGATTTATTTCTGCTGTCTTTATCTGTGCGTCTAGTTTCAGGCTTCTCTGTGAATCCCCCCCGCGAATCTAGTTTAAATAGGTGCATCATGTCCCACTGTCAACATATTTCAGCAAGTTCTTTGACAAAACTGCTGCCCCTTTACACTTAGATGAAGGCCATCACTCATGTACATATCTTCCCATCCTCTTGCAGTTTCTCTAGTCTTCTTTAACTTCCTCACAAACTGTCTGTACTTCTGTACTCTCCCAGTTGCCCCCCCCCCGTCTGCATTATTTGTCCCTACGTGTACTAATACAGACCCTCCCTTGCCATGCCCCAATACCTTCTCTACCCTTTCAGCCACATGCTCTATCCTAGCCCCCGGCAAACAAACAACGACGTCCTCCCCTTCGCGTAGTGTCTTATCTGTTTTATTTATCAGAATAGAGTCGCCCATAAACACCCTCTCTTTTCTCAATGCCCCCTGAATCACTGCCTCAGTATAGCTTCTTCTCCCGTTTGCACCTGTCTGGATGTAGTCTTGTTCCCCTGTCTTCTGCTCTCCTGTCACAATCTCGTCCGTTCCTTTCTTTCCTGACGCTGTTTCTCTTTTCATCTTTCCTCATGTCATCGTCCTTTCCAACTTTCTCTTCTGTCACATTTACTCTCACTTCCTTTCTTCCCGTTATCTTTCTTCCCATTGCATTTCCTTCTCTCCTCTGCCGTCTCTTCTTCTCTCCTACCTCGTTCTCTACGGTCTCTTTCTCCCCTGTCACCTTCACTCCTGTCACATTTCCTGTCATCGATCCTCCAATTTCTTCCCCTCCAATCAACTCCCCTCCTCTCAGTCTCCTTTCGTCGGTCTTCTTGCCACTACTCTGCTCCTTCAGAGTCACAGTATTCCCAACTCTCTCCCTGTCGTCTCTTTCCATTCCTCTTGTCTCCTTGCTGATTCTCACCTCCATCCCCTTCACAATATCTACCAACCTAGCTACCTCCTTCTCCAGACATTCCACCTTCCAACCTCCATGCTCTGAAAGGTGAATCCCTCTTCCTATGTCTCTGCCCTTGACTTCCCACAGCCGGATAGGGCAAAATCCACCCAACTGTGCTTCTTTGCCTTGAATTGCCGCTTGCAAGGCGCCATATCAGAATTTATTTAATAATAGTAATAATCTAATTAGCTATTTAAAATAGTTTAGTCAACTGTGTTTACACTAGTCACTGCCTATATGTAGTCTTTAAGAACGTTGTTTACTGTGCACAGCTGTTACAGATTGCCTTGTTTATTTCGGTTAGAGTTTTTGGTTGTAGTCACAGCTGACTATCTATCCTATCAGAAATGCTAACGATACAGGTAGTGACCGAATTTAAATACAATAAATTACTTTACGCTAGACTGCCTTATTTATTTAGGTTATACCGCACCCTAGCCAATACGTGGGACACTAGCTACATAAAAAAAAAATTGTTCGCCCGGTTATTGCAAATGCTTAATTTTAAAAAGAAGAAGCTACCTAATCAAAATGTCTAGCAGGTACTGGTTTACATAGATATTATCTTATGTAAGTAGTTTTATGTTTATTACTTTATCACCTATATATTCAACCACATAATGAGGTTTGTTAAATCTTGTTTACAAACTTATTGTAGACTAACTTACCCTATTATCACTCACTAAACTAAAGTGTTCTAAAATACATTACCTAACTAACTTTAAGCACAACTGCTATTCAATATATGCTTACTGCTACTTTATGAATTATATTAAGGCAAGAATAATACTTATCAATTAGTAATTCCACTTGTTTATCAACTATTCTGCACCACCAATTTCTACGATCTATCTCCGCTAAACATAGCCTCGAAGATCTAGATATAGCCTCTACATACATTCATCCATACATACTTACATACGTACATATACATACATACATATACACACATACATACTTGCATACATACATACACATACATACATACATGCATACATATATTCACACATAGATGCTTCAGTAGTACACACATTTTCAAATCTACAAAAAGAGCAGTGTTTTTGAAATAAATATATTTGACCTTAAAAACCAAAGTCATGGACATACATACATGCACACATACATGCATACATACATAAATACAAACATACATAAATACAAACATACATTCGTACATGCTTACAATACTGTGATGGTATTGAAAACATATATATTTTACATTCAGTAACATTTGACCTTGAAATTCAAAGTCAAGTAATCTGACATGGAGTCTCCCCTAATCTGATTCGCTGTGACATTGTACATATATGTCAAATGTTCATGCTTTTGACCGGCAAATAACTATACTTTCCCTGAGACACTCTCCTACACAGCGTGAGTTCACATTGAGCCTTGGACTCTAAAGCACGGCGTACACGTAAAGACGCGACCGAGTTTTAGCGGTTTTTTATTTGCGACTTTTTTTGTGAAAATGATTCGCGTCGTTAAGTGTATGACCCCCTCCAGGGGCCCATACACGTTACGACGCGACTAGCGACGCGACTGAGAGGTTGACGCATGCACTCCTGTTGGTAGGGGCAGGAACTGCCATTACCGCCTGGCGGAATCTTATGGAATTATTCGAAAATGGTGGGTTGTCTGCTCATCAATGGCGAGCTATGGCATTAAGATGCACCTACCTAATCACCCGACGTCGTCGGCAGAGAAGAGAACGTCTTCGTTCATGCTGGACTAAACAGTGGTTGTTAAGGCACGACGAACAATGTGATTTTATTAGCTCTGACTCCACAAATTATGACTTCCCGATTTATTAGAAAGATTGATGCTAGCTCGAAAAGTTGTTCATATGCTACAATATCCGTTAATTTCGTCCACGCTAAAATTCGCAGCATTAATAACTCTTCTAGGAAGCTCCTGATTGGCTAAGTGCCTCAAGCACTTTTGGAATGCACAAAAATCGTCGCAGATGCGGTTGTACCGGCATACACGTAACGACGGCGGTTTGTCTGCGACTACGTGTTTTTAATATCAATCATGTTTGATATTCTACGTCGCGTGAAAAACTGGATACAGACTGCCCTCAAGACAAGCGCTTCGCAATGAGGGCAAACACATAACGACGCGACTCGCCGACGGCGGTTTGTCTGAGACTACGTGTTTTTAACATCAAACATGTTTGATATTCTACGACGCATTAAACACTTAATAAAGACTGCCCTCTAGACAAGCAGCGCAAGGAGGGCATACACGCAACGACTCAGAGTCGCAGAAGCGTCTAAGACACTAAATCTCAGTCGTGTCGTTACGTGTGTGCCGGGTTTAACTGATCCGCTTGATGATTTTGCAGATTTTGTTTTCATTAACCTCACCGTTCATGTCCAATAGGTATGGCACAGCTGACTCCGTCTGGGTAATACTCTATGCATAGAAGTCTTGTCCCGTCGTGATCAGTTTCTCTTTCTTCACCGCAAGACCAGCTGCGTTTTCCAGCTCGTCATATCCCATTGCATGGATGGTTTACATAGCCACATTCACAGTAATGCCATGACGCAGATAACACTTTGTTGAACATGACCTATGTTGAAGATTGTGCTGTTGCTATATTGTCTCGTCTGAGAAGCAGGTGTGTCTGCTGCATGTTGGACAGGTTTGCTTTGACCCACTCAATGATTGAGACTGATTGAGACTAAGATAACAATTGCGCATCCTTGGTCGATTGCGCTGTTTCGACATACTACTGTGCCACGTTTTCCCTCTCTTTTGCAAAGTTTAGCGCATAATTTAGTTCTTTACGTTTCTTTTAGCGCTCGTGAATTTCAGCCAAATACCTGTCTTACATACATTACCTAATCATTGAGAGCATGTAACAGGAAAGACAAACATTATTCTGAAAGGCCTAAGTATGATTCATTATTCCTATCGTCTTAGATACCAATAAACGACGACTACAAGTTACAGCAAAATACCCAAGAGAGATTATATAATCATAGTATCAATAAATGCTGGGAAAATAGCAGCAAATGTGTTCTACGTTATCCATTTTATTCTACGTTATCGATGACATTTTACGATATTGATCCCGGAGGGGCAGACAACTTTTGGCAGGTAACAAGTCTGCAAGTTTTCAATAACATTTGAACAACAAAATGGTTCATTATAAGTGGAAATATGTTAGTAAGTTCTCAATGTCAACACAAATTGGCTCAGACGTCCACAATATCATATGTTTTGTCAAGCATTTAGTTAAAAATATAGACTTATTTTGAATTTGCAAGCTGATAATTCCGTCCCCTAGCAGAACTACATCTGAATCTGGTAAACAAACGTCGTCGTCTGAGGGTTGCGACACTCTCTTCCCATGCGATAACGTAGAATACGGATAACGTAAAACACGATCATTTGGTATTTTCAAACCTTCTGATGTCAAATTACGTCAGTATGGCCAACAGTGCCCTTGTTTAGCAAAAGAAGCAACGGGTCTGCATATGTTATATCACATTATAAACATGGGAACATTCTTAAAGGTACTCAACCAATTCGATTGTTTTGCTCCTCGCGATTCTTAGTAATTTCACACAAAAACAGAGGCATCAACTACTCCCCAATGATATCCTAGTTCGTTTATGCATACGTGTTAGTTAATAGAAAAACTGCGAACTCTTTCTTTTTTGGTAAAAACCGGATCCGTTTTTTGCTACGATTTTACCTGAGTATGGACATTGAACTTTGCGCGGAATCGCGTTCTTGTCTTCTAGTGATCGCGAATTATGGGCGATATTGACTTTTAACCCCACCCTTTGGCGCTGTTGATCTTATGGAATTCCGAGTTTAGGCAATGAGTGGACGTCCACGAACATATGCCACCGATACGGCAAAATGGGCTAACATGAACAGACAAAGACAGTACCCACGCATAAAGGTGAATTTATATTTGGGAAAGACTATGGAACGAAACTAAATAAACAGAAGGAGTTGGCGACAGTGCCAGAGGGCTGTGGCCGTGAGCCGTTGCCCGTGCCGTGGGGTCAGTCACAACGTCAACAGATGAAATGCAGCGTTCGCAAAGGTTCTTCCAGACAGGTTAGTAATTTCGAATTATTCAGCTATAATCATGTATATTTAAGCGTATGAGTATGTAGATTAATGTTGCTTGTACTAAATTTATTTTATTGTTTACCTTCATAGCCACTGGCATTGGCGGCCTGGCTGGGTCCTGTTTATTATAGACTAGTATCAGCTAACAGTACGACGCTATGGCATATACCTAGCGCCTTGACCCATCTGTTGACAACTGGAATACTAATGGATTTTGAGATTTACCAATCCTTTTGTTTTGATGCGCCTCTGAGCTTGGTTTCCAAGGATTTAGGTGCAATAGACATTATCTTATTATTATTGTAATGACTATATTATGTCTATGTCGTATATGGTAGTAGGCTAGTAGCCTAAGTAGGCTTGGGATAATTATAATAATAGTGTAAATGCATTATAAATGATCCGTAACGATTAAAATTATTGAACCAATAGTAACAGATTGAACAAAACAATATGATTATGTACATAGTTTACTATTAAATTACTAATAACAGTAATGTAATGTAACTAATATATTACTTTTATATTAAAAATTACTATTATTTGACATTTTAAAATCTAACTTGAATTCAATTGTAATTGTTTATAGTCTTGGTATTTAATTATTTACAAGGAAAAGAATATTCCAGTAGTTTAATCAGGTTTTTTGATTGAACCAGCGCACCTCAATACCATGAAATTAGTGCCCATAACATGTATATATATATATATATATATATATATATATATATATATATATAGATAGATAGATAGATAGATAGATAGATAGATAGATAGATAGCTTTAGACCGTTGGCATTGGTTGCATTTGGCAGGTGGTCGTTCATTGCACTGCAACTTTTGCAAGTACATTAAAATGATTATTGTTAGAAACAATCCGTGCTTCAAAACCCAAGGTGTGCCAATACCACATGCAGATGTATGCGTCCAAGCTCTTCACCTTCAGGTAAACGAGTGTTGTCAAATGTGGTTACTCTGTCACCAAACCTGTTATCAAAATTATAAATAAAAGCAAAAAAACAAGTATGTCATAGGCGGATCCAGGCGGGTCTGAAGGAATGTGCCCCCCTAAACCTTAGGAATTTGCGTGTCTGTTGTTAACAAAACATCAATATTATATAAAATTCGAAATCACTACATGCTACGTTACTCATGTTTGCTCAGCTGTAAGAAGAATACCGGCTACAGACAACGGTGGATATTTTTGTACGAATAGTATTCACCTATTAATTTCAGTGTGGCTGAATGCTTTCCACATAAGTCGAGATGGTGTTCGATTTAACAGGTCAGCCAGGGAGTAAAATGTAAAGCGCTTTGAGCAATTCCGAGGACTGGATACTACACCATATCAGAACTGACTTTGCTCAAGAGTTGTTTATAACATAATTAGTACAATGTGTACAGGTGTACAATCATCATGCGAAATGAAAATGTAATGTAAATTATTTGAGAAAATATAAACCAGTGATAAAAAAAAAAAAAATAGAAATATGAAACGTGGCATTAAAGGTATAATAACAGTCCTCATGACACGTAGAGAACTAAAACAAGTACAATGCTGCTGTCAGTGTATCAGCATATTGTTGTTGAAAAATGTGAAAAGGCTTTTGTTGTACATAACAAGTAACTGGTGTACGTTGCAAGAACTCAACTGGCTACCCCTGACTACCAGCAACACAAAGACAATGACACACTACAACTGTAACAATGCTGGATAATTGATGTATTTCTTCATGGACACGGCTAAAAATTAAATTGAAAACAAATACCGTGTATTATTGACTTTTGATCAATGTGTAATCACATATCAAATATCATACATGTCAGAGCCGTGCTAATTGTCACTTTGTCTCTGGTATAGGTAGATGCGGATGTACAGCAAAATGTCAGGAAGCACATACAGTGATGTCATCGATATCCAAACGAATGTAGTTCACCGAAGAATGCTCGACACTGAACCTGTATCACAGCGTCAAGAATTGTTACCCGAAGACTTATGCTATATCTGCCAGACCCTGGCACCCACCGTTCCATCACTAACTGCAGAGCTAGTCAGGCGTCACCATATTCGTATGACGAGCAACCTGCATTCTACATTGGTTTCTAGTCCGTCAAGCTAATTGACTGACCTGGAAGCCAGTGTACACCCCATCGGCACATGGCAAAACATTAATATGCAGCATGCTGCATGGCTGTAGAACTTGTTCGAGATCCTGGACAAATATAATTGCCCAGTATGGTATCATTGTAGTGTTGGGAGTAAATAATTATGCAGTGTCCATTGTCATAATCAGTAAATATAAATAAAATTTAGAAACATCGTTATATATAATTACCATATTCATTTTTTTTGTGGCAAATAAATAATTACTACACAAATAAAAAATATTTACAAACAGTGCATCATAGTATTCACAATGATCTGGTTTATATTACTTCGTGAAAACATAAACAAAATAAACAAAAGCAAAATAAATAACAAGAAACCAACGCGTTTAACAACTGAGCTGGCGGCACCGATAGAAATTCACTGACTGATTTAAGTTGTTATGATAAATTGTACAACTCCTCCTTCATACATCGATATTCTAGCGATATCATGACATTATACACGTTATTTTCTGTAGCTGGATACAATATATGTTTGCTATGTATGTATAGTGGTGTAGATTATCTCCCATTGGTTGCATTCGATATAATTATTCTGAAAACGAGCCCAAGCTCGGCGAAACCTGGTCGACTCGAATTGTAGGGTCATTCGCATTCATTGTTATGAATCAAATTTGATTCACGTGGAACCGCAAGATAACTGTTTGTTCCTTTATGAAGAATAGTGTTTGTATTACATCGGAATATTGCACAATAACTCATTCTGACGCTCGCTTCCACCCAAAAGCTATCGTTGCTATGAATGCATGGAAAGGGTCGGCCTGATGCGAGTGTGGGTCATAAGTGACGTCTCGATACCACGTGATCGCTTAGCTCATTAATTTTGTATTTTCCGCGGGAATCGCTACACAGACGGGTTTAAAATCGGATTTATGCTACACATGTATTTTTTTAATGTTATCGAATGTTACATACAATGTTAAACTTTGTGTACACATGGAAAACGGATTTTGGCTAATGCCTTGTTTTTATTTCCTTTAACAAGATCCTAAGTAACCAAATGCAGTAGATATCAAATATTATGCTCGTTGACACAGCCTCTGACTGAATCTCTGGCTGATATGGTCATGGTGGCTGGCTTAGTTAGAGTTAGAAGTTAGAGTCAGCCTCGAGTCGAGTGTAGACGTTCGCAAGTTGCAATTCTCGTTGAATTAATACACATTAATGCGTTCTTTTTGCTAACTGCGCTAGTGTAATACGTACCTTCACACAACCTCTTTGGAATCTTCAACTCGATACACCAAAGCACGTGTGTGTTGTTATTGTTTTCGAATGCGAAGGAAGCCGATCTCGCGTAAAGCACGTGACCAAAATGGCGCAGGCGGTCGAAAGCGCAATTGGCTTTCGCCAGCTGTACCCGGTGAAACGACAAAAACAATTTTGACGATTAAAAAAACAAGTACGCATTTTTCTTATTAAACCGACTGTGCACACTAGTTAAACTATTCACACATTAAACATCTGGACCTAAAAGAACCAGATTGGCGATGGGCAAACGAATTGGTTGAGGACCTTTAATGAGCTCGCTGCTTTCCTGCATTTTAGATGTGTTGTGACGACCAGGGACGTAGATTTAAATGTAAGTATTTTGCAGTGTGGTGATAGCCTGATGTGTTGGGGTAAAGTACATGCACTTTCTAACTAGATTTTTCTTTATTGAAAATTATATGTAAAAGCAAATCTTTGGATCGTATAAAACACGTGATTTCTGTGTACATTTGTTTCAATCCTGTAAAATGAAGCAAAGGTGTTTGGATATTGATAGAGCACCTTAAAACAGTGGGTATATGTATACACAATGGATTAAGGAAAGGTGTTAAAGAGTTGAAAGTAAGTAAGTATTATTATTTTAATAATTTGTAATGCCCCCTGTGCAGTGGAAATGCCAAAACAGGCAGTTTGAGCACCTTTCTTTAAAAAAAAATCTGTTTGATTATCACACCATATATACACATCAATTATGTCCAGAGAGAGCACACCGAGCGCCGTCTAGCCAAGCTATTTACAGTTATACTGCTATTAAAACCATTCCAAATACTTTCTGAACCAAACATACAGTTTTGGCTACTGGGGACATTTTCGGTAATTCTAACCGTATTCAGTAGATCGTTGTGAACGTTTTGTATTACAGTTCCTACACTGATGTGTGCTCGATAGGTTGACTGGTATACGTCGATAAGATAATTGTCCGCCAGGAATATAGAGAGCTCTTTGGGTATCGTTCGCTCCATTTCTTACTGAGGAAACTTAGATTTGACGAAGGGCGAGAGTTGAGAGAGAGAGGGGGGGGGGGCAGACAGACAGACAGACAGACAGACAGACAGACAGACAGACAGACAGAGAGACAGACAGACAGACAGACAGACAGACAGACGACGTCGGGTTGAAGAACGATTACCCTCGCAGAGTTGGCGTGTGTCGAGATGCTTCGCAAGTTGGACGTCTACAGGTCGACGCACCGACGCCAGAGATGGAGATAGGGCGGATCCACTGCACACACCATCGGACGCTAACGGCAGTGTTCAACGAAGTGTAACGAGAAAAAACGTCACAGCGAAAATTTTACAATAACCTATATTACGTTAACCTTTTGTGTTCAGCATTTGTTCGTTGATGTATTTTCAAAAGATTACTCTCGTTAATTCATATAGCCTGCTCAAATAGCGTATTATAAACTGTTTCCACAAATGCACTTCTAAAATGGGTTGCTTATTAAATTTGCATTTGTTATGATTTTTTTCGTGCAGATAACATACCCATATAACAGAGATACACCGGTTGCAATGTGGTTCGGTCTATCTTGGCAGTCATCATGAAATGTAAACTGGCGACCAGATTCCAATAATTTTGTTGGCCTCTACATATTTTACGTTGACTTGGGAGCGATGTAGAATATTACATTTAATGTACATATCTACATATTTGGATACATCGAATTTGATTATGTTAAAATAAAATATCTTCATTATAGCCGTCTTAGACTTTGTATAGCCGATACACCACTTCCAGTTTTCCTCATGTTGCTTATTTTAGACCGACCACACAGACATATGATTGTGGTTGATAAAACACATATTTGGGGACGTTATATGTTATTTTGATAAAAGGTCATTTAATTCACAGCCGCATTCTCAAATTCAATATGGCTGCCACACAACGTCCGGCTATTTCACGCCCCCCATCAATGCATCTGGTGGTGTGTGTGTGTGGGGGGGGGGGGTGATTATTGTTGCACTTAGCTGTGCGTAGACCCCGTCTTGTAATTTTACCGCAATCATGTTGTATTGTTGACAAATTGTTGACTGCCAATTAGGGGGTAAACGATGGTTCGATATTATTTTCAACACAATTTTTATCAATATTTATATACGCTATGCAGCGCAATAACGATATTGGCTAGTTCATTCAAGTTGCGGTTCTTCAGAAATATGCCTCCTCTTTTATCGATTGTCTCCCTGCCGGCAGAAACGGCGCTCCGTAGCACTGCGTCAAGGCGAAGTGTTGCAGTTATTCTGGCCTACGACACCGGCAGCGACGGTTGGCACCTACATGTCTGCCTATTTTTGAACCAAACGTTGTCGAGAAAATGGTGCATAATAGTATGTCTTTACGGAACACAAGCGATTGCCGATTTCTCTGGGGTAATGCCACCAGACGGCCTGGAACGGCTGGCATAGAGCCACTGGTGGAACAGTGGCAGGCTTTTATCTTGTTTGGTGGAATCGGCTTGGTGACGGCTGGTATTGCCAAAATGTTCAACTTCATCCGTAAGTTCGTCTACCACGATAAGGTAAGCTACCGACACACCCCTTGCGCAAGACGTAGTGTGTTTGTTAAAACTAGCAAAACTGTCGGTCACCTGACGGGATACCTTGGTAGATTACATGTGTGAAATAATATTTACGAAATGTTAGAGAACTCAGCATCGTTATATAAACACCATAACGCCCGCGCTGATACTCGTTGTATGTTCAGAATGACGAAGGTTGGAGAGAATGTGAAGTTCACGCCCGTCAATAGGCCCGAGTCGTGATAGTGAAGAATTGTCAAATAATATTCTTATTCGTATGCTATTGGCTTGAGAGAAGGCATAAGCGTTATTGTGTCTGCGTCTAGTAAATGTTGCCAAGTCTGTGACGCAGGAGCCGTTTTCCCAAGCATTTTGCCGCGTACAAAATCCTGCGATTGTTAGATTACTATTACGTATTGCGCGCACATTACGTTTTAGGTTCCGAGCAACTGACACACCCCATAATAGGTGTGAATCTTGACATATATGGGGTATTTTGTAAAGGTATAGGCATTACCTTCTAGTGTAGGAGTTTTACGTTAATCCCTGTATGTTTGGCGCTCGAGGAGGGGAACGTTAACCTACCCGGCATATATATGCAGAATCGACTATAAGTAGATAACCGCGTCGACGATATAATAATAACCTTTACAGTGGTTGATGCACATAAATAAATAACATAATACAATATATAGTTAAAATACTAATGTGCTACAACATATGCAATCATTAGTACTAAGTAAAATCAACTGTACTGTCTTAAAATATATAAATAAACACAAGTATACAAGCTATTAATACAATAACATAGATTAATAATTATAATATTAAAGTAATTAAAATATACGTATAAATAATGATGATCATCGAATGTTAAAATAGAGAGAGAGAGGGGGGGTGCCATTAAGAAGACTATTGCAGCAGTCAATTCGCGAAAATGACAAGCGCATGGACAAGTTGTTTTATGTGTTCTTTGTCTAACTATCGACGAATGTGTCCAATGCTATGGAGGTGGTAATACGCATTTATGCAAATGTTTGTTACGTATCGTTCAAGGGACATATTTGAATCAAAGGTCACCCCCAAATTTCTGGCGTGTGTACTGGGTAACATGCGCACGTTGCCGATAGCTACACCGTCAGGAAGAACATTTTCGGTTGCTAATTTCTGTTGGATGATGATGAACTCCGTTTTATTATCATTTAGTTTTAGCATGTTGGTTTTCATCCATTGACTAATACTTACAACACAGAGTTATATTTTCGTTATGGCAATGGCGGGTGAATTATTATCGCTCAAGCTAAATTCTTGGAAAAGTTGGATGTCATCGGCATATAGACGGTAAACTGTGCCATGGTGGTTCAGTAGCGATGCGAGAGGTGTTTTATATTATAGTTATAGTGAACAGTCCAAGAACTGACCCCCTGCGGGACACCGCAGGTCAGTTTGTGAGGTTTAGACTGCTCACCGGCAATCAAAAGCACACCATTTTGTCCTGACAATCTATGTGCCATAACTTTTCACAGTTTTATTGGAGCCAAGTCATGTGACCTTATACTTATCGACTTGCAAGATGCCATGGAGAGTGGTTCTAACATTTGCTTGGTGCACACTGTAGACACTGATGTAGTCGTAATCCTCATCGGCAAATTCCACGTCTTAGTCGCCAAATATCCACTTGCAGACATCTGGGTTGCTTTGGCACTGGGAACAACTTCATATACCTACATATCAATGCCATCTGCCATGGGTTGGGCAAATATAAGTCCACAGCCCCTCCCCTCTTCCACGGTTTCACAGGGTGTGATACAGCGTCAACATTCCACATGGGAAGCCTGGAATTCCTACCCTGGGGTTACCCAGGCATTCCACTCTATGGCAGGAAACCCACACACCCAATTGACAGTGGACTCCCAACACTTCCAAGCACTGGAGCGATTCACAATGGTTTTCTATAACAAGACTAGCACTTTGGAATCTGTTAATGAGGTACGGAGAGAGTTGTTCTGCAAGAAGAACAAAACGATGGAGAACATTCCACCTACTCAGGAGGCTTTGCTGCAACATTCGAGGCGCGTTGCTTATCAAGTTGGAATCTGGACGACATGTGAAGTGGCCCAACAGCAAACTTGTACTCCAGAAGGGTCGGAATAGACATTCGAAACAGAGAGCTAGGCCTGGTTTGCTATGTGGAACACAATACCGATGGCCTCCAAAGCGTGCAGTGAACTGGTGAAGTGTGGGTGCAAAAGCGTGAGTGGCTGTGGCGCAAGGTGTTCGAGCAAGAAGGCTCACTGGAAATGCACTGAGCTTTGCAACTGCAAATGCGACATATATCCAAATGCGACACATAACCGAACTCACAATACGCTGGTCTGACAAAAAAAGCTATTCTTACTAAATGTTTAAGCAAGATCATTGAAAATGTTTTGCTATCCCATTACTTTGTGGTAAATTTAATAGTAATGATTTTTAACGAGCCAAACGGAAACCGAAGACTACGAACTAATAAAGTGTTAAAAACAAAGTTGGATCTTTTGTTTGGAATGTCCCTCAATTTTGCAAAGCTACATCACTGTACACATTAGTAGCTCAAACAAGCTGAGAATGAAGCAATGTAACCTTTTATTGACCTCGGACCTATGGCTCGGAATTGAAAGCCGATAACAGCTTTGTGTTGAGCTTGCCAAAGTACATCTACATGCCGAATTACATGAAAAACAGAGCATTTAACTAAAACAAACCTGAATTTTTCAATGTTTTCTTCTACCATTTTTTCTAAGTGGCTGACACAGGCTTTGGCATGGTCACGTGATTTGGTTCCAATGAAAGTTCAGGTCCCTAACGAGTAGCAGCTTACCGGATATGTTGAGTACACAACGTAATGGCAATACTATTCGATGGTATTTTAAAGTTCAAATAGCGATTTCGTTTATCTGAAACATTGTTTTCATGTAGACATGTTCTCTACCAACAACTACAATTCAACAACAAAAGCAAAAGAGGGAGGATATGTGTGAATTTGTGTGCGTGTGTGTGCGTGTGTGTGCGTGTGTGTGCGTGTGTGTGCGTGTGTGTGCGTGTGTGTGCGTGTGTGTGCGTGTGTGTGCGTGTGTGTGCGTGTGTGTGCGTGTGTGTGCGTGTGTGTGCGTGTGTGTGCGTGTGTGTGCGTGTGTGTGCGTGTGTGTGCGTGTGTGTGCGTGTGTGTGCGTGTGTGCGCGTGTGTGCGCGTGTGTGTGCGTGTGTGCGTGTGTGCGTGTGTGCGTGTGTGCGTGTGTGCGTGCGTGCGTGCGTGTGTGCGTGTGTGCGTGTGCGCGCGTGCGTGCGTGCGTGTGTGCGGGTCTGCGGGTGTGCGTGTGTTTGTAATTGAGAGTGCGTGCGTGCGTGCGTGCGTTCGTGTGTGTTTATGTCTGTATGTGTGTGCGAGCATGTGTGCGTGCGTGTGTGCTTTTGCTTAAGCGAGTATGTGCGTGCGTCCGTCCATCCGTCCACGCGGGTGTTTGTGCATGAAGAAGATCTGCTGCGTGCGTGCAAGTATCATAACAATTCCATGTCGGGAATACTTTTTACCTAGACGCATATCACTTCTTTGTTGTGGTAATGAATTTATGTTCCGATTGGCACAGGCGCGTTAGTTATCTGCTTATGTAAACAACAACGACAACAATAACGCATTACATGTATTCACGATCACGTGGAACGCCCAGCCAGAGGCCATCTTGTAATTAGTAGACTACACAATGTAGCTATTCGATGCGCAAGGTGGTACGTCTTAGACATGATGAACACCTTTGATTATCAATCTCCTTGAGACGGCGCGATCTGGATGTCAGATTAAATTGGCAGGTGCATGTTTTCCGCAGTGTCATGAATACAAAAGTGCGTTCATGTGTTTGGTTAAAAGAACTGACATGGTTCTTACATCTGGTAACTTACATAAAATAACTGCCAACTCAATATTTGGCCTTCTACCCACTGAGTTAGGCCGTCACATGCTGTTCTTTGAGAGAGAGACCAAGAAAAGTCGACTATCTCAGCCCAG
This sequence comes from Escarpia spicata, assembly GCA_963995525.1. NCBI lineage: Eukaryota > Metazoa > Annelida > Polychaeta > Sabellida > Siboglinidae > Escarpia > Escarpia spicata. The sequence goes on from OZ023211.1 coordinate 28,848,864, forward strand.
AAACATATGCATAATCGTGTCACGTGTTCGCGTAAAGATAACAATAGTTCGCTTGAATTAATTGATGGTTGGTTAATAATTAAATGTGTTAATATTTTTTTCGAAGCTCTTAGCAAAACGACATGTACGAATATGAGCTAGCATATCACAGTGGACAATGGGTAATGTTTTGTTGGCGAAATTGCAAAGTGATTTTGAAATCGAGCAGAATAGCATAGTGAATTCCGAACTAAGCAATATCAAGGAAGTTATGAAAACAAGTAAATGATTTTTTGTTGGCAAAATATTTGGGAGGAAATATGACGACTAAACAATGGTCTAACATTATGTAAATTGCTTTTACCATAACAGATATATTTTTGATCAATCACGTCCGCCTACAAAACTATTTATATGTTTATGTTTTAATATAACATTATTACATGCAAACGATGCCGTTACGCAATGTATTGCAGATCATATAGAAGATACACAAAAACATCAGTACTGTTGTAATTTATAATTGCAACGCCCTATTACGCCGCTGTATATGCTACATGTTATGTTACGTCTTCAATACTGGGCCATTAAACGAAATATCAGCTTCACTACATAAAAGTGCAAGAAAGCGTCCAAAAGATATGTCCTAATAAAGGTTAGATCCTATAGCCTGTGTACCCTTAATGATGATTATACAAATAAATGTTTTCACTTGTTTTTAAACTGCGTTTTGCTCTCGGATTACATAAATTTCACGGTATCCATTAAACATAGTTCAGATTCGTAGCAAGATGTTACGAAACTTCGTGATAATTTGACACAGTAGGAATTAACATGGCCATTGACCTTAGAATTGAAGACATGCACATATAGAAGTGATCTCTAAATACGATAGCAGCATTGAAATGTCAAAATTGACACGTATCAGCCCGCCTATGCCCAGGGTTGTATTGCGGAATGTGTTGACATCGTTATGGTGTTTCCCACGTCGGTGTGATCACAATGACACGCAGTGTGCACTAAGCTTGATTAAATCACTCATCTCTCTATACAGATGGATCATTGATTGATTTACCTGAGACGATATCGTCATAGCTGCGTGCTACGAACTGATCAAACGACCTGGTTACCGTTTCATCGTCCGGAGAAAATAGTCTAATGCCGTTTCTCATCGTGTCGGCACCATTTGAAGTAGAACAATCACAATTTGAAGTGATGTAGCATGCACTATGACATACCTTAGATCTACGCAACTGTCTATATTCGGGATGTTTCATTGAGCTGCGAAAAGATGTGAATCCAATTTGAACCAATACTCGATATACGCCAGAACAAAGAAATACACAGGGATATTATTTTGTAGTTTCATTTCTCTTAATAACAGTCAATGATACCTTGGACAATGGTGATACGATCCAGTATTTGCAGCCTGAATATGTATGTTTGCATTACTGCTTGCTACATGTATAATGCTTCCTTTTACCATGAATCGTTCATTCATAACTCTCGCCGTTGGCGTGCGGTCAACCGTCAAAACACGTGTTCGGTTAAATACAAACATATACGGAAGTAATCGTCCATATTTCCCGAACCAACAGAAGCCCGCCGCCTTGGGAGCGTGTCATTCGACGTTAGCACTTCTGGAAAGTTACTCTGCCTGCAAGAAAAGCTCGTGGAACTTCGATTTAGAGCGGTTGTTCCTCAGGGAAGATATGGGGCATACCAGAATGCAGACAAGATCGGCACAGAATTTCTGCAGCTATCGAGAAATAGGCAGTGTGAATCCGGAAATGTACACTAGCATGAAAAGCGAAACGAGACATTTTACCTTTGCAGTATGCCAGATTGCTAGTAGTGTTGGAATGTTAAACATTTCGTGGGAGCAATTCCATTGTGAACACTGTTTCTGGGTCACTAAATACCCTACGTCAATTAGACTAATGAATGAGTAACTGTCCTTCATTCCCCTCCATCTCTGCCAATCTTCCCTGCCAGTCTGACACTGAGTGAGCCTGAGATGATATGATATTTGTCTTATTTTAACTTATTTATTTAACCGATATAACTATTTTGTATTTTAATATTTTTTATATTGCATGTACATTTGTTTTATTTGTTTTAATATACTGCTACACGCCAATGAATTTCCCTCCTAAGGGACGTTAAAATATTGTGCTTGATTGTGATTGTGATGACGAACGAAACGTGTTCAAAATTATATATTCCAATATTCATAACAATAAATAACAAATGTAATCTATGAGGAACGGATTTCGTACCTTGAAATATAAAAAGGGTAAAATGATTAATCGTGTGTCACCTGTATGCGAACAATCAGATGAACCAAATGTTATGCTAAGCGTTGTGGGGCACCGAATTGCTTTGGAGATAACATATTGTTGGCCACATAATGACATGTTTTTTATTTAGATCTACTAAACCGTTGCTTCTTTGACAGATCTTTAAACGTCGATTTCAGGTCGCGAGGTTTATTTTGCAGAGGAATATCATTAATACACAGCTGAAGCGTTGTGGTGTCACCGTGACCTGTGTGTGATAATTATATATTGTTCATCTGACAATTGGAGAAGTAATTTTGCGATAATTTTTCGTACTCAGCTGCGTATGAAAACGTGCAATAAAACGACAATCAGCCATACTGAGTAGCCAATTGGTACTGTCGTATTTATCAGCTATACTGAGTAGCCAATTGGTACCGTAGTATTTATCAGCTATACTGAGTAGCCAATTGGTACTGTAGTATTTATCAGCTATACTGAGTAGCCAATTGGTACTGTAGTATTTATCAGCTATACTGAGTAGCCAATTGGTACCGTAGTATTTATCAGCTATACTGAGTAGCCAATTGGTACCGTAATATTTATCAGCTATACTGTGTAGCCAATTGGTACTGTAGTATTTATCAGCTATACTGAGTAGCCAATTGGTACTGTAGTATTTATCAGCTATACTGAGTAGCCAATTGGTACTGTAGTATTTATCAGCTGTACTGAGTAGCCAATTGGTACTGTAGTATTTATCAGCTATACTGAGTAGCCAATTGATACTGTAGTATTTATCAGCTATACTGATTAGCCAATTGGTACTGCAGTATTTATCCATGCAACATACGTTTTACAATGCTTATGAGTTGCAGCTATGTAGTTATTACAAGTTATGCTGTAATTATTTAGATGTTTTACTGAACGGATTATAATAAATCAGATATCAAAATGTTCATAAATAATCGTGGTACTTACTTGTTGCGAGGATTGTCAAGCTGGCTTTCTATAAGGGTAAATTCTGTACAAACGCGCCATGCATGGTTAGGCTTCACAAAGGTAAACTAAGCTAATCAGACACCATTATATTGTAGGAAATAAAAACGTCCGGTGCTTGGTACACACATCCAAAAACTCGCGCACACGCACACGCACACGAAGACGAACACGCACGCACGCGCACACGCGCGCACACGCGCACACGCGCACACGCGCACACACGCACACACGCACACACGCACACACGCACACACGCACACACGCACTCACGCACTCACGCACTCACGCACTCACGCACTCACGCACTCACGCACTCACGCACTCACGCACTCACGCACTCACGCACTCACGCACTCACGCACTCACGCACTCACGGACACATCACCCCTCACACACATACACACATACTGACACACACACACAAACACATATATACACACATACACACATACACACATACACACATACACACATACACACATACACACATACACACATACACACATACACACATACACACATACACACATACACACATACACACATACACACATACACACACACACACATACACATACACACGTACACACGTACACACGTACACACGTACACACGTACACACGTACACACGTACACACGCACACACGCACACACACACACACACACAACAACAACACAACAACAACACAACAACAACACAACAACAACAACAACAATGATACAAGAAGCCCATTACTATATATCGTGAAGGTCCAAATAAACAAGAACAGTACAGTTAACATTAAACACTTGATTAAAGTCACCAACCTCACTTTTCCTTCAATGTGAATGACCTTTCACCCGTAACAATTTTAACAAATGAAGTTCCAAACTGTGTACCGATTATTATTTTGGGTAAATCCGCAACACGAGCAGTTATGGTTTGTTGGTCAATACGATGTAATCAGTGCCTCTTCCAAGTTGTCAATTACCGACAATGCTGTGAATAATTATTATAAATGAGATTCCCATAATTAACAGTTTAATAACTATAATGTTAAGCCTCTCGCATCAAATTAGCGAAGCACCACAAATGCATCTGCTCGTTCACCAACAGCCATCTGATTCCCGGTCTATTCTCTCTGTCAGCAGGAATAATGCTATACAAACTATGCGGCATATTCCCAACATTCTGGTTTGCCCCTCGGTTCATTCAATTGTCAGGTACCCGTTACAAATCAGATATGTTGAGCTATGTGCCCATGTTTTGAACATTGAAAATGTCCTTTTTCACTCATAACGTGAGCCGACTTTTGTATATTTACAATGCACGATTTCCTACGCAATGGGTACGTTTAGTGCTACAATAACACAACATGTATACATCGACTAATAAACCGTATATATATCTTTGATGATTTATGAATTGTTTCTATTTAACGTTATATATAATTAAATAATACATGTATTCATTTGGAACCGTAAACATTGCCTATATTTAAGCAGATGCGGGTATTCATTTTGAAAAGGTAAAATCGGCTGCCAAACATGCCCGATTAGTTGGCACGTGTACGTTCAGGTACAAGTTGCATGCACTCTCAGAGCGTCCATCAAGTTAATTTGATTTGTGCATCGGTGAGTAAGCGTGTCAAGATTTAACAAGATTTAACAAGATTGCCATCCAGAAAATTACTCTGGATGGCAGTTGGACAAGGAAGCCTTTTGGCTTATCGAGAGTCCAATACTTTTTATCTACATGTATCCCGCCTTTTTAAGGTGTGTGTCGATTTTATTTTTAAACATATTCACGCTACTAGCACCAACACAATCAGGAGATAATCTGTTCCATTCATTTACAGTCCTTTGTGAGAATGAGAACTTTCTTATATCTAATCTACACTGCTCCTTTACTAATGTAGCTTCATGTCCTCTGGTCCTTCTATCTTTCTTAACTGAGAAAAAAATGTTTCTATCAATATTTTCATAACCATTCAATATTTTAAACACTTCTATGTGATCTCCTCTCAATCTCCTGGTCTCTAGTGTTGTTAAACCACATTCTTTTAGGCGTATTTCGTAACTAAGATCCCTCAGATTTGGAATCATTTTAGTCGCTCTCCTCTGTACTCTTTCTAGCATATCTATGTCCTTCTTACAATATGGCCTCGATGCTTGTATACAATATTCTAAATGAGGCCTCACTATTGTTTTGTACAGCGGTACTATTAATTCTTTTTTCTTATACGCTATATTTCGCCTAATTAATCCAAGGATTTGATTTCCCTTTGACGCTGCAATTCCGCACTGCTCTGAAACCTTCATATCAGCACTAATGGTTAACCTAAGTCCTTTTCTTTTACAGTAGTACTTAGAACAGTAACCCCCATTTTATATTTTACCTCTTCATTCCCATGACCTGTGTGGAGGCATTTACATTTCCCAAAATTGAACAGCATTTGCCACTTTTCAGACCATTTGATCAACCTATCAAGATCATCTTGTAAATGCTGTCTGTCTCCATCACTTTTAATCCTTCTAAACACTTTTGTATCATCCTCAAATGTTAACACCTTGCTTGTTATATCATCGTCCAAATCGTTGATATATATTAAGAATAATATAGGTCCTAGTACTGATCCCTGTGGTACCCCACTCAATACCGATTTCCAGTTTGAAGTCTCCCCATCAACTACTACACGTTGTCTTCTGTCATTCAGCCATTTTTCTATCCAGTTTATTATACCATTTCCTATGCCATGGGCCTTTAGCTTAAGGAGTAATCTTTGATGTGGTACTTTGTCGAAAGCTTTTTGAAAATCTAAATATATGATATCTACTGGTGATCCCTCATCTACCCACCTAGTGATGTCTTCAAAAAAACATAACATATTTGTTAAGCATGACCTCGCTTAAAAAAAACCATGTTGAGATGGGTTTATCAAGTTATGTTTAACAAGAAAATCCACCATGTGATCTTTAATTAGTCTTTCTAATAATTTGCAAATCACTGATGTTAAACTCACTGGTCTATAGTTCTCTGACTTGTTTCTCGAACCTTTTTTAAATAACGGTATAATGTTTGCCTCTTTCCATTCTAAAGGAACCACTCCCTCTTCTAATGACAAATTGAAAACTGTTGCAAGCGGTGCGCTAATTTGTTCTACAATTTCCAATAGTAGTTTGGGCGGAATCCCGTCCACTCCAGGTGATTTATTATCCTTCATAGCCCTTATTTTCTTAGCTACCATTTCCGAGGTTACAACTAACTGTCCTAAATAGTCTGAATCTGCCCCCTTGAACTTAGCCTCTGGTACTGGCAGTGAACTAATATCTTCCCTGGTAAACACTGAACTAAAATACTCATTCAAGTCTTCTGCCATTAAGAATCCCTCTGATATTGTATTTCCAGCACTATCTTCTAGAGGACCGACATTATCCTGAACTTTCTGTTTGCTTCGAATATACGCATAAAAACTCTTACTGTCATGTTTTATATTACTAGCTAATTTTTTTTCATAGCTTCTCTTTGAATTTCTAATTTCAGCTGTAGCTTGATTAAGTGCTTCTTTATAAATGTTGTACTCTTCATCATTTCCAGTACATCTATATGACTTCCACATCATTTGTTTATACTTAATTTTTCTAATGGCTTCTTTCGATAAGTGTTTCTTTTAAGACCGTTTCCCTTGTTTTTTGAAAGGTACAAATTTATCGACTATGCACTTAATTTCACTATTTAAGATATTCCAGCATTCGGTTGCTGTCTTATTCTTCAGTGTGTTATTCCAGTCTATCTTTGCTAAATATTTCCTCATGTCCTTATACCTTCCTTTGTGGAAATTTCTCCTATACTGCTTTTTACTATTCCTTTCTGATTTTACTTTGATGATCACGAAGTATCGTTTTTCAGGACAACATCGACACAGATTTTGATGCTGGAGGCAAGGTGTCCGTTGGTCTGACGGCGACGACCATTGTGTCGCAGTGGATATGGGCAGCCACGCTACTTCAGTCTTCAGCCGTCGGCAGCAAGGTAAGAACATATTGCTTCTTCCAAATCCTTCTCTCTATTGATTAGATTTGGTTTGCTTACAGTATATAAGTTATCTTCAAGATAAAGCAATTGCTCATATATATACACATATTTAGTGGAACAAACGCTAAACCATTGTAACATGGTAGACACGAATTAGAATTATTGTTATATATGTAATAATGATAAAGATATTACTAAATGGTTGAGGGTTAAATAAAACAACAACGGATATCACAATTATGATCAACATCAATCGTAATACATATTGTACATGGTCTAAATCAGGGTTTCTTAATATTTTGGTCGTGGGACTTGCATGGCAACCCATGCCTTTAAACAGTTTACTTGTCATAAATGAGAAAATAGATAAACATTAAATAATATATAATAGGCATAACATAAAGCAATATTTAATGGGGACATTTATCAGATTTCCTTACTGATCATTGGTCTATCAATGTAGAAAGAGGACGTATCTTGCAAACCGAAAGCAGAGTTGGAGGACGGATCCGGGAAGATCGAAACAAAATCGTAAATTAAATTAAATTAAATTAAATTGTAATTGAAAGATATTATGCCTACACACATCACAGTGGTAATATTGATCATAGTGTGACAGACAACATAATCTGCCTGGACATACAGCTTGATGCGATATTGTGTTCTATGGAAGTGTATTTAGACATTGAGTGGATCGAAAATGGCACATTTGGCAGCATCAAACATAATACGACTTGCCCATACCAGATGTGTGCGAGAGAACAATGTATGCCAAATATCCTAGGAATTTGAACTGCCATGTGATATCATATCACACGGCATTTCAAATAATTTCTATTCGACATTTGGTGTACCTTATTCCTTTCCAAGCGGGAAAATATAGGACCTTTCGAACAGTTACTGGAGACTCTTGGCACTCTTTCTAAATATCTGGGCTAAGTGTTTATTAAACCATCAATGCCATCGGATTAAATAGGACCATCAACAAGTGTCTGACAGTTATAAATCATTTCAGTGGATTGACTGACACATACGTTGTCGTTTTCCTTTTCTAGTATGGCATAAGCGGCCCATTCTGGTACGCTGCTGGCGCCACGATACAGCTCCTGCTATTCGCAATGGTGTCGGTGCAGCTGAAGGTATTGCCGTTTCCGTTGATGAATTGAATTATGATAACGAACGGCAAAGGGTGTCTTTGGATACTGAGAGAAGTATAATTCACACATTAACAAGCCTGCACATCAGAGTTGGATACCTAATCCTTTCATATCACATTAAGAACTGCGTAACACTTTAAAGACGTTGTGAATGTGCAATGTATGGCAGTTACACTGAATTCTCGCAGTAAAGACAGCTGGGAGGTGAAGTAGAGAAAGCTATTATGTGTGTGTATGTGTGTCTGCGTGTGTATGTCTGTGTGTGTGTCTGCGTGTGTCTGCGTGTGTCTGCGTGTGTCTGCGTGTGTCTGCGTGTGTCTGCTTGCGTCTGCGTGTGTCTGCGTGTGTCTGCGTGTGTCTGCGTGTGTCTGCGTGTGTCTGCGTCTGTCTGCGTCTGTCTGCGTCTGTCTGCGTGTGTCTGCGTGTGTCTGCGTGTGTCTGCGTGTGTCTGCGTGTGTCTGCGTGTAGCTACGTTTGTCTGCGCTTGTCTGCTCTTGTCTGCGCGTGTCTGCGCGTGCCTGCGCGTGCCTGCGCGTGCCTGCGCGTGCCTGCGCGTGCCTGCGCGTGCCTGCGCGTGCCTGCGCGTGCCTGCGCGTGCCTGCGCGTGTCTTCGCGTGTCTGCGCGTGTCTGCGCGTGTCTGCGCGTGTCTGCGCGTGTCTGCGGGGGCGCACGCGCGCGTTTTTGTGGTTTTGTATATGCGTTCCTGTACGTCGCAATATGCTTGCATTCTTTCTTCGTTCCTTCGATATGTATGATGTTTGAGCTGTCGATATGTCACAGATCCGAGCACCGGGAGCCAAGACGTTCCTGCAGGTAATCAGAGCAAGGTTTGGAAGAAGAACTCATCTCGTCTTCTGTGGTTTTGCACTGATGACGAACGTCATTGTGACGGCCATGCTGATGCTCGGTGTGTTGTTGTTGTTATTGTTGATTTTGTTTCTGTTGTTGTTGTTGCTGTTGTTGTTTCTCTCCTCTTGATTCCCTGTCGTCAGGGGTCAGGCTGACATCCATTCCCTTCCTCGATTTCAGTTATCGTTTTTCTTCTACTTTTGCCTCACTGATCTTGCATTGGTCTCTCCACCAACTTTCTCCATTCCTTCTGTCATTCGCTCTCGTTCTCTTCGCATCTCCCAATCCTTCCAAGTCGCTCTTTACACAGTCCTCCCATCGCAGTTTAAGTGTTTCTCGCGTCCTTTCTCCTCCACTCTCCGGCCATCTGTTTTCTTTGCCAGCCGTTCTAATCCCATTCTCTCCATGTACCCAGCCCACTTTATTCGACAGTCATCGACATATAACCAGAGCTGATAGAAGTACATTTATTTTGTACTTTAGTCAAAGTACAATTAACTATGAAAAAAGCTACTAAAGTAAAAGTAAATGTACTTTTAAAAAAATTTCCTTGAAGTATCAATAAAAAATAAACAACAGTACTTGAAGTAAACACAAACGTACTTTTCTAAGTTAATGGATTGACATTTTTTTTGCAAATTGCATGCCACTTGGAAATCATACCGACTAATGGTAACGAATCCGTCTATCAGAATCAGACGTAAATGATATAATTATGTTTTAAAGACTGATTCATTTTCCTGTACCACACAACGTTGTTACCGTGTGTTCTCGCGAGACGGACACGTGGCAATGTGTCGAGGTTAGTTGGTGCCAGTGAGAAGTATTCAGAGTTTTCAAGTTTATGTGATTATTACGTCACACCTGCTTCGCGTCAGTCGGTGTAGGTATACACTGCAGTCGGAGTGAGTCTGGTCTGGACTGATTTGGTTTGGTCTGGTCTGGTCAGGCGAAATGAGCCAATGTATCCCGGTCTTTACCTGCTACAATCTGTGTTAGCAATTACCGCGTGTAGCGGTGCGTTCCAAACTTCTGAAACAATTGTATTTTAATGTTTTTGTTTAGTAAAATTGCATATTTAAAAACGATGTTAATTAATTGTGCAACAGTGCGACACAATGTACTATAATAAACATCATTATATAACTTAATATGTCATAATCAATAAAGCATAGGCTTAGATTATATTAGCCCCAATTAGTACTTCCCGAAAGGTCATCTGCTTTGTTGTTGATAAATGGATATAAGAAAGGTATCATGGTATTTAAATAATTGTATAAGCTTGCAAATATTATACCATATTACTAAGACATTGGGACACGCGATTGACTGTCGTGACCTTTATATATGATTTAGGATGAACAAATAACTGTCATATCAATTTCATCATCAGCGTAATTTCGTTTTCGCACTACACCGTGTTCTCAAATTAATAACGTTTATTTATGTCCACACGCCTGGAAACTTGCTAGGCTATTCTTCAAATAATGATGTGCAATCACTCATAAATATAAAATATTTGTATATTCAGTAAGTTTACGAAAATGACAGTGTACATATAATAATGTGGATAATTATATTGAGTATAACAACTGTACTTTCATTGTATATTTACTTTAATACCTTGATAATTTATGTTTTACTACCGAAGTTACAGCAATTTAATAACAACGTCTGTCATCGCATGTCTTAAACTGCACTAAATTTACGGACTAATTTCATATTTGTGTTCCTTTTATTAACGTATTTATTTTATGCAATTTTTATTAACCATGTTAACCATGCTTATTAACATTGCGTTGCATTCTCTGTATGCACAGTGAGCAGAAGAAAATTACCCAAAATATATATTTTTTTGGGGTCAATAAGTATTGTATTTTGTGCTCACTATTGAGTATGTCATATTAATACATACTGCACACTATTCAGATGTTCCGGTGTGAGTCCACGCCTGCGCACTGCACCATTAATCGGTTCCGGTTCTAAATGCGCCTAGGTTGGGCACTCAGATGTGTTACTATTCTATCGTGTTTAATGCCTAGGTGGCGCTGCGGTGATGACGAATCTGGTGAAAGGCCTCAGCGTAGAGCTAGCGACATTGCTTGTCGCATGCATCATAGGAACGTACACGCTCATAGGGGGGCTTGGTGCTACGTTCTACGTGTCGTACTTCAATACGAGCGTCATCTACGCCATTATGCTCGTCTTCTTAGTTAATGTTTACCACGGTTCAGATGATGCTGAAAAGCCCGTCGGTGAGTAATGTGGTTACATTGGGTATGTATCATATAATTTTCACCGGCAAAGCTGATAGGGTTTTATTATTAAAAAATTCTACGTTATTCTTACAGTATTGAACATTTTCATAATTATGTCATATTATATAGGCTATGGTTAACCATTTTGTCATACTCTAATCAATCTTCTAATCTTCGAAGCGTTTTATAGCAGTTACATTTCACCATCACACACGCACACGCACACGCACACGCACACGCACACGCACACGCACACGCACACGCACACGCACACGCACACGCACACGCACACGCACGCGTACACGCACAGTGTAACACACACAATCTTTGTCTCACACATAATAGTAACACATTCATTGATGATACGCTGTACATATGACGTCATGCATACACTCAAGTTTGAAACACCAAACATAGCTAAGAATTCGTTTAACGCGTAACTACTTGTTTGTTAAAGGCTCTCTTGAACAGATCTACAAACATGTGCGCTGCGTGCGAGGGCCTTCGACCAACGAAGGAGAGAGTTTCCTTACCATGTCTTCCCACTCCGGCTTCATGTTTGGCATCATCAACTTGGTCGGTAAGTGCGTGACTAAATTCAGGGCGCGGCAGTGTTTGATCAGATATGGAAGGAACAGCAGTTTCGTTTTTCGTAACGCCGACAATGTGTGTGCATGATGATTGCTGGGATACACCAGTAGTGTTTGCACAACCCGACTTAAGTCAAGGCTAGTTGGTACCAGTCTGAAGTATTCAGAGGTTTTCAATTTTATGTGATTATGACGTAACACCTGCATCGCGTATAGCGCAGTCGGTGTAGGTATACACTGCAGTCGGAGTGAGTCTGGTCTGGTCTGATTTGGTTTGGTCTGGTCTGGTCAGGTTAAATGTGCCGATGTATCCCGGTGTTTACATGCTACAATCTGTACTAGCAATTACCGCGTGTAGCGGTGAGTTCCAACCTTCTGAAATAATTGTATTTTAATGTTTTTGTTTAATAAAATTGCATATTTAAATACTATGTTAATTCATAGTGCAACATTACGACACAATGTATTATAACAAACACCACACTCTAACTTTATATGTCGCAATCAATAAAGCATAGGCTTCGGAGACGCAGGGGGTTTGCAGAAGGACAATATTTTGTGTGAGGATTCAGATTATATTAGCCCCAATTAATACATCCCGAAATGTCGCGTTATGGAAACTTGTGCAAGTCTAGACTATGTGGTGAACGCATTAACTAACCGATGAAAACTGTTAATGATGAAGATTGGGTGATTTTGAATATGTAATATGTTGTTTTGGTGAGCTTCAATGTGAGGGGGATGCATTTAAAGACATGAAGGTGGTGCTGAGTTCACCATTTATGGATATATTAAAGTAACACGAAACGATACCTCCTAATCTGAATAACAGGTACCGGAGTTATATTAATATTGGGTGGGCTGTGCCTGAGTTTGAGCACCGATGTCGACGACGATCGTAATTGCTGAAGCTCATAAGCAACCTCGATTTTCACCCTCCCGTTGAGGCTCGCCAAAATACCCACCGTCAAGTTCTTCAAAATCCTCACTTTGCACATCTCTCCATGAGGCTCACCATAACCCACCTTCAGGCTCACCAAAAACGTCATATCGCCTTCTCTAAAAATTGGGGGGCTGATCATATATCAAGCTCCACCAGCAAACAATGTCTACCTTAAAATGATAACCCTTTCCCTAAACATTGTGGGAGGGGGCTAATTCTATCAACTGGCATACTACCAAAAATACGCATGTGCATGCATGCATTCCCTACATCTTTTGTCCTCAATATGCGTGTTCTCTCATCACAGGGAACTTCGGGACAGTGTTTGTTGATCAGGCCCACTGGCAGAGCTGTGTTGCCACCAAACCAAAAGATGGCGTCTGGGGTTTCCTAATAGGAGGTCTTCTTTGGTTCGCCGTTCCGTTTACTTTCGCCACAGCCATGAGCCTCGCTTACATATCTCTCAGCGCAGCCAATGGGGAGCCACTGCTGTCTGACGACCTCGTCAATCAAGGTATATGTCCTAGATTCAGCATTCACGTTGGGGAGGACCTGGATCTCGAGCCGTCTCGGTTTCCTCAACTACGTTATATATCATTTAACCTATCAATTGACGATGTATTTCAAGAAGATTTGAAGGTATTTAGAGTTATTTATTTTGTATGTGAACAAATTGAATGACGTCGTCACTGTGACATAATCGTTGATTTACTGGGAAATTTCTAGCGGTTGCATGGAATGTGAGAATTGGTGCCACTTAAATATGAACATTGTGTAGGCCTATATACGCCATGTTTGAAACATTTATAATTATTTAATTTTGGATGTAAAATGGACTTTTGTCTAGATTCATGGCGCGTTATAAATTTACTTATAATTATTATTATCACTAGTAGTATCTCTTCACGGAAATGTCATGTTTATGCGTTCCTCAATGGCTAATCAGTCCGATCTTAGTTTAAAGTCCATTTTTGATGGCTTCTCAAGACTCACAGTAAAACACTTGCTTGCGCAGACAGCTTCCTATGTCATATGCGAGACAATAGTTTCATTGTGAAAATTATGAATAAAATTAATATTAATTAGTATTTACTGTTTATTGTAATTTCACAATTGTGCACGTAAATGCATTACAACCGACATATTAGTTTGACTGAAACCGGGAGAATCGCAGTTGATGTTTGAAACTTTCAGTGTAATTGCACTCATGCGCACAATTGTTCATGGGGAATACCGCGGCACAATGGATCAATGGGAACAGCGAATCAGTGGCTATTTATAGAAACTGACACATGGGAATCCTAAGATGCTGTCATCAGTCTATGCCTGTAGGGAATCCCCATCTAAATTAATACTGGTGGCGAATAACAAAGTAAAATATGTTTTTCTCTATCAAACGTAACATTTCATGACTGTCATTTTTGTGATTCGGTGTGAATCGTCCAGGAATAGGAAAACAAGCACATGTTATTAATTAGAGGAATGTATCGTGAAGTTAACATGTAATCTCTCCGCTGCAGACGACTAATTAAAGAAAAATGTCATGTGTATGTATTGAGTTCATTCGGGATACAGTGAATCGGGGTACAGTGGATCAATATGCAAGACATGATAATTATGTTACCTTTTCAATCTTTATACTCTTGAACATAATCCTATAGCATTATATTTAGCTGTAATATGCATATATTTAACTAAAACGTTTTTTTCGATGTTTGCCATTAGGCACAGGCTAGTATTGAAATGTAAGCATAATATTGCAATAATTATACCCCAGAGCATTATGGTTAAGCAACTTTAAAGGGAAACATAAGGGAACTTTTTGGTGTTATGCACCTATAAGAGTTAAAGCAAATTATTTCCAACTATAATCATATTTTTAACGTCAGTGGTGTACTGGTAACATTATCTCAAAGTGAAAATTCTAATGAAATCTTCGATAACACGAAGGGTGCCATTTTACTGACGATGCGGCGGCTTGACCAAACGCAACCAATAAATGAGCAACATTATTTTTACCGCGGTACTCCCATTACGTAGCCAATGCAGACTGGACTTGGTGTAGTTGTCAACACATGTTACGGCCTACGCTTTGTTGGACTTTGTTAAAAAAGTTAGTAAAAACGTGAGTTTGCAATATGCCATACTTTCCGGCTTGCCGGTGTAACAATACAATTGGGAAAAACAAACAGCTGTCTTGGTTCCATTTCCCTTTGGATAGACCGGAACTGAAGAAGTGGATTCCTAACTGCAGACGGGCTGGGTATTCGGCTCATTTTGAAGAAACGTGTTTTGAAGTGGATATATTTCGTCAGTTAATGGGACAATACCCGTCGAAACGTCGGCGACGTCGGGTTTTGAAGTTTGCTGCAGTGTCGACGATATTTAGTCACAGACCACAGCCGTCAAAAAGCCGAACATTCTCCGTCGAGCGCGCTGCCAAGTCAGATCGCAAGCAGGTTAGTATTGAGTATTCAGTACCTAAATGATAATCTTGTACCTTTTGACATTGCAGGATCTGATGTTATTTACGTAATTGTATTGTTTACAAAGTCCGGCATAGTTAACTTTCTAGAAGGTAAATAATGCACAAAATTATAGATTGGTTCCTGTTTTGGAATGCTGTCGGCAGGAACTGAGCCTCAGACAGACTGAGCCTCTGGCTCTGAGGAATGCATGCCATCCACCGGGAATTTGACTGTTACTATTATTATTTTTACTTGGTCTTATGTTGATTGGTATAATGGCCGCGTGAACAAAGGTATATATATGCCGGAAATAATCAAGAACTACATGACACAAGTTAGACTTTAGAAGAAAGCCCACGACTAGCAAAAGTTAAAGGCAATTAAAAATATAGTACTTTGATTAATGTCACCGAGAAGAAAGGACTGGAATTGTCGCTGCGACCCCTTCAGAAGTTCAGAATGTTTTATAATAACATTTCAAGACAGAATCTGTTTGTTTATTAAATGAATTTGTTGTAAATACATTCTGATGAACATTTGTTTTATAGAAATCACTGACTGATGACCATGGATAAGGGTTCCAACACCAAGATTACTAAATAACATCCCAGCTAACAACGACACGTGATTTCACATGTTCTGAAGGTGAATTCACGTGTTCAACTAATTCAATTCACGTGTTTTCCGTACGTGAATTCACTAGATTCTGTGATCAAATTTTAAGGTAAAAACACGACACCTGTTTATCTGGTTCACCGCACGTGAAATCACGAGTTTCCGTACGTGAAATCACGTGTTTCCGTACGAGAATTCACGAGATTCTGTGAAAAAATGTCAAGGTGAAAACATGTGTTTCGAAACGTGTTTATCTGGTTCACCGCACGTGAAATCACGAGTGAAATCACGTGTTTCCGAACGTGAATTCACGAGATTCTGTTAATAACTTTCCCGGTGAAAACACCTGTTTCGACACGTGTTTATCTGGTTCATCGCAGGTGAAATCACGAGTTCCCGTACGTGTAATCACGTGTTGCCGTAAGTGAATTAACGAGATTCTGTGAACAACTTTTTCCAATAAAACCGTGTCTTATGCACGTTTTGTAACAGGATCATTACTCGTGAAATCACGTGTTGGCGTACGTGAGGTCACGAGAATATGTAAGCATGTTTTCCCGTGAAAACACGTGTCCAAGACACATTTTAATTCGTTCATAACACGTGAAATCACCTGCCCTGACAAATGGTTAGGAACTATTGAAAATACATCAAGTCAGTTCGGATCCGTAGACGTCGATTGATACCTAAATTAAGACAAATCAACAAGTAGAACACAACTATTTTATTTTAAGGCAATAAGTAATTAATATTCGCTCTATTTTAGACAGCCTGGACTCCATCTGTATTTTCATTTTATTTTCAACGCGAATCTCTGTGTGAGCACATCTAAAACTGTACAATGAAATGAGTTAACGACTTTACTTTGTCTTCAGCCCGGTCTTTGTACAAAGAACAAATGACAAATCAAACCCAGGAGTGCATATTAACAATGTATGTGAAGTTTATGAACACTATATGACACTCTTTCTATCTTGACTATGATTACCTGCTACATGTTTCTGCTAATACAATATGGATAAAGGGGTATATATATATATATATATATATATATATATATATATATATATATATATATATATATATGCACACACATTTTTATGAATTTACTAAATGTTGTGTAGTTTGAATGTTTTACACGGTAATATTAGTATACAGGTAACAGAATGTATTTCATTGTTATCTGACACTATTTATAACCGCCCATAAGGGTAAAATATGAAAACAAGTACATCATATACATCATTTACATCATTTGACGGTATTCGTCCTGTATGTATGTAACTGAAAGTTTGCTTTTATTAATGATTCTGCACGAAAGCATTGTTTGTGATCTAATGGCCTACACTATCTCCTCTCTTGTCCTTCACGCCCAAGCTCCTCTTTCTCGCTGCTTGAACTGTTGTGCACCACCAGCTCTGGCAAGTCCGCTGCCACCTAGCAAATCACAAATATATACAGATAATGTAAACAGTCATCTGGGAATCTTATCACTCAGGCAGAAAGTATGATTCATGCATTTCCTTGACCCCGTGATCAAGAGAAATAATGTGTGTTATCCTAGCTATAAATCGCATTCATTGGTCAACTTTTAATTAAAATCTAGCATACATTTAAATGGATGGGAATTACGAATTAACACAGGTATCTCTATTCACTCAGATTATAAGAAATGATAATTATATATATATATATATTTCACACGATCTATAAACAAAACTTTTTTACGTTTACTCGGTCATGGAAAAGTCCTCAAACTTAGCAAAAACTATATTATGGCAACTTATGATGTAAGATTAACTTATATATATATATATATATATATATATATATAAGAGCGTAAATCAACAAAATAACCATGGAGTAATGATGCCAACTTTTCTTAGCGGCTGCTAGTACACCATTGAACCTAAATGGCTATATCATCAAAGGACTGGGACTCAATGACTACGCAGGGTATATTCTTCTTTGTAACGCTGGATAATCAGATCCCATTACATAACAGTGACAAAGTTTTTATTTCGTTAAAAGTGAGTGACAATTCTACTGGTGTATTTGGAATGTTAATTAACAATTTAAAATAAAACTATTCGTAGGCTCCAAATGCACAGCTATCTTGTTATAGTTATAGTAACGAAAGTACAGACACAGTGTAATGGTATAAAAAGTAACATACTCTTTCTATTATTACAACTATTTTATATATTATAAACGTACTTTTGTTTTAAAATAAAGCGTGTGAGGTCAATCTGTGTGATTAAAAAAAAATTGGTGCCTCGTAATTTATTTAAATGCCAGAGAATAAGTGTAATTGTGTGATGTTGAAATTCAATCAATATATATACATTAAAATGTGTTATGTTTTGTATTCCCAAATTCGCCACCAGGTTTCTAACTTTTAACAAATCATTAAAAATAATTACTTTGAATGCCTAATATGCAATACAGGTAATTAGCACATCCATCACTTGAGATGCAACAAAGATCAAACCCTTCAAACCCACTTCTCCATAAACCACTTGGTAGACAGGTACCAATTGCAATTAGCAGTGAGTTTCTAGGCTGGTAATAAAACTGGTGAAAAGAGGGAATTTAGGGAATGACAGAGCAGATAAGAGAAATTATGGTTATGTAAAGGGGCAGTACAGAAGGGGTTTTGTCCTGGATTCATGTCACCCATATGTTGTCAAGTGATAAAACCCTTTGTGTGTGTACTGGGACTGTTACCATTTATAAATGTAAAGTTATATAAGAAATCATTGTAAATATTTTGTTATCAGTTCATTCAATTCTAATTCAATCTATTTGGGTTTTTTCTAAAAAAAATTATGTGTATGTTTTATCAATTCAATTCCAAATGAAATAAGAATTGATAGTATGTCTGCAACAAACTATCCTTTTCACATAAAATGAATTTAGTGGCTGCTTGCAGAATAATGAACCTAAACTCCCATTGGTGTGAAAAATATCATAATATATTTATATTGGTTTTACAATTTATACTTGAACTGATACTTATGTGTCAACCAAGCAGCAGTGTAGCAGTGTAGCAGTGTAGCAGTGTAGCAGTGTAGCAGTGTAGCAGTGTAGCAGTGTAGCAGTGTAGCAGTGTAGCAGTGTAGCAGTGTGGTTTAATTGGTTGTCACTTGTCAGAAAACTAACATGAAAAAGTAACAAGAATGAAAATAACACAAAAAGTAACATTATTGATATTATTATTATTTTACTTATACATTATAAAAGTATTTTTCTGTGAAAAATGGTAGCAATACATCACCAATAGATGACGAGAAATGGAATAATGCAATATATATTAACATTTAAAATTATTATTCTTTTATTTAATATTTAAACTCAACATAATTATAAATTTAAGTTCTAAATGTCAAATTGTTGTAGCCCACAAATTACTGGAGCTGAGAGGCTCCTATTTTGGTTTCATGTTCATCTTCTCAAGGGCTATCACCAAATTGATTGTTCAAAAATTAAAGAGAGGAGTGCATCCAACAGAGTTTTGCCCAGATTTTCAAAAGGGCAGGGTGCCATTTTACCAAAGGGCACGTAGAGCGCGGTAAGCAATGATTAAAAAGGCACTTGTGACATTCGACTAAATTAAATAGTTAACAAGACATTGTAGCAATGTACAGCTTGTAGTTTAATATCTTACTACTTACATATAGTATATTATGTACATAATGTACATGTATATTTATGCATTATAATATTGGCTTGGACAAGCATTTGTAGAACAAAACACAATATTTAGCTTTACATGACATTTTAATTTGTGTCAATCTGCATGATATTCAATACACATAGAAAATATTATACAGATAATACGTGTGCCAAATTTATTTGGGCTAGGCTTAACATAAATTGAGATATACTGTTATGTTAGATTTTGAAAATAAAAAAATGTACATGCAATATAGTAATTTAAAAAAATGACATTTAAATAAATATAAATGTGGACAAATGATGATTTAGTATATATAGACAATACTACATATTTTATTTTATTAAATTGGCATTTCTTAACTTTATTTAAGTTTTAGCAAACATGATATCCAGCATGACATAACAATTTATGTATAAATTACATCAAATTTAATACTATCAGAGACTATTATATAAAATAGGTATGCAAGATATTGTTGGGCTGAACAGAAATTGAGATATATTGCACTGCAAATATTAAAAAGTGTGATGTCAAACGTTAAAATAATTATAGACATGCACAGCTAATTTAAAAAAAAATATGTTATTTTCAGAAAAACTACCCACACGCAATCTAATTTTTATAATCAGTCAAATAAACAGAAACAAGTAATTATTACTAGTTTAAAGCCACTGTTTAATGGTACCCCTCCGACTAGTAAACGCTTTGGCAACAGAAGACGCTAGCCGACAGCAACCTTACCACCCTCGGGTAATCCACTACGCGTGACGTCGTGACCTAGAAACGGCAACCTTGCAACGAGCATGAGCGATGGCATGTGCCGGCGGGTCGCTGCATATTGAGAGGGAGCAGGTTTTTTTTAACGCACACAATATGCAAATATTCACTACTTTTGGTGGGCTATGTTATACTAATCGTCGTTTCTTATCATTACATATCGGTACAAATAAAGAGTGTATGAATAAAACATTATTTTTCTATTCACACGTGCCGGCTTCGAAAGTATGTCGCCAAACTTCGCAAGTCAATAGGACTTGCGAAGTTAGGCGCCTCCTCAGATCAAAACGTATTTTAATAAGTTTGCAAGGATCGCGTGATTAAGAATTTAACGACTAATCTAACGGTAGAAGTACCCAGTGATCGGACTTTAACGTTTGAATATACGAATAAAATAAGGAATGCTTGGCGATATGTAGTCCAGGCGTTCCGCGAAAGTCCGTCGCTCTGGTCTATACACTTTCGAAGGTCAGTGTCTCCTCAAATCAACGTATTTAATATTGTTGGGACACACGATTAAGAATGTAATGGCGACCGGGATAGGAGTCGAGATAGGGGCCCTTGAACAATCGAAATGACCGCGTGGCGCGCTCGGGGTACGTAGTCGACATCGGTGTGCTTGCAGACGATCGAGTGTTTGCAAGCGCCCCGATCTCGTGACGCATCAATTCCCGATTGCGGGATGCGCTCAGTTGCTAACAATCTAACCGCGCGTGCGGCGCGATCGGGATGCGTTTCGAGATCGGGGCTCTCGCAAATTAATATACACAATCGTGTAACCTTCTGTAGCCACGAATAGGGTTACGTGTAAAATGTAGCAGGGCGTCATGTAAAAAGGCAGGGCGTTGTTTTTGCTTTTTTTGCGTACCAGGGCGTCACTGAAAAAGGGCAGAGCGTAAGGCCCAGCAAATTCGACCTAGGCAGAACACTGACCAATTTCAGCATTATTGGTTACCTTTATATAGAATGACCCAATATATGACCAAATTATTAATGATAACAAATACTCCATAAATAATCCAGACAGGATCTTTATTCAGCGTCTGTCTCTATAGCAGACCATTACTCAACCATTGTCCACTCGCATTCTGTTGTCCCCAGGGCCTACTACATCAAGCAAGTCTTCTGCTCATCGCATCAAGTCGGTATGTACTGCATTATTCACATAGAAACTCTTATTGATTTCTTGCTTGACAAAAATTAATTCTACTTGATCTTTTTTCTGTAAACACAATGTCATGTTTTACAGATTCCACGAAAGAGGATTGCTTCTACTTCCACCATTTCTTCACGATATGTTCTGCAGGCCCTTCCTCACGTGATGAACTTGAAATATGTCATAGTTACCTGTTCAAGTATTGCCCCACAAGACAGCACTTCTTCTATGAAGGTAGGACATAAGTCATACATTGCAATTTAGTTGTAAAAACATTTACTTCAGTCATTTTAATAATAGCACCACTACAGTATTGTGGCATGGTAACATAGTTGTTAGATAATCAGACTATTAAGCCTCTGCCATTTCAAAGCATGTCGAGTTTTGCTCACTCCACATTGCTCCAGTTCACACGGATATATAAATGATTACCCGGCAGTGATAACAGTTTCGTAGTATATGCTGTGTGGGGCGGAATACTTCCCAGAGGAGGATGGTGGTTGAATGGACAGGACTGTCGTGTCATAAAGATGGCGTGAATACTTCACAACTGTATTCAATTACCGTTACGAGTACAATTACTTTAGTGTAATAAATTATCCATGTAGTAGTAGTAACGATAACAAAATACAGCCACTGTATATACCTCATATAAGATACAGCATAGGAAAAACAAGTGATGATCAATGCAATTGTGGAGGAATGTCATAATGGGATGCCTTGTTTGCAAGTATCAATATTATTTTACCAATGTATGATTATGAATACTTGGCCATTTGAGTACGATTCAAACAGTCAACATTTGTTTAAACTATTACCAAGTACAATTATAGAAGACATATTTATACATCATTGTCATTTGGAAAAAGGCGTTTCAAAGTTCACTGAAAGCCGACCAGTCATAAGGAAAGTAATTCGCAGTAGCTTACTAATAATATATAGATGGGCATGTTGCTTTTTATTGGTAAGAATTTTATTACAATACTGTATTTCCTGTTTATTATAGGGATGAAAGCACAGCTCATGCTGTCTGCTCTGGCATGGAACTTCCGGCCACTGTTAACGTGGCATTTGTCTGGCCAAGAAAGCGCAAGCAGTGGGTGCTGAGGAAGACAACACAGCAGCAGATTTACTTGAAAACCCACCTGCCCATGCAGATGGAAAGAGTGAATGATGTCTTTGTGAGAAATCTGAAACTACCAGGAATCACTGTCCCAATTGGAATTGCAGTCCTTGGGACAGATGTGCCCAAGCCAATAAAACATGATCTGCTGGCATCACGAGTCAGTCGATTTGTAAATAAATAGTCAATCCAACTATTTATTTACAAATCGACAGACAATTGACAAGGACATTTCAAGGGACTGGCTGTTTTGTTTGCATTTCCACACCTAGCTATAGTTCTGTGTAAGGTGACAAGTGCATCCTCTAGTTTAGTCTAGTTGAGTCCTCACGTGTCGAGTGGTATCCCTCATGTTGTGTCCCATCGAGTGCAGGGAAGTGTAATCGTATTTGATGGCTAGCATACGCTGGTATATCTCTCCATACACTTCGGCCCAGCCTGCCATGGATCCATTAGGTGAGCTGTCTATGCAGCCCACCTGAGAGACATGAAATAAAATTTACTGACATTGCCAGCAGGTGATGTATGAAAATGGATTTGAGGTAGTTCATTTCCTTATCAAAGTGGTATATATATCAACAAACAGTGTTTGTATGAAATCAATTGAACTTTTCTACAATTCTCACATAGGCATGCTACGCAAAATGTTCCAGAATAATGCTATGTTGTTTACTATTAAACATTAAGAAATGTCGGTAGATTTCTACTACGGAATAACATGTCATGGTTTCATAACCATGCCTAGTATATAGAGTTTATGAAACTTCATACATATTATATATGTTTGTACATTTTAAAATTGCTGTTGTTTTGCATGAGGTTCTGGTTACTATTGTATTATCTTCATTGTTGATATTTGTCAATAAATATTTAACAACACATCATGTGATTCTTAGCAACTAGTACATTTCGTAGCACTAGCTGCTCCAAACACAAAATACCAAATCCGTGGCCATTCGTAACGTATTGTAGTCCACCTGCAACAAAGAGCCAAGCATTTAAATGAACGTTTTACATGAATGATAAACAAATTGTTGTTATTACTACAGTGGAACCTCGTTATATGGTCACCTAAGTAATACAGCCACCTTGCAAAGGTCACCTCAGGACAGTACACAATTATTTCCACATTCAGTATAGTATAGGATATCAGTACCACTAGTAAGGTAACTTTTATCCAGTCCCAAGGGTGACCTTAAAAGTGTGGTTCCACTGTACATTATTTCACCTAAAAACTGATCGCTTTATTATTCTGAATGAAACCAATTTCACAAGAAGCATGGATTAGCATTGTCTTTCTGTATTTATCCCACCAGAATTATGCCCCCTCTCTACAAATATCAAGTCTATTTAAAGAACAATTAATACTGCCACACAGTTGTCTCATTCCGTGATACACGTGCATAGTCGTCATTGTAAATATATTAATGGCGACACGACAGTTAACCTGTTTGTTTTCTATCATAACTACGGACAATTTGGAGCCCTTGGTACTCGATTCCTGGAACCGTTTTTAAAAGGGCGAAGGTATAACCTTAGGTAATATTCAAATAAAATGTAAAACTGGACACTCGGACACCGAGCCCACGGCACTGGCACTGAGGCTGAGTCGAGACTGTTGCCGAACCGAGGTGCCACCGAGCGATCGACTCACTCGGTTGATACATTTATTTATTTAAATTATTACCCAGCCCGGACCCATAATGAGCAATTATTTATACTAGACACATAAATAATTACCTTCACCGAAGGCTCTGCGTGCTGTCGAGTCGCAGCCGTTTCCTGCAGTGACAATTCTTCACCAACACCTATGCCGTTTGGGTCTGTGCTTGGGCCGTTACTTTTTACTTTATGTCTCACCGCTCGGCGACATCATCAAGACATTCAGGGTGAATTAAAATTGTTATCCAGACGACACGCAACTTTATGTTTCGTTTTGTCCCGGCGGAGACGACCATGTAAATTCAATAAACAACATGTCCAATTGCCTTGAGGATATAGGGGATTGGTTGCGGGTCAATTGAATGAAGCTAAACGACCAGAAGAGGGATGATGTGGTGTTCGGCACCAAGCACAAGTTGCCACTGATGAATGACATCCTCATAACCATTGGTGATGCAACTCTGAGCGCACCATCTAATGTTCGTAATCTTGGCGTCATATTCGACTCATCCCTCGGCATAGCGAACCCTGTCAGTGCCATCTGCCGAACAGCCTACATGCACCTACACAACATTAGCCATATCAGGCGTTACCTTACCATAGATGCGACGAAATCATTAGTCCACACCTTCGTCATGTCCAGATTGGATTATGGGAATGCGCTGCTAGCCGGACTACCACTTGAACATTTGAATAAACTCCAACGCTTTCAAAAGATGACAGCAATAATCATTACTTTCACACCTCGTCGAGATCACATTACCCCAATCCTGAAAGAACTGCACTGGCTACCTGTGAAATGTCGAATTGAATTCAATATTCTTATGCATGTGTATCGATGTCTGAACGGCACTGCACTACTGTGCCTGAAGAACATGCTGAAGATACGTAGCTCTGCAGGGCGCACACGTTCGTCCCAACAATAACTGCTACAAGTACCGCGAACGAAGCTTGTTAGTTTTGGTGATCGTGCATTCGAAGTGATTGGACATCGATTATGGAATCCGCTGCCGTTTCACATAAAATGAAGTGGAAACCTATCACTGTTCAAACTGACTCTGAAAACGCACATGTTCAAAGCAGAATACTGTTGACATTTTACTTTCTTTGACATTTTACTGCTAAACTCATATTTTATTTATCTACATCTTATTGCATATATGTAAATATTATATTTATTATTTATTCTACATATACATAAAGTATCCATATATATTTTAATAATGGTTAAATAGCATATTTTTTTATTTATTGATCTATTTTTAGTTAACTAAAATAGATGTATTCTTTTTATAATTAATATAACAAATTTGTATTTTATATCTAATGTGTTGATACCTTTAATAAATTTAATGTTTTACGCTATTAGATTCTTGTTCAACGCTTTGAGCATTTTATTGGAGATTTCGCTTTATAAAATAAATATTATTATTATAATTATTATCATTATTATTATTTCTGACAGTAAACATACTCCTTTCGCTGAACCAAAAAATCAACTTGGCAGTTTCCTCAGCGACACCAGTCAATTACCTCTCGGCTTGTTAGTCGCCTCTGCATTTTCTCTTCCTTCGCGCGTCTTCTTTATCATGCTTACGGTCACCGGTTAGCTCTGCTCTACCTTGCAATACTGGCCCTAGTCTTTGCGGTCGAAACTGATATCCAGCTATTTCTGAATCCATTACATTTTCATCAAACGAAGAATCAGATTCGTATCGACACGCCATCTTGTCTAAATTCACTGGGTAACGTAGCAGAGCGCCACCTTTTTTGTGGAAAAACTAGTACACACAAAATCCAGAAAATTACGTAGCATTGCATACGTCATTTTCTGTTCAACAATGGCGCTATTCATGAAATTCGATAGAGGGTGTGTTCAATTTAAAAAAAATAATAAACCACTGACATTAAAAATATTATTATAGTTGGAAATAAATAGTTTGCATCCACTCTGTTAGGTACATAACACCAAAACATTCCCTTATGTTTCCCTTTAATGTAGCAGTTAGCTTATTTCAGTCAAATATATGAAATATTCGTGAATAATCTATTTTAATTTTCAACCCCCCTTGAGCAAAAAATGATGACAGTTGGCAGGATATGAAGAAACATATTTTACAGAGAATACGTTCATCTGCCATTTCCACCACATAAATTAACCGTGCTGTCATTAAGCTACGAGAAATGCTGCAAAAAGAAAATATCCTATCCACTGTGCCCCGGGCTCCCCTACAGCTAAATTTATATCGAAATGTCGAAATTCCTTGTATGTTGTTGGTCCATTCTTTTTGGATGTACTTGTATAGTTGATGCTATGTATATATATATGTATATATAAATATATATATATATATGTGTGTGTGGGAGTGTGTGAGTGTGTGTGCATGTGTATATATGTGTGTGTGTGTGTGTGTGTGTGTGTGTTTGTGTGTGTGTTTGTGTGTGTGTGTGTGAGTGTGTGTGCGTGTGTATATATGTGTGTGTGTGTGTGTGTGTTTGTGTGTGTGTTTGTGTGTGTGTGTGTGTGTGTGTGTGTGTGTGTGTGTGTGTGTGTGTGTGTGTGTGTGTGTGTGTGTGTGTGAGTGTGTGTGCGTGTGTATATATGTGTGTGTGTGTGTGTGTGTGTGTGTGTGTGTGTGTGTGTGTGTGTGTGTGAGTGTGTGTGCGTGTGTATATGTGTGTGTGTGTGTGTGTGTGTTTGTGTGTGTGTGTATATATGTGTGTGTGTGTGTGTGTGTGTGTGTGTGTGTGTGTGTGTGTGTGTGTGTGTGTGTGTGTGTGTGTGTGTGTGTGTGTGTGTGTGTGTGTGTGTGTGTGTGTGTGTGTGTGTGTGTGTGTGTGTGTGTGTGTGTGTATGACAAATATATATCAGCGCAATGAGTTTTTGTCCAAAACAGATTTGTGCTATATAAAGACCGGGATACACTGGCACTTCTCGTCCGACCCGACCCGACCAGATCCGACCCGACCAAACCAGACCTGCCCCCACCACACCAGACCAAATCAGATTCTCTCTTTACTGCAGTGTATCCACTACACGGGCCGACATCAACTGAGTTTGACTTTTCTGGTCTGGTCTGGATAAACATTCCAGTGTATCGCGGTCTTAAGAGCTATACCATTATTATTATTATTTGTTCTTTGTAAGGTCTTGTGCCGCCGGTCGTAGCGCAGAGGCTTATGGGTAGGGCAGGAGAAATCATCATTCTTATGATGATCATCATGGCGGTGACTACCACGGGGTCAGCAGAGGTCATCGCAGTTACGTCCATTCTGGTTTATGACGTGTACCAGTTATACCTAAAGGTAATATTTGATATTGCATGCGTGCAACCCCTGTATAGACATGTTCGTGCTGGAAGTCGAAAATAACATATTGAGTAAGCTCTGCATGGCGAGCAACACATCGAGTGTGACACCATAGTCGGTTCCAGGTGGGACTTTGGAATTTGGTTTGGGCTACACCTTTTGATAGTTTAAGTTATGGCGGCGCGGCGGCGAAACATTTTCAATAGCACAACCCCCTCCCCGTCTTCCGATGTGACCAGTGGAGCCGAGAGATAGGCGAGACAGCGGGGAAGCTGAAGTTACGGCGGCGCAGCGGCGAAAATGTTCAACAGCACCCCCCCCCCCCCCCGTTTTCTGATGTCACGTTCCGACAGCGCGACAGCGGAATTGTGCTGAAGCTCCGGCTCAGAGGACCCAATATTAATTTGGTTTGGCCGCAATTGAAGGTTTGTGCCCCTCCAGAACAACCTTTCTGGAACATGCCCTGCATATGTGTTATAAAATGGTTCATTCATTTAAATGCCTAACCTCTGTTGATTGGCAGATATAAGCGTCATTATGCGTTGCTTAGACGACATTCAAAGACACCAAGGTATAATTTTAGCTAAGATAATGAGGTCATAAAAATGCCGTTATTAGACAGTATCCGTTGTTAATTTGAAGTGGCTGCGAAAAGGGTTCAGCTCACTGTTAGAACCACGACAACGTTAACGTTTCGTGTGATTATAAGAAAACGTGACCTACAAAGTTTCTTAAACTTCCCACCTGCTGTTATTATCATCTCATTGACATGCTGGTCGAGTTTAGACAAAATCTAATATTTCTAGCTCTCGTAAAATGCCTGTATGTGTGACACCCGTCAATATTTACGAATGGATGCAGGCAGTAATCCGGCTAAAGGGTCAACTAGCCAAATTGCTGCCAAATAACCTTCCGCTTAGTAAAATCAGCTACCAATGCACCATTTTACTGTCAACAACTTCTACAATCACACCGGGAAATCTGACTACTCAAATGCACTTATGTCAAAGCAGGTGAATTTGGTAAAAAATCATTAAATTTTCTCAAAAATAAATTGCACTTTTTTTCTGTAACCAAGCAGGAAGTCCAACAGTGTCCTGACCCCAAAAGTTTCCGCCATCTCACCGAGGACACTATTTCTAAGACACACCGGAGAAAGTATCCCGGTGGCGCGTCCTGGCGTTGACAGTTTTTAATATACATTCGTTTAGGAACAGTTTCGATTTTATGGAGTACAAGGTCCATGAATATACCGTCTTTTCCTTTTTTTTACTTAAAAAAGGAAACGACAGTATATACACGGACCGTTCAATTGGGTTTATGAGATATTAACGAAACGGTTCCCCGTTGTCTTATGCAATATAAGTATAATTATATGAGCTTCAAATATTTTACATCGCGTTGCAGTTTAATCTGAAGTGTGTCACGTACTGACATCGCATTATTGGATATACAACCTTATATACATATACAAAAACAAGCAAGTTTGAGTTATCTGTATGTGCGTTCGAATGTGCGTGCCTTCGCGTAGGTCTGTATGTGCGTGCGCAAACGTGGGAAAGTTCGACAGTGAATATGCGTGCATATCATATGAGTGTGTGTGCACGCGGTAGTCACTTAGGACTTCACATATGTGCAAAAACATATGCATTATATGTTATCAATAATATATTCTATATGTCTCGTGTGCAGCCGTATCGTCTCGTGCATGACGCCAACAGCTGCATCCTGTGTGGGAAGTCACGCGGTCGCAACGCGAACCCACGCGACAAGTGTGTCTGCATCAGTATGACTTTGTGTCCTGACTGCGCCAATGACGATGCGTAAGTAGCACGTAGCGACATGCTTTCTGCAGGGTTTAAATATAAAACCATCGTGTTTCATTACCCATAACCTGCGAGGTGGTACTCAAACCTTAATACATTTAGTGTTACGTTTCTGCGGCGCAGACAACTAGATCAGTGAGTATTAGTCCAGTCGCTCAACCGGACACCTGACAATGTCCCCCTAAAATCATTTCCTTGCATTTTTATTAGTCCGCGTCATCAAAAGGCAAAATCCACTGGTTGTGAACATCATACCCGCTTGACTTTTTGAAAATCCAAGATGGCCAAGAAGATGGCCGCAGAAATGCTAGAAATGGTATCACTTTTGAACGATTTGGGGTATAAGCATAGGTCTGTGGGAGCAAGGAATGTATTTATGAGGTTTTCATCATGATTGGTTGAGTTTTTATCGCAGAAAAATCTAATATGGCTGCCTGAATGACTGCCAAAATGCTGAAAATCCTTACAATCCTTTAAAATGCCATAATTTTGGAACTAGGTGACATAGACCGATGATATTGGTTTCCGGGGTTAGTGATTCCGATTCTGGTGTGGTCGTGATGGCGATTTGAGGAATCCCTACGCTGCCTAATAACCTCATCATATGCCTCCAAAATGGATGTATGAAGGCTACATATCTTAAGCCAATAAGTTTTGTTGGTATTTGTATGTTGATAAAACATAATACAATTGAAACTGTCATATGAAATGAACATGCTAATTATTAATTACAATCCATTATGAACTCTTCGACCGAATTATTGTCAGTAAACATTTAATGTCAGTGACCGTGACTTGTGACCGTTTAAAAAAGTTTCAAGCTATTGATGCAGGCATTAAAATAGCATTTCAACATCATGATAGAGTGCATCAGGTAACTGTAACCCACATTATCCAAGTAGAGTACAATTATTTGATGATCAAATGGACATAATTACACCAAACATTATGTCACAACGCCTTCGGTATGTGTCTCATTAACATTATGGCACAATTACTCTTAATCCTCGTTAGACTCATCAATGACATGTTGACTCTCAGTAGACCTTTTTGAATGGGCCCACGTGACCGTGCCTCATAGACCTTTGGAAATGTGCCCCCGTGTCCCCGTTCATGTTACAATAAGCTGAAGTTACATCTACGCGCCTGCGAAACATTTTCTACAGCCCTCCCCCCGTCTTCCGATGTCACCAGTCGAGCCGAGACAGCGGAGAAGCTGAAGTTACTGCACAGCAGATACATTTTTTTACATGGTTTGGTTCGGCCGCCAGTGCAGGTTTTTGTGTCCCCCTAGACTGCCATCTCTGCCTCCGCCCCTGCAGTAGATCTCTTCTTATTGAATGGGTTGTTGCATTCGAGTCCTCCTACACATGCACAAAAGATGGTGCATGCGACTTAGTACATCCGCAGTTGTTGCCTTTATAGGCGCGCTCTGACTCACGACCGCATCGTATGTGCTTGAATAGAGTCTCATTTGATAGGGGTACTCTACCAACAGTGCGCGGAGATAGGGCTTTGTTGGCATGGCCCGCCTCCCATCCGAGCTCTATTGGGTTGAGTGGAGGGTCCTATTTTATGGCCTCGTACCGTGCAACCGGATAATGACATCTGAACACATTCTGGACAAATGCCTGAGTTGTTGGTGGGAGAGAGCATAGCGTGGGAGCAGAGGGAGTACTCGTTTCGGTTTTCAGCGTCCACATGCGCTGGCGGCACTCTGTGCTTGCTACAATAACATGCAACCATCAATGCAGTTGTCTCCGTCTTGTCCTGATCTATGTAATCGTCAACTATTGTCACGATATTGTCAAGTTTCAATCCATTCTTTGCTGCTGATATGGGAGTTACCTTTCCAACTCCGTAAGTGGCCGCCACAGTGTCACATCCACTTATGGCATGCAGGGCAAGAACCTGTGAGATGATATCGGCGTGCTTGTTCGCTGTTGTTGGGATGTCAACATATGTTCGGCCATGAATGGAAAACTGCATGGTCATGGGACACTGCAGATGTTGGGCTGCATAACGGTGGAGACGTAACACAAAAACATCCGTGTTATCAGCAACGACGGAGACGGAGATCCTGGCCAATTAAAATGGCCTGCTGGCTCATGATGATGTCTGCCTTCTTGCCTGCGTACATTTCAACACTGGACCACGGACTGGAAGTGGTGACTTCAGGTTGAATTTGTGGACCCTGGGCGACGTCCTGGTTCGCGCTACTCGGGGGCTGTTCTTAGTTAAGTAGTCCAGATACCTGTCAAACGCCAGGTACACGTCACTTTCAATGAGTTTGGAGGCCAACGAGACTTTGAAGCCTTGAAAAAAAGTCCAGCTATGGCATTATCATGATTCTGGGACCACCAATGACCTTGACCTTTGCCCGAGCATGTGACCTTCAGGTGAACAGATGATGTAGGTGTTTGGATTCATCATCACCAAAAAACCTATGAAAGAGGCTTTAATTTGCTAAATTGCATCTTAAACGCTTAAATTCTAAACAATTTAAGGTTTTCGGGACCTCAAATTACTTTGACCTTGACGTATTTGACATTAACTTGCATTCTAAGCTTCGCTAAACATACCCCATTGTCTTCAAGGAGGTTTACATGTGTTTGATTTACATGCATAGGACACGTTGTCCCCTCTCACTACTCCCGGCCGTTGCATCCCGCCATCTTGAGCACACCGTCGGCTCTGCATTGTCACGTCTTCTGTGACCTTCCTCCTTTTCTGTGTGCTTTGATGTATTGCTTGAAAGCTAGGACAACTACGTATTATGTTGGTATGCGAAAACACACCAACATTTTTCATGCAACAAACATACCTAAACCACCGGAATGTTCTATGTTCTATGACATATCACATACCTGTAGATTCAGTGGTGAATATCTCCTCTCTGATATGGTTATTACGCCTGACCCGCCGCAACGAACCGGATATTACTTAACACGGGTCTATTTTAGACACATTCCAGAAATATATGTACAAGTCATGTTCCGTCAATGTTGTGACTGTGGCAGAAATACAAACTTTATACCTCATCTTTCAATGTCCAGGTTACTTTTCTCGCCAACCAATCAAGAACTAATAAAATACACGTATTCAAGAACTCATAGGTTAAAACAATTAACAATATCAGCTAAATGACCTCGTTTCTCAAAGCGTTTCTTTTTAAAGTTTGCTTTAATTTTTGGACGATAAGCATGGCTCATGAAGTGTTGGCACTGAATTTTGAGATATTGATTTTCCATATTACATTTGCTAACGGCAACTTGAAGCTCTCCCGTGGAAAGTTCCAGTTTCTCGAACAAAGTGAACACGAGTGCTGCAGTATTTGCATATATAATGTCAAAGCTGAGATCGCTATCTATAGGAACAAGATAGGTAACGGCAGCAAGATAGGTAACGGCAGCAATATTTAATATTGTCATACATCGCATCAAACTGTAATGTCATGTTGGGATCGACTATAAAGCAGTTCTCAAAAATTATATCAAATGCCCCATGGATTATACAAAATTGAAATGCAGTGTGCCCTGGTGCTACCTTGTTTTGTCCATCACCTGGCACATTAAGACGGTGCCATCGATACGGTTTCTTCGGTTTTTCCTGAATCCAGACTGCTGTATCGATATGCCTCGATGTTGCCATCTCGCCTCATTAGTAAAATCTTTCAGAAGACACAGCCTGGTAACGATTTCATTGAAATGCCTGTGTAGTTTGAGGATTTAAACTTGCAACCTTTATTTAGAAACATATTTCGTTATTGAAAACTGTGGTCCTATTACAATGGATATATACCAAAAGTCCAGTTTTATTGTTTCACATATGGCACCAAATCACTCGTTAGCTGTGGAACGTTGATTTGTTTAATAATTTATTTTATTAAAAATAAAGCATTGCGTTTACCAATATTTAAAATGTGCGGTTATAGTTACATAACATCACATAGCTTAGATACGGCAGAGAAGGATTTATGATATGATCTGCTTTGGTAATGACAGGAGACAGAACGCAACGTATGAAATTTATGTTCCCATTGTGGCAGCCATTTTTGTTGTTACCATGGCAACGGTGGGTCTGATTAAAAAACGTTCCATACATATATTTACTCCCATTTATCTACTCATTCTCAATAAAAATAGATTTGTCATTATTACTAACATTAAATTATATCCTGCGCAAGTGGAGCTATTCTCGCTACTCGTAAAATGACTGGGCACTTTCATAGAGGCCGACGTTTTTTTGTCTCCCCTTTAGACATCTACACTGATGACTTTCTGTCATCACGATATGGCCACGGGATCACACATGCTCCCAGACTAATACATAATGGCAGCGTGCACTCTGTCAATGATATACATGAAATAGATGCATTAGCAACATCACACCTGAAAGGGCTTCTTGGTGCATTGCCTGGCCTAACGCATCAAGCGATCAATAACATGTTGAAAATTACAACTTTCAATTATCATGGCTTATCAGATGGCGTGACATGCGAAAACGCATGCATATCCCCATTTGTGAACTAATGCGGAAAACAAGGTTACATTTCAAACATCTGCTTAAACAGTGTCAACAACATGGAGAAATGACTCGAACAGATGCTATGGCTAATTCCGTGCATTCTAAGGATACAGTTAGTTTTTGGAAAAACGTATCAAAATCGTACAAGAAAGGTGTACTTCATGTTCCATCTGTAAATGGTGCTAACGATCCTACTCCATAGCTGCCATGTGGTAAACGTATTTTGAATATTTGCTAAACAATGTCACTACTGATGTAAATATGTAAATTGTGAAAGAGTGTTTAAAAATGGACATTTGTATAACCACAATGACATACACAAAACATACTGCTTAGTGCAAAATGTTATCGATAAATTGAAGATTGGCAAAGCATGTGGCAAAGATGGGATAACTGCAGAACACTTTATACATGCAGATAGGCGCATAACTATACTACTGTCCATTTTTATACTAGTGTTATCTGATATGGACATCTACCTGATGACTTTATGGAAAGCATTATTATCCCCTTTGTTAAAAACAAGTATGGTGACACAAGTGATGTTGATAACTACATACCTATAGAGCTCGTCACAGTTGCTTCTAAGATCGTTATCTGGATACAATTGATAATCAGTTTGTATTCAAGAAGGGTTATTCCACTGATCATTTTATTAATGAGTTAAAAATGTTATTACGTATTATAGAAGCTACAACAGTCCTGTGTATACTTGCTTTTTAGAAGCATCTAAAGCATTTGATAGAGTGAAACTCTGGATATGTAATACTGTCATACGTGACATCAAACTCTAATGTCATGTTGTGGTCAACTATAGAAGTAGAGTCGCAGTAGCCAAGGTGTTGTAGAGAGAAATGGAATAAAATGTGTCGTGTCGACACTCCGAGTAGAGTGGCCAACACACTAACTGTTGTTTGTTCGGCTTGATCAATAATGAAGCAAAGGTTTTCGTTACATAACCAACTAGTTTTCGCACAGTAATTTGCAAAATACCTTCTCGAGAGAAGTCGTAATGCTGTTCGATTGATAAGATCTGCTAGGTTTGAAAATGTAAATCATCTTGAGCAGTCCTGAGGACGGGATACAGTGAATGAACTTACCTTTATTATGCAATAACTTATTTTGTTATTTAACGAGATATAACAAGATTGCCACTTGTAAAATTGACTGTAGATTACAGATGGACAAGGAAGCCTTTTGGCGTATCGAGAGTCCAACCCTTCCTATTTACGTGTATCCCGCCCTTCTGAGGTATATATTGATTTTTAAACATAACATTATTTACGTTACTAGCACCCACACAATCAGCAGATAATCTGTTCCATTCATTTACAGTCCTTTGTTAAAATAAGATATTTCTTATATTTAATCTACACTGCTCATTTACTAAGAGAACAAATATTTATATCAATATTTTCATAACCATTCAATGTGTTAAACACTTCTGTCCGATCTCCTTTCAATCTCCTGGTCTCTAGTGTTGTTAAACCATATTCTTTCAGGCGTATTTCGTAACTAATATCCATCAGTTTTGGTATAATTTTAGTCGCTATCCTCTGAACTCTTTCTAGCATATCTATATCCTTCATGCGATATAGCCTCCACGTTTCCATACAATATTCTAAATGAGGCCTAACTATTGTTGTGTACAGCGGTATTAGTAAGTCGTCTTCCTTACACGCTACATTTCGACTAATTACTCCAAGGTTTTTATTTCCCTTTGAAGCTGCAACTCAGCACTGCTCTCAAACCATTATACCAGCATTAATGATGAAAAGTACCCCTATTGCATATTCCACATCTTCTTTCCATGTCCTATTTGGAGGCATTAACATTTCCCAAACTTGAACAACATTTCTTACTTTTCAGACCATTTGTCAAGATCATCTTGTAAACGCTGTCTATCTCCATCACATTTAATCCTTCTAAACACTGTTGTATCATCCGCAATTTTCAGCACCTTACTTGTTATATCATCATTCAAATCGTTGATATATATTAAGAATAATATAGGTCCCTGTACTGATCCCTGTGGTACCCCAGTCACAACGGATTGCCAGTTTCATGCCTCCCCACCAACTACTACCTGTTGTCTTCTGTCAATCAGCCATTTTCCTATCCATGTAATTATACCATTTCCTATGCCATGGGCCTTTTGTTTAAATAGTAATCTTTGATGTGGCACTTTGTTGAAAGCTTTCTGAAAATCTAAGTAGACGATATCTACCGGTGATCTCTCCTCTAATCACTTAGTGATATCTTCCATAAAAACATACCCCATGTTGAGATGGGTTGATCAAGTTATGTTTAACAAGAAAATCCACCATGTGATCTTTAATTAGTCTTTCTACTAACTTGCAAATCACCGATGTTAAACTCATTGGTCTGTAGTTCTCAGACTTGTTTATTGAACCTTTTTTTAAACAACGGTATAATGTTTGATTTTTCCATTCTAA
The DNA here is from genome assembly GCA_963995525.1 of Escarpia spicata. Classification (NCBI taxonomy): domain Eukaryota; kingdom Metazoa; phylum Annelida; class Polychaeta; order Sabellida; family Siboglinidae; genus Escarpia; species Escarpia spicata. The sequence goes on from OZ023211.1 coordinate 28,885,535, forward strand.
TGGATCCACTCCATCTTCTAATGACAAGATTAAAACTGTTGCAAGACGTACGCTATTTGTTCTACAATATCCAATAGCAGTTTGGGCGGAATCCCACCCTATTCAGGTGATTTATTATGCATCATAGCCCTTATTTTCTTAGCTACCATTTCCGGGGTTACAATCAACTGTCCTAAATAGTCTTATTCCGTCCCGTTGAAGTTCTTCTTGAGTCTCTGGAACTGACAGTGAAAACTCATATCGTCCCAGGTAAACACCGAACTAAAATACTCATTCAGGTCGTCTGCCATTTAGAATCCCTTTGATATTATATTCCAGCTCTATCTTCTAGAGGACCGACCTTATCCTGAACTTTCTATTTGCTCTGAACACATGTATACAAATCAAATTCTTGCTGTCATACTTGATATTACAAACAATTTTTTGTTCATGGCTTCTCTTTGAATTTCTTATTTCAGTTGTAGCTTGGGTAATTCATTCCGTGAGGATAAAACTATGTCTAACACATTCTCACTCGTGGTTGGTTCTAACACATGTTGACGAAGGAGACTATCTTGTACTAAAACTAAGTTGTGTTCCTCACTCCCCGTACTCTGTAGAGATAGCGTTTTGTACTTTTTTATTATCTTCTACACATATATTTGAACTTCGATAAACTAACCCAACCGCTAACGTTGAGTTTCCTGTAATTATGTTACGCCAAACAGCTTCTTCGCAATCTGCTTTTCTTTCTAATTGTATTTAATTTGCGTTTAAACAAAAGCATTTATACCCAGTTGTTATGCAAGAACATAGTATTTCTGATCAAAGAACTTTATTCATTGCGGTAGTCTCAGCAGTTTTAGGTAATTGTGTAAATATATATTCTATAAATGTTTATCTATTCTAAGAATACATTTGGATTTAAACAAATGTTGTTATATCGTTGACTATTTAATATGTTGACTAGTTAAATAGTTTTAATGCATACGTTTTTAATACTTAAATAGTTATATCATCATTATTGTTTTATCAAGATGTACTATATATTAATCAGTTGCTACTATCACTGGTGGTCCCAATGTAAACCCTTGCCGGTTTCTTAAGAATGACCTTAATTGCACTACAATCCTATTTTTCTATCTGTATTAAATTTCCTTCTATCATACAACTAAAACACACTTATTTTACTATTACTATTATTCTTATCATGTCTTTCGTTATTTTAATAGATTGTGGGTTGACCCGAGGCGGGCATTTAAGCGGGAGTACAAGTGTCGAACCCACGGCTCATTTCGCATCTATAACACCTACCTACGCCTCCTGAAGAACTGGTGCCTGGTCTGGGCCACGGCGTCCATCATTCCTCTCACGCTCGTGCTGAACTTCATCAAGGTAAAACATAGACAACGTATCTGCCTCACTACAGATATGTAAAGTCCTGGATACACTGGCATTTTTCGCCCGACCCGACTACACCCAACCCGACTAGACTAGACCTGACTCACCCCGAGTGACTATACCGACTGGCACCGACTGAGTCGGGCTCGAAGCCAGCATTACGTCACAATCACGTAAACTTGAATACGTTCGACTACGTCAAACTGACACCGATTATCCTCGATTACAATCGGACGTGTGGATACAACAGATGATTGACACCCACCCGATCAGACTAAGCCAACACCGACTCGTCTGGTCTGGTCGGGACGCACAATAAACGTCAGTCTTACTAAAGTAATTAATTAATATACGCATGAAAATTATGCGAACATCGTATTGTGCAAAGACTGAGCAAGTGGCGTTATTCGCGTACTAACTATAGATTATCAACTTCGGATACATTAGTGGCACTATTATGACAAATAATTTACAAAGTAAGGGTCGGAACACATCAGTAGGTGAAAACAACCGGGATTGAACCAGTTCATCGATCGGACAAATGTTGTGTATTTCATATTTTTTTCAACAATCGTGTCTTTTGTCTTCTGTATATTTTATGTATCAAAACTAATATTATTATATACCTTACAGGAGCTGCTGTCGCCTCTAGCGCATTATAATCCCTGTTTTATCTGCAGTAGATATACGAATTGTGATATGTTAAATGTATTATTTGACATTATCTAGGATGTACAATAAAATACCAGGAATATCATGTATCCATGTTAAATAGATTTGTTGCATCGTACTTGTGCGTGCGGACACCATTGTCACGAGAAGCAATATCAAATATAATGGTGTAAAGTTTGCGCAATTAACGTAGCAATAGGTCAACGGCATTATGTATCTTTAGTGGCATTGTTCTGTTACCGGGTAACACCGATGACGTAGCCCTGAGTGTTTCCTGTTAAAATTGCTGCACGAATGCATAGCATACATAAAAGTAGCATTAATTATATTAAGAAACGACGCAAATTATAGCACACCTTAGACTTTAGCGCAACTGCGACTATGAAAAGTCAAACAGTTTGTATTTCTATCTCCGTCACAATTTTTACAAATTGCTACATATTAAAATGTTGTAAAACATTAAATAAAAATAATTAATATAGCATTGAATTGTTTATCATCTAACAAAATATTATAAAAGGACGTCTAATTATAGCCATTACATTGTATGTAAATGGGTAATTCTCCAAATAGCGTAATTATTTGAAGTAGATATATTAGTGCGAAGGCGACCCATTTGGAAATTGTCCTGCTGTGGCTAAACTTACTGTTCAAATGTCGCAAGAAGGTACGAATCAAGACATCTGCCGTTGTTTCCGTTGCCAGGTGAGCCTGGGCTGGGTGTACATGTTCATGGGTATCCTCATAGGGTCGGCCGTCGTACCCATTGTGCTGTGCATGTTTTGGGCGCGCCTGACAGGACCCGCGATGATATCAGGCGCCATCGGTGGCACGGCCGTCGGCCTCACCGTCTGGCTCTCAGTGTCCGCCTCGCTGCCCGGAGGACTGGGGCTTTTCTTCGAAAACACAGGTGTATGTTTTTTTGTGTGCGTGCGTGCGTGCGTGTGTATTTGTGCGTGCATGCGTGAGGGAGTGTGTGTTTATGCGTGTGTGCGTGTGTGCGTGTGTGCGAGAGTGTGCGTACGTGCGTGTGTATCATATATGTTGTACTTCGTTATTTCCGAAACAAAATGTGTTTGTTTAAAAAATGATCTTCTTTAAATCTCATGAAACGACTATTCACGTCATTGCTTTGGCGATTGCTCGTTGTTACTGGATGTTGGCAGAAATGGCATTTTATTAATTACGACGTTATATTTATTTAACTGTTTCATTTATTTGTATTTGTTTTATGTAATTGTATTCATAACTGATATGTTTAGAAGAACCACCACCAGCACAACCACCACCACCACAACAACAACAACCAAAGCCACAACAACAACCACACCCACAACAACCACAACCACCGCCACCACCACCATCACAACAACAACAATAATAAAAACAACAACAATAATAATAACAACAACCATCAACACAGCTACAACTACAACAATAACAACAACAACAACAACAACAACCACAATGACAACCACAACAACCACAACAACCACAACAACCACAACAACCATAACAACAACCACAATGACAACCACCGCAGCAACGACAACCACAACAACTACAATCACAACAACTACCACAGCAACAACAACAACCACAGCCACATCCACCATCATCACAATCACCACAACCACAATTACCACCACAAACACCACCAACACCACTGTCACCACCCTCACCATTAAAATCGCAGTCACCACCAACCGTAATATAATTAGCTCATCCATCTCTCTTTTTTAGCGATGTTATTATTGTACACGGCCACGAGGATGACTTTGTCATGTGGTTTAGTTGCACCAGGTAGTTCGAATTTTTCGAAGGTAAAGGGCCAACAAATTATTTATTCTCGTCATTGTTAATTATCATTACACACTTATTGTGAAAAATAACATAGGTAGTATATCATCGTCTTATACAAAGAATTTAATCCGCCTAGGCGACGAGATGAGCATGCTAGCTGGCAACGTGGCGGCCATCTTGACTGGAGGCCTGCTCACGCTGGTCGTCAGTCTCGTCACGAACAGACACTTCGACCCGTCCATGGCGCACGAGGTGTGGGAGAACACGCGGGACATCGACAACCCGCTCTCTCCCTGGACGGAGCGATACGCTAGGTGGGAACACACCACAACATATGTCCTCAGGCGTTCCCCTCAGGGGTTTGGTAATATGTTCCCCTCGTTTTATGGTGCATCGTGTGATTTCCTACACCTTTCCACATGTGTCTGTCTATTACGTTCTCTGTGCCTTCGTTCGTGTACCAGGACAATGGGATTGAACAGCAAACGTACGTACGTTTCACATAAACGTGACCCGCTACAACCGTACAGGCGTATTCTGCACATAAGCCAAATATAGCTGTCAAAATAATATCCCGTAACTGGTTAGACTTTGGCAGAAATACGTAACTTATGATATCATCTTTCAGTGTACAATTTATTTTCCTCGACCAACACGTATAAAATGCGTGTATTTACGAATTCATATATTAATAAATAAAAAATAATTACTATGAGTCAAAACTCCGTCGTTTCTTAAAGTGTTGCTTTATTAAAGTTTGTGCTCAAAAGTAGAAATAAAAGAAACCTACTGATGATAGTTCAAGAAAATAGGTATCATTTTAAAGCGCGCGGTCTGCGGAATCAAAAAGATACAAAATTCATGTTCACAATTGTATAACATAATACTCGTTTTGTTGTGGCAAGTCATTATTACCACTCACGAAACTTGGATTCCGATACGTATATTTCGACCACACGTTGCTTGAGAGGTAATTCTGTTTAATGGTAATAACCAAGACACCAGATCATTAATCCAGTCAAGATCATGTCGCCTGTCACAACGAACCGGATATTAAGTAGCATTGGCCTATGCTGCTTGTGGCCTGTTACAGCGAACCGGATATTAAGTAGTATTGGCCGATACTGTATGTGGCCTGTCACAGCAAAACGGATATTAAGTGGCATTGGCCTATACAGCAGGCGAGGCAAATACCTGTTGTCTAAGTCATTTCCCATAAATGTTGTGATTTTGTCAGAAATGCATATCTGATTATCTCATCTTTCAAAGTCAGATTAATTTCCTCAACGAAGTTAATAACATACTGAATTATGTTTGCCATGGCATTCCTTTCTTACATGGACAACTGTTTAGCCAATTCTTTTCAAAAGACGATTTTAAGAGAGAGAGAGAGAGAGAGAGAGAGAGAGAGAGAGAGAGAGAGAGAGAGAGAGAAGAGAGAGAGAGAGAGAGAGAAGAGAGAGAGAGAGAGAGAGAGAGAGAGAGAGAGAGAGAGAGAGAGAGAGAGAGAGAGAGAGAGAGAGAGAGAGAGAGAGAGAGAGAGAGAGAGAGAGAGAGAGAGAGAGAGAGAGAGAGAGAGAGAGAGAGAGAGAGGAGAGAGAGAGAGAGAGAGAGAGAGAGAGAGAGAGAGAGAGAGAGAGAGAGAGAGAGAGAGAGAGGAGAGAGAGAGAGAGAGAGAGAGACAGAGAGAGAGAGAGAGAGAGAGAGAGAGAGAGAGAGACAGAAAGACAGACAGACGGACAAACAGACAGACAGACAAACAGACACACAGAGAGGAGTGTCGCATAAGTTCATTGAATTAATGAAAAGTTGTGTATGTATACATTATGGATCTTGCCAATCACAGCTTGCTCCATGTACATTATTTAACTATCCACCGTAGTCAAGCCATGTATGCAACAGCAACACATATTCGCACATCTTATCTGTGTGTTTGGTACCTATGTGTGTGCCAGAGATCTTAATCTGACGGGCGCCAACAAGCTAGACAACCGCCCCGAGCTGGCGGAAGTAGAACGAGCCTTCCGCGGCGCCAAGGTCGTGGCCTATGTCGGGTCTATCGGTCTCACCGTCTTACTCGTCATCGTCTGGCCGGCCATCATGACGCTCACCGGGGTCATGGACATTGGTCAGCTGAAGCACTGGGTGAGTTCATATAGTCCTCCACTAGTCACGCACACACACACACACACACACACACACACACACACACACACACACACACACACACACACACACACACACACACACACACACACACACACACACACACACACACACACACACACACACACACACACACACACACACACACACACACACACACACACACACACACACACACACACACACACACACACACACACACACACACACACACACACACACACACACACACACACACACACACACACACACACACACACACACACACACACACACACACACACACACACACACACACACACACACACACACACACACACACACACACACACACACACACACACACACACACACACACACACAGGGTCAATAATAATTATCCGGTAGCGAACTTAGAACTGATCAGGACAGGGACAACACTTGCAATTAAATAGTAATCAACGCTTTTGAACGAGTCAACACACCCGCTCGTGGTAGATCACTCAGGCGTAACACGGTCGAAGGCTAAGAAACACAGAGTGCTTAGTGGGCAATATCGCACCGCTTCAAAATTATACATGAAACAGCATTATGGCTACGTATGAGATCAGCTAAACTTATTGTTTGTACAAGTGTTACACTTGTTCTTGCCATTTTTCGATAATTGTATATATATATACAATTGTCGAAAAAGGGCAAAAAAGGCACTTATAAATACTTGCCCTGTTACACCTAAAACATATATAAAGTCGAGGAAAATAAAATGTTCATATATATATACAATGTACATATATATGTTGATAGGGATAAGGCCGTCAAGGTGAGCATATATATATATATATATATATATGTGTGTGTATGTATGTATGTATGTATGTATGTATACAATTGTCGAAAAAGGGCAAGAACAAGTGTAACACTTATAAATACTTTCCCTGCTACACCTAAAAACATTTATAACATTGTACAACATGTGACATGACTTAGAATACATAATACATAATTATATTGCCCTAACCATGTTAGCCCGTTTGTAAAAAAAAGTTACACGAAGCGTAATTTAACCCGGATTAAACATATGCGAAGCATCTCACGGAAGTAAATTAATACATGCCGCCATATAGCGGAGTCTCGACACTACGAGATAAACCTGGCTATCCGTCTACACGAGTGCAGCCGAGCTTGACCTGGGCTAACTTTCAGCGCGGCATTTTGTCATCGTGTAGACACTTATTCCGGGTTAAAGACGTCGCGTAGCCAGAGCTGTAGTTGAAATTGTACGCACATACAAACAGGTCAAGCGCGTTGTTTATTTGTATCCCAGATACGTGTGTCGGAGACGTGGGCCATTCTCGCTGCTATCTTCGTCATCACAATGCCGGTGTTGAGCGAGGCATACGATATAGTGAAAGCTCGGCGGGAGCAGAGACGGGTGGCCAACGGGCTGACACCGGACTCGATGCCGGCCAAAGTCAATTCACCCGAGCCGTGCCACAGTTGAGTTTCTGAACCACGCTGACCCGTCCTCGAACCTCGCTGACCCATCCTTGAACCACACTCACCCGTCCTTGAACACCGCAAACAGGGTTATCATCGGAGGACCGATATCACCGACAGGAATGGGTCAGACCACCGTTAACCTTCCTGCTGTGTTGCAGAATAATATAGTACATAGAAAATGGTTATATTTGAAATATAAAGGAAAGATTTTTTCATGGGAAAAGAGTGCAGTAGATCAGACGTAATACCAGGTTGAGTGCTTCAGTGCTAGCATGTATTGACAGTAAATTGACGCATATTTGAAAGATTATAGTTGGCGTAGAGATAAATTTGCCATTTTGTTTTGGTTGCACACTGAACATATTGTTGCAGAAAAGCATGGCTATTTTGGTAAATATTGATGGGCACCGCGCTTGGATGTGTTTTAAAAGAGCTGGATGGTTGCGATTTTTACGAAATTTGATCAGCGTATCACTGACTTGATGATAGTTGTTGTGTAGAAATTTCAGATGTTTGAATGCCACGGTTTTCTTATAATCTGACAAAACATTAACACAACGGGAAACTCAACGGTGCTCTGGGCCCGAGAGGGAAGCAAATCGAGTGAAGAAATCTGATCTGCTTGAATCTGCGTTTTCTTAATGATGGTAAAAATATTGTTTGCGTTATTTCTGATTCGGGTGTTGTGTAACGGCTAAAGATGCAATGGTGTCGTGACTAAGATTTTCTGAATTGAAATAAGACATCGTGCAGACCTCAATGCACGGTCCAACTTCAAAAGGTCGTTTGACGGCCGGACTAATTGTCAAAACGACATAGATTGAGAAATGGATAGTCTAGATATCATCACTCGTAACAAATTAAAGGAAATAAATCAAAGGATATGTGTGAATGAAAGGATTGACGGATACTCGCAACAGTCCCTATTGCTATGTATATTAATTTATTTATTCACAGTTACTGACAGCGGCATACATTTCTTTATGTTGTTCAGTGAGAAAGTAGCTTATTAAGATCAATAATCAAATACAATAATTAGTTAAAACAGACATGCATGTGAATTTACATAACAATGGCAACAGAGAGCCTCTTCCAGAGAGATATCTGCTAAGACCTAAATAATCGCATTGGTATAATGTGGCATTTCTGCTATTTATATATTTTCAGAATCTTATTTCCTTGTCAATTTGTTAAAGTAGAAAGGTCAGGCTGGTACAACACGTTTTAATTTATAGACAAGTGCAGGTGCACTCAGTGGAGCGCAGTTATAATTAGCTAATAATTAACTCACGTCTCGGACGATTACATTGTTATAGAAGAGTTTGTGTGCATAAATTAAGTATGGCTCATTGTCGCGCATCTTATTGGCTCAATCCAATCATGTGCTATGTTGTTTAAGATTAGGTATAAAAGCCGGTGTCAGGTAGAAAGAGCATCTTGGAGAGATCGGGGCTCGTGTAGATTTCTGAGAAACATAAACAGGGCTGTAATGGCGTCTACCACACATGCTGTTTAGAAGTAGACAGACTAAACGTGCAGAGTTGTATAGGAAGCAATAAGAAGGTTATGCTCCCATTATAAAACGGTGTGACAGCGGTTCGAATGCGTGCGGCAGCGAACCGAGTGCGGCAGCGACTCCTCGTAGCGGGTCGCCGAACCGGGTCAAACGGGACCGGGCGAGAGTGTGCGTGCGGCAGCGGACCGACCGGTGCAGCGGCGGTCAGATCGAGCGTGTGCCGGAGACACATGTCAGGTGATCGTATCAAGGACGAGCGTCGCCTACAACAGATATCTGGACGAGGCGCGATTCCCCGTAGCGGGTCGGCTTAGCCTGGTTAGTGAAACCAGGCGAACATGTGTGACGACGGTCAGAGTGTACTGGCAACATAGAAGGACACTTCCGGTAGACAGTCGTCGAGTCGTGGTGCAATCTCTTGTGGCGAGCTAGCCGGGCCGGGCTATCGGGGCGAATCGGAGCGAGTGCGACGAATTTTCGCTCGATTACGCGGCGAGACAATGCATAGGGAAGTGACAATTCGATGTTATATTTAGATGTTAAGTTACCGGCTAGACTTTTTTGAACTGTCTCAATGTATTGAACGTAATTAAGAGACTATTTCCCCTATATTTGGGATGGTATAGATTCCGAGCGGACATGAACTTGTAATGCATTGAAAATTTTAGTTCCCTTGAGAGTGTTAATAGCATTTAACGACCCATTCCGGTATTTTGTCTCGTGTATCAAGGATTAGCTGGGGATAGCTACGGATTTGACAGCAATCGATGATAGCCTAGATAGGGCAGAGCAAGATAGTAGATGTTACTTATTATCGTTACTATAAAAGAGTTATTTGTTATTTGTATATGTAATAAAATTCATTAAATTTCCATTGTTCCTTGTTGCGTTGTCCACGGTTGCTGCCCTCATTCACAAGCGTTACCATAATTAATATTGAATTCTACTAGACTTGAGCCATCTAGTTGCGGAGACCTTGTCGACCTGTGACATCTAGGCGTATTGTGTTTCAGTGCATGTTTTTGTGACGCATTTCGCAGTCTATCTTTGTTTCATTTGGGTCGGCTGGTGTAGTATAATTAGTCGATTGTATTTACATCAACACTTATACGACACGCTATCATTCTGCGTTTAGTCATATCCGACGTTATAGCTTACATAATTGTCGTGCTGCAAATAATTATATCAGGCCAGTAACAAACACGATAACTCAAACCGAGACAACCTATCGACCGTTTGCACAACAGTGTTGTCAATGTGGTTAACTTAAAGTAATAATCCAATAGTATATTACATAACTACCCATGTAGTCTACATGACTACCTCCTGCATTGTTACTGTACTACCGTCAAAGCATGAATTACTGCATCATTAGTCAAACGGACTGCACTGTGCCTGTTCATAATGACTAGTTTGTTTGTTAGATCTGACTACCTTCTTATCATAATTACTACTTCATTTGGTCAAAATTACCACCATACTAAGTAGCGTCATGGAAACTACCATTTGAAACAACATAGTATTGTTGATAAAAATCTTTATTTCTAATCATACGAGTTGCATGTTAACAAATCGGTGTCAATGCAACATATTTAACAGTGACTACTGGTTATTTGAGATAGATCCTGTTTTGGGGATAGTATGTTTAGGTAAACTTAATTTTATAGAGGAACCCTGCAGTATTAGAGCATGGCGGGTCTGTTACAGCATGCACTTAACAATTTCACATACACAATATTTGAACCGCTTATTAAAATGACTGGTGGTTTAGCACCTGGTTTAGCAGATAGTACTTACCTATGTTGTCTAAACAAACATGTATACATTATTTTACAATGGAACTGTATAATATTGAAGCAGTGCGTTGAAATATTTCCGAAACAAAAAAGGAAATATTTGAACCAACTTATATTAGGCAAAGCACCATAAATGCTGCATAGAAAACAAAATGCACAAAATTATGTACCCATTTCACAAAACACAGTTTAAAGTACATAATAACTCGATACATCATTGTATCAAGTTAGACAACATGGCTGGTGCACATGTGTCTTGAACATTGTCGTGGTAAACCACTTCTTATCAGAAGCCTTGGTACCATTTTGGTAGCCTTGGCACCCTTAGTAATGTTGATTTTTTCTTCTTGGCATTTATCGCATTTTACTTGATAATTAGCGAAATCACAGCCTTTTCATCATGAACACGGTTCTTCGTCTTCTGGATGGTCGTATCATCGATACCAATCATCAGCGTATCAGTGAAAAGGAATATTCTTTGGCACAAAATGGTTTGGTAAATAATGTTGAACACTGCAAACCCTCAATGTAATAATGTCTCATGCAGATGGCCTGTCCAAAGCTGTTGCTGTCTATGTAGACCCCAGCATTGGGATCATCGTAAAGAGTGTGAAGGAAGACCGGAACATCTTCTGGGTCAAGCAGAAGAAAACGTATGGCACATTTGAGCATAAGCATGTTGCAATGTAATTGCAATTAATTTATAAGTTGCTGATGCCCCTCTTCTTAGTTGGACAGTTTCTTCATGCAATAAAGTATCAGTCTACTCAATAACATGACGGGAGGCTGATGTGAAACGTTTAGGCTACCACTCAGTAGTCAATGCTACTACCTTGTAGTCATCCATATAGTTGTCAATAGGACTATCCAGCAAATACACTTGATTACCCTGAGACGTATTTATTTATTTATAGGTGGTCAAGACGACTACACCATCTTAACTACTTTAAAAAAACAGCCATCTAGACACCAACGAAATGATCACAACCAAACATGTATCAAACAAAATATGATCACGTATAGTCCCACAGACAATAAACGGAACAACATCAGCAATTGTTACAAGCAGAACCGGGACTGGAAGAGCCTCGTGAGCGATAATAAATGTCATTGCCGTTTCCCGACTATTTTCCCAAAGTAAACTCGCAAGACCAGAACCAAAATTTAAGACGAGCATTGTCCCTCTGTCTTCAGGGATCACCGGCGTTGTTTCTGGTACATGTGACAAGGTTAATACTTGATTAAACTATGAATTGTTACCAGTAATGACAGTTCCTTATTTCTTGATCATGTTTCTTTATGCGCATGCGCGAGGCGGGAACACGCAATTACTGCACCAGCATGGTCAGCATGACTACCGTAGTAATCGCAGAATGTAGTACATTATAAAAGTAGTAGAACTGACTACGCTATGACTACCCTGTCTTTTGAGTGTAGTCTAAGATAAGTTAATCCTACTCCTGTGCTCCTGGGTAAGTGGTAACTATTGAAGTATGCACAATGCTTTATTAGATTTTGCACGCCGTCAGAACAAACACGTATACAAGACAATGGATGTTTGACCAAGCACGAATATAGGCCTACAAGTAGTAATCATAGGGCTGGTTTCCAGGGGCCGGTTTCATGAAGCGTTCTTAAACTACGCAATTACTTAGCGTTACGCATTTGCGTAAACTCCTATGTTTGCGTAGCTAAGTATTTGCGTAAAATTAAGCAAGTCCGGTTTCATGGAGCCTGTCTGACCTATTTAACAAGATTTAACAAGATTGCCACCCAGAGAATTAACTCTAGGTAGCAGGTGGACAAGGAAGCCTTTGGCTTATCGAGAGTCCGACCCTTTTATCTATGTGTATCCCGCCCGTCTGAGGTATGTGTCGATTTTATTTTTAAACATATTCACACTACTAGCACCCACACAATCAGCAGGTAATCTGTTCCATTAATTTACAGTCCTTTGTGAAAATGAAAACTTTCTTATATCCAATCTACTCTGCTCCTTTGCTAATGCAAGATCATGTCCTCTAGTCCTTCTATCTTTCTTAACTGAGAAAAACATATTTCTATCAATATTTTCATAACCCTTCAATATTTTAAACACTTCTATCTGATCTCCTCTCAATCTCCTGGTCTCTAGTGTTGTTAAACCGCATTTTTTAGGCGTATTTCATAACTAAGATCCTTCAGATTTGGTATCATTTTAGTTGCTCTCCTCTGCACTCTTTCTAGCATATCTATGTCCTTCCTGCGATATGGCCTCCACGCTTGAATACAATATTCTAAATGAGGCCTAACTATTGTTTTGTACAGCGGTATTATTAGCTCTTTTTCCTTATACGTTATGTTTCGCCTAATTAATCCAAGGATTTGATTTCCCTTTGAAGCTGCAATTCCGCACTGCTCTGAAATCTTCATATCAGCACTAACGGTTAACCCTAAGTCCTTTTCTTTTACAGTAGTACTTAGTACAGTACCCCCCATTGTATATTCTAATTCTTCGTTCCCATGTCCTATGTGGAGGCATTTACATTTCCCAAAATTGAACATCATTTGCCACTTTTCAGACCATTTGATCAACCTGTCAAGATCATCTTGTAAATGCTGTCTATCTCCATCACTTTTAATCCTTCTAAACACTTTTGTATCATCCGCAAATTTCAACACCTTGCTCGTTATTTCATCATCCAAATCGTTGATGTATATTAAGAATAATATAGGACCTAATACTGATCCCTGTGGTACCCCACTCAATACCGATTTCCAGTTTGAAGCCTCCCCATCAACTACTACACGTTGTCTTCTGTCAATCAGCCATTGTTCTATCCAGTTTATTATACCATTTCCTATGCCATGGGCCTTTAGTTTAAGCAGTAATCTTTGATGTGGTACTTTGTCAAAAGCTTTTTGAAAATCTAAGTAGACGATATCTACTGGTGATCCCTCATCTACCCACTTAGTGATGTCTTCCAAAAAACATAGCATATTTGTTAAGCATGACCTTGCTTTAAAAAAACCATGTTGAGATGGGTTTATCAAGTTTTGTTTAACAAGAAAATCCACCATGTGATCTTTAATTAGTCTTTCTAATAATTTACAAATCACTGATGTTAAACTCACTGGTCTATAGTTCTCTGACTTGTTTCTCGAACCTTTTTTGAATAACGGTATAATGTTTGCTTCTTTCCATTCTAAAGGAACCACTCCCTCTTCTAATGACAAGTTGAAAACTGTTGCAAGTGGTATGCTAATTTGTTCTACAATTTCCAATAGTAGTTTGGGTGGAATACCATCCACTCCAGGTGATTTATTATCCTTCATAGCCCTTATTTTCTTAGCTACCATTTCCGGGGTTACAATTAATTGTCCTAAATAGTCTGAATCTGCCCCCTTGAACTTAGCCTCTGGTATTGGCAGTGAACTAATATCTTCCCTGGTAAACACTGAACTAAAGTACTCATTCAGGTCTTCTGCCATTATGAATCCCTCTGATATTATATTTCCAGCACTATCTTCTAGAGGACCGACCTTATCTTGAACTTTCTGTTTGCTTCGAACATACGCATAAAAACTCTTGCTGTCATGTTTTATATTACTAGCTAATTGTTGTTCATAGCTTCTCTTTGAATTTCTAATTTCAGCTGTAGCTTGGTTAAGTGCTTCTTTATAATTGTTGTAGTCTTCATCATTTCCAGTACATCTATATGACTTCCACATCATTTGTTTATACTTAATTTTTCTAATGGCTTCTTTCGATAAGTGTTTCTTTTTGGACCTTTTTCCTTGTTTTTTGAAGGGTACAAATTTATCGATTATGCACTTAATTTCACTCTTTAATATATTCCAGCATTCTGTTGCCGTCTTATTTGTCAGTGTCTTATTCCAGTCTATCTTTGCTAAATATTTCCTCATGTCCTTATACCTTCCTTTGTGGAAATTTCTCCTATTCTGCTTTTTGCTATTCCTTTCTGATTTTACTTTGATGGTAAAATGTATCTGGTTGTGATCGCTACTCCCCAGTGGCTCACATATCTTGACATTGTCAACTAATTCATTCTGTGAGGACAAAACTATGTCTAACACATTCTCACCCCTGGTTGGTTCTAGCACATGTTGAGAAAGGATGTATCTTGAACTAAAACTAAAAACTTGTGGTCCTCTCTCCCCATACTCTGTAGAGATTTCCATTGTATATGCCCATGGTTAAAATCCCACATAATAATACAGTCCCGTTTGCTTACTTCCCTTATAGCGTTTTGTATTTTTTCATTCTCTTCTATGCTTATGTTTGGACTTCGATAAACTAACCCAACTATTAACGTTGAGTTTCCTGTAACTATGTTACACCAAACAGCTTCTTCGCAATCTGCTTCTCTTTCTAATTTTATTTCATAAGCCTGAATAGGTTCTTTAATATATAAAATAACTCCACCTCCCTTTCTTCCTATTCTATCTTTTCTAAACATTACATATCCTGTCAGTCCCAATTCAGCATCTGATATATCGGTGGTGGTCCAGGATTCGGTTATACCTATTATATGAGGGTCAATATCTTCTACCATAATGTTTAGTTCATTTCTTTTGTTTACTATACTCCTTGCATTTAAACAAACACATTTATATCCAGCTTCAGAAGAGTTTTCCAGACTGTTATTTGTTGATTTATTTGTGCTGTCTTTATCTATGCCTCCATTTTCAGGCTTTTCTGTGGTTCCCCCCTGCGAATCTAGTTTACATAGATGCAACCTGTCCCACTGTCAACAGATTGCAGCAGATTCTCTGAGAAAACTGCTGCCCCCTTTCCACTAAGATGGAGGCCATCTCTCATGTACATATCTTCCCTCCCAACAAAGTATCCCCATAAATCTGTGAATCCCACCCCCTCTTCTTCACACATCTGCTCAGCTAGTGCATTGATCGCCATCCTCTTGCAGTTTCTATACGTTGCCCCCCTTCCTCCCATTACGGGCAAAATTCCTGACAAAATAACCTGTTCGACTCTCGTCTTCTTTAGCTTCCTCACTAACTGTCTATACTTCTGTACTATCGCCGTTGTTCCCTCACTGTCTGCATTATTTGTTCCTACATGTACCAGTATAGACCCCCCCTTGCCATGTCCCAATACCTTCTCTACCCTGTCAGTTACATGTTCAATCCTAGCCCCCGGTAAACAAACAACGATGTAATTCCCCTCGCTCAGTGTCTTGTCCGTCTTTCTCATAATGGAGTCACCCATAAACACCCTCTCTTTCCTCATTGCCCCCCCCCCCAATCACTGCCTTAGAATAGCTCCTTCTTCGGTTTGCATCTGTCTGGTTGTTGTCTTTTCCCCCTGCCGTCTTCTCTCCTGTCACATTCTCTTCCAGCTAAGAACGAGCGTTAAGCTGTCACGTGGTTAGATGAATGCTAATCAGTGGGTATTCCCAAGCATTCCCCTTCCCATAGTTCTGTGCAAACATCGTAACCGTGATTACTTCCGTCGGCATCTTTTTTATATCAACACTGCAGACGACAACATGGCAACAGTACAGCAGGAACATGTGAAGCGTGAGCGGAAAGACAATTTTGCCCACGAAGAAATCGCATGCTTACTTGAGCAATATTCGGAAAACGCATCCATACTACAGTGCAAGCTGAGCAATACTGTTTCAAATCTACGAAAGAAGCAGATTTGTAACAGTATTGCTATGACCGTGAATTATTGTCGACCGTCGTCTTGTCGACGATCGTGCAAATAATATAAACATGCCGTTTAAAAAAAAATCTGAAGAAACATTTGTAAAAGATATTCTTATTGTAACGTCTTATCACTTAATTGTGTCAGATCGTCGACAACTACTTGAAAACACCCACAGGCAAAGAATTGCAAAGCGATTAGTATTCGTATTGTTGCTGTTAACGAACCCTTCCGAGAAACTACCGCGATGTCGTCACCGATTAAATCGACTAAATACATGATGTTATGTTGACGAAAACGATACCTGTCGAACAATTCGACGTCGTCGTACAAATCAAAAGGATGTGTCGTATCTCGAAACACTCTTTCTCGACGCAAGCTATTCTTCTGCTCCGTTTAAACGATGTACTGGCCGTAGAGCAGCCATTTTAAAGAACAACTTAGTGGAGTTACGCCACGGAGGTAGGTGTCGTAGACTAAGTACGGTTTACTAAGTATTGCGTAAACTAAGAAGACGCCATGAAACGCATATTTTACTAAGACAATCATCTTAGCACTAAGTAATCGTTCTTAGCGGCTAAGTACGCTTCATGAAACCGGCCCCTGATGATGATTCAGATATATGTATATATATTATATGAGACTACTCATTAAGCTTGAAACGTTTATTGGACACATTATATCATGACATATACACGTAATAAGTAAATAAATGACCATTTAGCAAAATTACATTGGTTTTATTGCATATTGTAGGCGAATGGTTTCGACAAAAAGCCACCCTACTACTACAAATACGGCTGTTTCCATAATATACGGCAGGTGGCGCCGCTTCTCCAGTCACCTTACCAACTATACAGTAGATGGCGCCGCTTCTCCAGTCACCTTACCAACTATACAGTAGATGGCGCCTCATTTGCAACCAGGTTTCTGAGCTATTAGTGCCCTGTGCGGACCTAGCATTTTAGATCAAGACCGGCCCGCGCTTAGCAATTAAAATCCAGGCCGCGACAGACCCGCAAAAATATCTCAAACCCGGCCCGGCGCAGGCCCGCAAAGTAGAATTTAGGCCTAAGCCCGGCCCGTAAATGGTTGTCCCAGGCCCGGCCCGTACGTTAACATTAATAATTGAAATTAAGATATGCCATTCAAGTTTTATAATACCTGCATATCACGAATTACTACTATCCTTGCATTGCACTACTTATGGTAGTTGCATAAAGAGAACAACAAAACACAAAATATTTACTCAAAATATTTTGTTAATACACAATTCAAATACGAGTCAGCGCATTTAAATGGAAACTGTGCAAATGGAAGTGCTTAACAAATTAAAATGCAAATGTTATAAAATATAATAGTTATACATGAACCAGTTATATATATAGGCCTATTGAGTATGTTGTTTTGACATAACAAGTTGCAGGTTCAATTGGGTAAATACTTGAACTGATATCAATGTGTGACTCGTCTCATTGTTGATTTTAGTTGGAAATTGTTAGTTTTTATTAACTTGTTTAGGTGCATATTTCCATTTCCCTATATAAGTGTTTAACATACTAATCATAAACATGTCGTCTACACTATCCACTGTAACTGTGGACTTACTGCATATTATGACAATTCCTAGACACATGTGCATTATGTAACTTGCACTACTGCAATATCGGTAATACTAGCACCGTACTACAGGTGATCCATTTAAATAGGGAAACTTTGTAGTAACTTAGCACTTGACGAATAATGTGTTTAGTGACATCGTTAATTAAGTGAAAAACATACTATAGACTCAGTGCCACTGGCAGCCAGAGAGTCAAGGACACGCCCAGGCCAAGGTAGTGTCAATACACACGTTACAGTCTAAACACTAGACGTCACCAATGAATTAAGAGATAGCTAGCCACTAGTTAAGTTTGGGCTTACGAAATTGACAGGAAACATGCATTAACTGTGCTGATTAGCCCTCACAATACATGTGATACATAGATAAATTCCATGGTGCAAGATAACAACTTGTGTGATTGAAGAAAGAAGAAAAACAGAAACATGAATCACAACAGTACTATTTTCATGAATACTTCATTTAAAATAGCAACAAAGAATGCTATTTATATAAGTCATTAATATTCTTTACTAGCAAAATGTTTTTTTAAGTTGACGTTTAAACGTTGCTAATGCATAATTACAATCCACTGTTGTCGCCATATAGTTCCATAATGTAATACCTCGATATCTAATGGTTTTATATAATACATAACTTTTTGAAATCGGCACATGTAGTAATTCTGCGTTGCGTGTCCTATGTTCCTGTGGTTCGTTATTTCTAATGAACATCCTTGTCATAACTGACGGAAACATGTTCTTAACGATTTTATACATAAACAGCACGTGTATTCGTAGATTTTTCTTATTGGTAAAATGGACAGCTTCTTGAAGAATTGATCTGTGTGCGCTCTGTATGGAGCTGACATAATTAACCGAATTGCATACTTTTCTAATTTGAATGAAGTACTAAGATGTGTATTATATGCTCCTCCCCACAAAATATGCTAGATTTGGATATAAAAATGTATAGCATAATGTTACAAGGGATTATCTACTCAGGGTTTTTCTAGCTTTACTTATAATTCCAATGGCTTTGGCTATTTTATATACTGTATATGAAAAGTCCAGGACAGCAGGATTAGCATCGATTAAAATTCCTAAGAATTTTGTGTTTTCTACTTGAGTAATTTGTAGTCCATCAATAAGGATGGCAATTGGATTGGATACCTTTTTTATTTACTGACTTGAAGACACTAAAATGTGTTTTACTGATATTTAAAGATAGTTTATTACTCTTTAACCAAATAACAATTTGTTGCAGTTCATGATTCATCACAGTTTCTATCTCGCTAAGACTGTTACCACTGACAAAAATATTTGTATCATCAGCAAATATAATAGGAAATAGGATATATGATACGTTAACAATGTCGGTAATATAGATTAAGAATAACAGTGGGCCTATTATTGATCCCTTTGGGACACCACAGCATATAGACTGAATGTTCGATTTTACTCCATCAAATAAAACATACTGCGTTCTATTAGACAAATAACTTTCCAGCCAGGCAAGTGCTCTTCCTCTAATGCCATAATGTTCTAGTTTATTAAGTAATATTTTATGGTAAACTGTATCGAAAGTTTTACTGATGTAGTAGTAGTAGTCATTATTATTGATAGCTGTGGAAATTTTGTTTACTAGTTGCACAACAGCCATGTTTGCAGAATGCTTTTTCCTAAATCCAAACTGGTAATCATATCAGATGTTATGTTAGTTTATGAAAGATGTTAATCTGTTGTACATTATTTTTTCTAGAACATTAGACAAAACTGGTAAAATCGATATTGGACGGTAATTGTTTACGAGTGTCTTGTCACCGCCTTTGCATATCGGGATCACTTTTGCTCTTTTCAGGTCGTCTGGAAAAATACCTTTAGTTAACGATAAGTTAATAACATGTGTTAAAGGAAGTAGGAAAGTATGATATGTTAATTTAACAATATGTGAAGTTATTAAGTCCCAACCAGGGCTTGATATTTTTAGATCTTTAATTATAGTTTCTACTTCATTCAGTTCAACTAGGGAGATAAATATTGTACGGAAGTTTCGATGCTTAATATATATTGACGGGTCAATACCATCTTTGGTAATCTTTTCAGCTAACGATGGTCCAACCTTAACATAATAGTTATTGAAGTAATTGGCAATTACCTTTTTATTGGTTATTAATTGATTATTAATAGTTATCTTCGGACATTAGGGAATTGTTTTTATAATTCATTATTTGCTTAATAAGTTGCCATGATTTGATTGATTTTGCTTTAATAACTGTTGATAGTGATTGATTTCTGCTCTTCTTAAAATTGAGTTAAGCTTATTGCGGTATGCTTTATAATTAGTTTCATTAGTAAGGGTCGGTGCTTTTTTGTAGTAGGCGACATTTAAAATTTTTATGGAATTCTTCAGCCCATGTGATAGCCATGGTTTCCTATTACTGTATTTTTGTTTAATCTTTACTTCAGGAAAGCAGTTAAGATAATGTTTACCAAACTGTGAATAGAAAGAAGCATATGCATTAGTTGGGTCATCAAGCACAGAAGTAACAAGAGACCAGTCAGCATTAGTTAGACTTGTTGTAAACTTTGCTATGTTCTGATCGGTATAAAGCCTCTTAGTTGTGTATTTTGTGTTTACATAAGTTGAACAACTATTGTTATCGACATAGAAGACAGGAAAATGATCTGATATATCTGTATATAGTATACCAGAACAGGTTTCTGTGCTATTTATAGTTAGGTTATTAGTAACAATGTTGTGGCAGAAGTAGCAGTTACTCTAGTTGGCTTGCTAATGAGAGGAATATATGACATGGTGTACATACATTCAAGAAATTCTGAGCTAGGTACATGTTTATTCACATTTAGCAGATTCATATTGAAATCACCCATGAGATAACACAGGCAATTCTCTTTATGGATATTTTTTAAGATAGCATGCAAGATTGAGGTGAATACATTTATGTCTTTGTCTGACGGCCTGTACACAACTCCTATAATAACGTTCCTTTTATATGTAAATATACCTTTGTCCAACTCAATAAATACACACTTTATATCTTCATTACTTTTGTCTAAATCTTCTCTTCGTTTGTAGAGAAGCGAATCTTTTGTGCAGACCGCCACCCTTTTTATTATTTCTGTAGTTATTTACCATATAGTTACCACCTGCAATGTTATACGTATCAACATTGCTTTCCTATAGCCAACAATGCTTTGGTAATGGCAGTAGACTTTTCAAGGATTACGTTACAAAGACGTTGTGAAACTATGAATATATTTAATGGGTCGTATTTTACATAAATGTTTAATTACCTCTATTAAAATAATTCACCCTATTAAAATGATACCTTGGCTTTGGAAGTCCTATTTTAAAAACCTGCAAAGCACTTATAAAGCACTCGTGTCATTCATAATTCCATGCAAAGATTGTATGCAATATTAAATAACCATAATATTAATGAACCTGGAAACAAATCCGTGTTTGACTATTATATATAGTTTTATTACATCCAGAACATATCCCAGGCCCGCAGATGTTCCTTCCAGACCCGGCCTGCCGTGTTGAATATTTTACAGCCCAGGCCCGGCCCGGAAACTTTACATGAGGCCCGGCCCGGCCCGCGCAGGGCACTACTAGCTATACGGCAGATAGCGCATCTAGTACTGCCACGTTTCCTGAACACATTACGTGGAGGTGAACTGCTTCTTTTTAGTTCAGCACTGTGTTTACACAGAGTTAACCTGGATAAGGACGTGTTGCGTTGCGACCAATTGTACGTATCGTTTTATGTCTATGTGAATACGGCATATATTTATGATGGTTAAACGTGCGACCACGCCATCTACACACATACATGTATAGTGTAATTGTGTATGTTGAGAAAAGAAGACCCAACAGGCTTACGAAGACGATAACAACATTTTGCTACTACATTAACTGTGTACCCACAGAAAACGACAAAACTAATTATAATTGTTTTAAACACCGTTTATATTTTCATATATATAATATATTCAGTGTTCTTTGCAATCCATAATTGTTTGATGTACCTATCAACAACTACAAATACAATAACAATTACCATGCCACTACCTTTCACTAACGTTTATATAGATGACTAAACAACAAGTAACTAAAATGGCAAACAAGGAATACATGTAATGATGAAAACACAAATGCACAAAACCCACATGTTGCATTAATAACAAACACCATAGAGTGTTGAAACTCTTTCCACCACGTGTATACCAAATCAGTTCACGTTATATACAATGCCACGTTGTAATACCAACCGCGGTGTGTTTCAACATAAATCAAACACAGAGTGTATGACTTGTCTATTATAGATAGCTAGGGTAAAGGGGGTATACCTAAGGCATATTGCGTGTGGAGTTAGGGGTTTATATCTTGTACATGTATACGACTGGTGGTTCAGACTTATTAATACACACTGCATTTGTACCCGTGGCCAAGAGGGGGAAGGGTAATTTTTCCACGATGTTATAGCGTGTAGCTGATCACTGAATACGGTCTATTAATCTGACAATACACTGCCTGACATTTCTGCACT
This sequence comes from Escarpia spicata, assembly GCA_963995525.1. Classification (NCBI taxonomy): domain Eukaryota; kingdom Metazoa; phylum Annelida; class Polychaeta; order Sabellida; family Siboglinidae; genus Escarpia; species Escarpia spicata. Next base: position 28,908,194 of record OZ023211.1, read on the forward strand.
AGACTGCAATTATATCATCAGTCAATGTCTATCACCTGTCTGCAGGCATCCATACACAATGCACACGCGAATACTGTAATATATTATTCTGGAATGGTAATAGGCCGGCCTACTGGAAAATGCAGAGGTGCCAAGTCAACAGCATTGGTGGCAGAACTCACGCTTTTATTCATTTTTTTTGGGATACTCTCAAGGTATAACACTTAAAGCCGAAATCCAATGACAGACTGATATTTCACGGTATATACTTTTTCTGATTTTTAAATCGTCATAAACGGTCAATGCCAATAATATAATTACTAATTTTGAATCCAATTATACTTTCTAACGTGGAAAATTAAAAACTAAACTTCCCCTAAAATTGAACACTATTATTACCCGGCCATGGTGCGATTCCCATTCCCGCACGCACTTTCCCTTGCAACTGCAGCGCGAGGATCGTGGTGCCGGATCCTTATCTGTCATCACCACATCAATTTAGCCAAAGCCAAGCGTGCTCTCCAAACCTTGGGCCATCTGTCAGATTTCACATCCTTGACACCCCCACTACCCATCGCTGCAGCGAACCCCGGGCCCCGTCCCCTCCGGCTTCCCGCTTGGATGCCTCCGCCCGATGTCGCTGTGTTCGTGGGGGCCTCGCGGTCGACACACGATCACCGGCACGTGGGCGTGATGGATCACGTAGGCGCTGACGCTGCCGAGGACCGTCCGCCGGACTTTGCCGAGTCCGCGCGTGCCAACAACGATCATGTCCGCGTCACACTCTGACGCCATCTTGAGGATTCCTTCTCCGGGCTTGCCGTCGCGAATGACATAACGACCAGCGATCTACACACACACACACACACACACCGGATAATAGCACGCAGATTAATAGTAATATAATTATCCCTTAATTCGACAAAATAGAACAAAGCCATATCGCAAAAAAGTTTTACAGGATACTGGAAACCTCGGATTATAACGAATATAAGGAATTCGCTTATAACGAATTCTCGCTTATACCGAAAGAAACGAAATGGTCCTGATTTTTTTATTATTCAATATTACATTTTTGTATTATTCAATATTACATTATTTAAGATATACAGTGGAATCTCACTATTAATGTCACCCTTTGGACTGACCGAAAGTGACCTGAATAGCAAGGTGACCTTACTAGCGGAACTAATTTCCTAAACTTTACTATATGTGCACATGACTTCAGACTGTCCTAGGGTGACCTTAATTGCGAGGTGGCTGTGTTACCGAGGAGACCGTAAAGCGACGTTTGACTGCAACGAATTTAAGATATAACGAATAAAGTAGCCGGTCCCGAGAGATTCGTTATATCCGTGGTTTACTGTATAGATTCGCTTAATTCAACAAATACTCTAAGGTCGTATTGTAGTTCATCTTCTGTAACCAGATCGTTTTGCTGGAATAGCTGTCATCAAAAATCAATTAACTTACTTTGTTTCACTTACTTATGTCCCACTGCTACTAAAACGAAAGTACGGCGTCAAGGCAACTAAGGAATCATCGATATGGTTTCGGCATATTGCGAGTATAGTCAATTTGTGCATAATGTGTGTGATATGCTTATTAATATCACGTAAGCAGGATCATTGCTACAAAAACAAAACACAAGTGTTCACAAGGCAGCTAAACAGTATCAATGAATATTGTTCACAGTTTAAACAAAAACTGTTCCAGAGAATCCCGATAAAGTTATGAACACCAGTCGTGTTACATGAAACGGTGTCAACTGCATCACGTAGTGTATCTTTTGTCAACTACGTTTCAATGTAGTTAGTTATCACACACTAAGGGGGTCATCTACAAGTCACGTGTCCATCATACAACACGTTGGTGCAGCGGTTCGAATCCTCTAGAAGCCTTTCCGAACCTTGGGCAATTGTGTCTGCTGTACGTTGCTCTAGTTCACGCAGCTGTATGGATAAATACTTGGCTATGGACAGGGGTGGATATTTGTGAACAAATCATCTTTGCGCATTAATTGCAGCTTGGCTGAATGCTTCCCAAAGAAGTAGAGATGGTGTTTGATTGAACACGTCTTCCAGGGAATAAAGTGTAAAGCCTTTGAGTAGTCTTACGGACTGGTCAGCGCGCTATTGCTGTATAATAACTCACCATTACTGTCTTACGTTTACAATATTTGGACCCCCGATACGCGTATAGAGACAATCACAATCGTTTCGAGTATGCTGCATGGTACGAGGTCACACACTTTGTTACGTCTTCTACGCGTACCATATTTGTAAATTAAATGACCACACATTCAAACATGTTTGAGCGTCTTCTTATTCCAATTCTTCCTTTATACGACCAACCATATATTGTTGGTGGTTCTGTCGTAGTTTTTTGAGAATGAGATCTCCGCTCAATGAGACCACGACAGGTTTCACTTTCCCTGACATGAGACCTCCGCTCAATGAGTCTACGACAGGTTTCACTTCCCCTGACATAAACACCGGATAAAAGGGACCAACAGTTTATAGCGTCTCTTCCGAAAGACGCTGGCAACGTAGGGTGAACGAAATTGCCCAAGTTTCAACTCGGCGGCCGAACCAGTACCAAACCCCGCCCGGCCGGGACCAGGATTGGAACACCGCGGTTCCTCCGAACGACAGCTCAGCACTCTAACAGCTCGACCACTGCGTTCCTTCGTTAGCCTAAGGTCGGCTAGACCGACACGATGTCGCGCTTACATTTATCCGGGCGTAAAATTTTATCCGGGTGATGTTTATGTGTATACGTAAGGCATAATATTTGGCACCAGTAGATAAATAATATGCAGTTGTTAAATATGTTTCGTTTGTTATCGTAATACAAGCGTTATAGCTAGAGTACATAATTATAATTTGTTGTTTCAGATTTGTGACCAAGTATAAGAGTAAGTCACGTGATGTGTGCGTGGACAAGAAACCGTTTTACAACAGAATTTTTTTTAGGTCTGTGGGAAGCAAACATTTTATAATTTAAGTATATATATAGACATATAATTAATTGTATATATATATATATATACATACATAACGCCCGGATAAATGAAAACGCGACAGTCGTAGCTGATGCTAAATACATTCCCCTAGATACGCGCACGCGCAGAAACGTCACCTGGATATTATTTAGCGCCCGGATAAATATTAAATGTAAGCGCAACAACGGCAATGAAGTCACTCACGTTGTGGCACTTGAGTTTGTTGACGTATTTCTCCTCAAGTTGCTGCGTCTTCTCCGCCTCCTTACGGAGTGCCGTCTGCCACATCGACGACGGCGTGTACACCTCCTCTGTGAACAATAACAAAACGTCGACTTGGGAGTTAACAACGTGTTTATTGTAGCTACCCGTACATTCTAATTTCTCCGGTGTGCTCCGACAGAACGAAATGGAGGCGTGTGACATCCAGGAAGATAGCGCGGGTCAAATTGGCCTAAGCATTTAAGTCAAGTAAAACAAGTCAAGTCAAGTATATTTACAGCGGAAAACACACGTTCGGAAAAAAAACCAAAGAGACTTTGAATGGATAGAAGATCCTGTTTCTTGGCTGTTGATAATGTACATAGTTACCCGTCGATTCAGCACACACAAGTTATGGTTGTACGACACAACAGTAACTTCAGTCTGCTGAAGAAGGCCGCGGGATGCGACTGAAATCTACAGATCACCAAAAACAAGTTTCTTGAGAAGTAACTACAACAATGTTATGTACATTCCGCAATGTTCGAACCCATCGCAACACAACGTGGATTGAGATTTATGTAGAGACAAAGGTCATTCATCATTGTACTCCATCTTAATAAACGTTGTTGCTGTCAAAACATGTTCCACTTTTACTGTTTTTGACTGCAAGCCGCTTCAGCTGTCCTACATCATCATTTATATAAAATATAGTCACATCACATTGACAATCAAGGCCATAGTGACCGCGTCAGGTTTCAAATGCACCATTTATCCCGCTACAGCCAATGTGTTGATCTTAAGCCTAGTGTATGTAACTTGAAACCAATGATAAAAAAGAACACCTATTCAAGAGCAACGCACTGTTACACAGCAGGCAGCGCGACTAATAGAGTGGTTGTTTTTACCAAGGATGTATGTCGTTTCGAAGGATGCGTCAGTATAATATTATGAACAACATATTATACACTAATATAAACGGTGCGTTGAATACGACAACCTACCCTTACGGATGTGACCAATAATTGCGTGCATAAACCATTTCCTGAACTCTTCGTAGACTGTAAATTAAATTCGCTTATTTGCAAAGACTTTCGTATCCCCAGAGTTGCATTGTTCCTAGATGATTGTTCGCAAATTGCGCGAGTCTTTTGAGAAACGCTTGCGCTCGAAGTCAGTATGTTTATGAACAGTGGACGGAAAAGAAATCATTGTATAGGGAAATACAGTATGTGTATATACGACATTTAGTGAACAGCTGCTAAACCCATGTCTTGCGAAGTAATGGATACTCACAGAAAGCACTGCAACTGACAGGAAAAGTACTAGATGTTCTTGGTGTAAAACAAGATTTGCAAACAGGTGACCGGTTTTTCTATGTGTAGTTGCAGTTTGTTTAAAACAACCTTGTCTGTTCCATTAAGCGGAAACTTCACCTCAACCTGGGGGGGGGGGGGGTAATTATGTGCAATTAGCAGGAAGTTAACTTACCCTGTTGTCCTTCGTTCCACGGGCGGTATTGACTGCGGAAACCAAGCCTGACGCACCCAAATGCCAAGAATTTACGGTTAGCGTCACCTCTCTGTGTTCACAATTTAAATGTTTCATGGGCGCAACATTGAAATTACGAACACAGGTTCTGGCTTGTCAACTGCAATTTGGCAGGCAGCATACCTTCAACTTAGTTACTCTGTTATGCAGAACATTATATTTAAAAATCACGAACAAACAAGATCGGCTTAATGTACACAAGCTGGCACCAATACTTACGATAAGAGTACAAACATGGCAGTTCAACACAGTTGATCAGCACTAGGTATGACCCTTCCCGGTGTAAGTTGTCCAGGTACCCTAAAAAGCACAGAAAATAGCCGTCAGTTAATCTTTGTTCAATTCATCGTAGGCTATATATCTCAAAATGTTTGGATTCTCAATATTTTTTATATTTTTTTCAGACATACCGTGGCCGAAGTTCTATTGTATTTATAATCGGGAATCAGGAACACTACACTGCGTCGGATTCAAGTTGTTAACATTATAAATTTATAATAGTCAACTACTATTATCGTCAGTTGGATAAATCGTGTGGCTATCAATGAAATACATAGTATACCTACAATATGATGTCAGGTAATGTAGCCTCTTAGGTAATTATCTGCAAATGCGACATTGCATTGTGTCGTATAATACGACATACGTTACACTTTAACGATTTAAGCATCGTTTTGCCTAACGACAAACATTAACTACCGGTATACCAACCGTTGGTTGATATCGTATAGTTTCCGCATACTTATTAATATGACTAAAATGTGTCTTATCAGCATACGAATTCCATTTATTAGTATCCCGCCCATATAATGATATACTTCGGCTTTTAAACAGTATTCCCTATAGTTGTGATTGATAATATAAATATTGGCCTACGAGCTACCAGGGTATCTAGAGCAACTATGCACTGCCCGACCGGATATTTAACGCATAGCAGATGACAGGGAGTTACAACGTGGGTCACAACCCGGGATCACGCGCGTAGTCGTTGACCTTGACCAAGATAATAAAACTGTAAACAGCGCCGTTAACGTCAGTAGTTCCTCAAATTGTCTAGCTGGTGTCAGGTTCTTTCTACCGACAACATGTATCATATCTATTTTAGGAGTTATCGGTTCGTCACATGGGACGTCGAAAATACTGCCGTTGTTTACATGTTCAGTCAGTGCAGTCATTTTAAAGCATTTATTGCATATGTATGATGTATTAGAGTCTTATTATACCTTTCATGACATGACAGTACTTCCGGACAAAGACTATAATCTCAACTTTTACGCAAAGATTAAAATACCAGCGAAGAGGTCAAACGTTCTGGAGAATGGAAGCCTGGCTTTTACAACGCTGTAACGAGGTGGCTATACAGGTACTGCGCTTGCAATGGACAATTTCGCTGTTAACCTATTTTGATGTCCAGTAAATCGAACATGGCCTACGGTAATGGCCGTGAAAGATATTTTGGGGGTCGTCTCAAATTTATGAGGCACTTGCAAACGTAACGCTGTAGTGTTTGACTCAAAATGTTATGCAACAGCGTACTTTTGAAAAATACTCAAATGTTCAATGTGCTGTCCATGTTACTATAAACTTCCAAATATATAAATGTACGCACAAAAACGACCACACTCTGGTAATCAATATGAAATACTAACAACTTTGCAAATGAGAATGTGTCTTATGCACACAAAGGTGCCACGACTACGCGTTTTCTGTTATATATATAATCTCACAGTCGACCGCTTTAGTGTCGAACCTATCGCCAGGTCGATAGCTCACGGTCGAAAAAATGTACCCTTAAACAATTATCCGGCAATGGACCGGTTCCCTTTGTCCTGGCAACTATTGCATGAGGCTCGTGGCGCCAGATCCACATCTACCGCCATCACATCAAGAAAAGCTGTAGATCTACCGCTTGCTGTGCAATATTATTTCGCAACTCTGTTTAGGCTCAGGCAAGGATTTGTAGAACAAAACACAATTTTCAGCATTGCATAACGTTTTTATTTATGCATAATATTCAATGTGCACATAGATTATTATACAGATAATATGTGTGCCAAATATCAGTTGGCTAGGTTTAACACAAATTGAGATATACTGCGTTGAAAATAGAGAAATGTGCAATTTTGACAAGTAAAAATATCCAACCAACATGGATGTTTTTTTAAATGACATTTAGATAAATATAAAAGTGAACAGATGGAAGATCATAATTATATATAGACAGTACAACATGTTTTATTGCGTTAAACTGGCATGCGAATTTTCTATTTTTTTGTAAATTGATTTTTAAAACAAAACTTCAGCGTGACACAACATTTTAATTTATGTACAAATTCACACCATGTTTAGTATTCCCAGAGATTATTATACACGTAATATGTATGCAAAATATTATTGGGCTAGGTTGAACAGAAACTGATATATATTGCACTGAATACAGTAAAAAGTTTGATGTCACACATTAAAATATTCATAGACATGTAGCCACCGCCAACGCTAAGATGTGGTCATTTCTCACGAAACGTTAACAAAACATGTTTTGGTTCATTACACCTTCAATAGACCAGTTATATGACTGAAAATATGGTGTGCGTAATTTCAAAAATAGATAAGCGAGCGAAAAATGAACAACTCGGAACACGTCTAAAACATGAAATTCTACGGTCACTAGCACCCTCATGGCTCGTCATGTCCCGAAGATTTTGGTATCATTTGAAAGGATGCACTTTTTGTTATTTTAACGTCATTTATATTTCCCGGTAACCAATCATAGAACACCTATAAATGGACCTACAATCGTGCCGTTTTCGGTGTTCTGTACGGTTCCGAACGATGTTGTCGGCGGGTACTCAGTGCAATAAACTTCCGATTGCGGCGCTGTTTTCCTCATTTGCATAGGTTCAGACATGCGCACTTCACCATTTCTTGATTTCATGTTATAAGCTCCACCCACTTTTAAACTGCAACGAAACTGGTGTGCTTTGATCGCAGCAAAGCCGATATATATCTACGTCGGTGTGACGTCACAATAACGTACGCCAACCAACGGGTCAAAATTCGTTGCGTTGGTTGGTTGATATACGTGATTGTGACGTCACGCCTACTTCGCGTATGTAATTTTAGCAGCCGTTTGAAAATGGGTGGAGCTTATACCATGACATCAGAAAGTGGTGCCTCAATCGGTAGTTTGGTGAACTGTGTCGACGAACAACATCATTCGCAATGTCTAAGACACCGGAACCGGTACCGTTGTATGTCCGTTTATAGTTTATTTGAGGAATGACTATCAGGAAACATTTATATATATATTTGAATAGCAGAAATCGTAACCTTTCAAACGATATCAAGATTGTTTGGATCGGACGAACCGTAATGGTACAAACAATCGTTCAAAAAAGCATTTTTGGGACGTGTTTTCAGTTGTTCATTTTTCGCTCGCTTATCTATTTTTGGTAATATGCGTCCTGATTAGGGCTTTTAGCAGTACCCCTATCTTGTATACAATATACCATGAAAACTCAGTCGCTGAAAAAGAAGAAATTTTTACCCTTTTGTGGCAAATATTTTTTTAAATATTATTACTAGTAGTATTGATAACAATGCCCATCCTCCGGACGGGATAGCTTGTTAGTAAGTAAATAACTGCACTAATATTTGGATTCTCAACGCCATTAATACAAATATAATCCATCTTTGCTTTGGAACTTGGTAGGTATTCTCAGTCAAAATCGAACTCGAGCCAGCGCTATGCCATTGCATCGGTGCTTGTTAAGTTGGGTTAGGTCTGTGTCAGTCGGCTACGGGCTAGTGTATCTACACTTCCGACTGAGATTGGGGTGAGTTGATGTCAGTCGGGGGTAGTCGGAAGCTGTCAATGAATGTCGAAACACTAGCCCAATTATTGTGCTCAGGTGGGTACAGTCTGGCTAAGTCGAGTCGGAGTTCACAGACTAGTCTACCTATAGCTAGGGTAGTATAGCCTAAATTCCCGTAAACGTAGCCTAATAATAATAATAATGTATTTATTTCAGACAATCATCATGTCCATATATACAAGTGCATCAATAAAAGTATGTAGATAAATATAAAAAATACATCGATAAGAACAATATACAAAATTATATAAATCCCGGACCCACCGGTGCCGCAGTTTCGAAGTACAATACACGTCGCTAGTTTTAATGCTATAAATAATGGGATTCAAAGACATGTCAATCCTATTCATTAAGCTAAAAATAGCCTTTCTGATTACACATTTACTCGAGCTGAAATTAGCTGTAGCAAACATGTGGCTAGCGCTACATCTCATGGGCAAATATAACTAAATAGTAGGCCAACGAACATTTTTAGGAGTAGGGGTTAACACTTAAGACGGTGATGATAGTTGTTGGCTGAGTCTAGGGCCTAGGCGTAGCAAGCGTAACTACGACTATGTATAGTACTATGACAAGGTTATAGCCATTAATGTTGGGCTAGGCCTAAGAATAAGGCTAAGCCAAAAACAGTAGGTTTGTTCACAACTAGTTTGCACTTACGTGACTATGGCTTTGTTGTCTTTATTTAATTTATCGTACAGAGTCACACGCAAATGTCGTATTCATGATAGCAACATTATCTCATTATTGCTCATTTGATCATTCGACCTATTACACCGAATGCGGCCCGCGGAGCTATGTCATGCGGCCCGCGAACTAAAAGTGAGATTGTCCACAATGTGGCCCGCGGGGTAACAACAGTAGATGCACCTTTCATGGTAGGAAGAACAGCTGCATCATCCACTAAGAAAGCCTGGATGCCATGTTAATGAAAATAAAAAACAAAATGAGCGTCAACGTAAATACCGTGAACTACGTTCGCGCTCGTGGGCTAAATCACTGGCACTGGCAGTTCCAATACCTTCTAACTGAGATGACTGCACAGTATCAAAACCTCCCGTATTGCGAAGAGCGCTAGATGTGCCATGATGCGAGGAACATAAGCCCTATAATATAAGTTGATATATTAGATTATAGGGTGTTCACGGAGCAGAAGGGTACGGAACAACCGGAATTTCCAGACCTCAAATGGATTTGTGAGAACATGTCATCACTTAGATTTTCCAGTTCATCTCCCCTCCCGAGATAACGTTGCTACTGTGAGAGACACAACTGCGAAACGTAAATTTATGTGTCTTTCCGATCTTAAGTCTTGCAGTGACAAGTTGTCTTATTTTCTAACCCGTTCCACGTTCGACGATGCTCCGGAAGCTGTGCAGATATAGTTCAACAAACTACAATGCGGCTTTATTAGTCTATAACCTGATGTGATCAAACTCACTAACTACTGGCTAAGTTCATTGTCAGTTTGTTTGGTGGCGAAACAACTGTGTCAAACTAGACATGATGATGTAATTTCTGTACCAAGAACGCTGCCCACGAATAATGGGGTCTTTTTATAGTGACGTGCAAGAGTTATTCACATTTAGAGTTAGACGTTGATGTTTGGTAATAATAATACGTGTCATTCGTAACTAGTAACAAACTGTAAGTGTAAGTTAAGTTTCAATGCATAATTCTAAACAAGATTGCTTATATTCAGATTCCAAGGCCAAGCATACAATGTCATGTACCAGTTTTCACGAGGATTAGGCTAACAATCACCGATATTCAATCATTCATGTGCGGCCCGCTGACTTAGTTCACGAAGTTGATACATGTTGGGCCATCCATTCGAGAAGGTTGCCGACCCCTGTATTACACCGAAAGTGGCCTATATTGAGCAATATACAGTAATCAGCGAGTGAGACACGTCACTGACACTGCTTCCTAGACTCTACTCACTAACTCAAACTTGATGTTTGGGCTTAACGTCGCGATCACTTTACACACGGAATAATAGCCGAGACAGCTGGGACATTGACACACGGATGCACCGACACACGGTGCTTTATTGTTACCACAATCGATACGTACAGTTGAAGGACTGCTCGCAAATCGTGCTGTCGTCGATGCCGAAACAAACGACCCATGAATAGCTGCCGCATCTCGGTCGGACGGAGTGGTGCTTCGTCCCGTTTTCCACGCCGCCGTCACCGCTGGTTCGCTTTGGGCGGTCCGACAACTTCAGCGTCACTCCAGCGTCCCCCTTTGAGGCTTGCTCCGACATGGTAAGCGACGTAGGCCGAAGTGTACAAATATGTCATATACTCCACCTCGGTCGCAACGGATGCACAACATGCTGCGTTTGATTTACGACAGAAGGCGCGGAAACTCGCACATCTGGGAAAGTCCATTTCGTTCGAGGGATGATAGCATGTTTTACAATATTGCAAATTGTTGTGTTACCGTTTCAAAGCTACTGTCATACTGATAGAGTGCAATGAATTATAAATTGTAAGTGGACTAATAAAGCAGAGGATCATATTCATACTATCGGTGTTTATTAAGCAGATTATAAGACAATATCCCCCCATTAATTTATCGCGCCTGTGACTATGCCAGACTTACTGGCGCGGCTGGTTTGAACAAAGTTGATAGTTTATAATCGCTCGTGCTATTGTTGTTTACTTTGTTATATAGTGACGTTGAAGGTGTGGTTCGCATTTAGTCGAGAGAAAAAACAATAACCGAGTAAAGTATTAAAGTGCCAGAATAAATCAAAGGAATGAATTATCGTGGGCATGTACGGCATGAAATAAGTTTAGGGTAGGGTAGGGGGGGTTGACCCAAGTGAGGCGATAGGACTACCCCATTTTTGTCCCGTCTGACACATGCCCGCGACTACCTCTACAAATAATTAAAGTGGCGCCACCTTGCATTTCCATCACACGAAAACGGCGGAACGCTACTTACACGGTAAATAAAAAATCACGTTTTTATGTTTTTTGTTGTTTTGATATAAAATATGAATACAACATTTGTAACGATAAAATTGTTGTATACAAACCTTAGTAGGTACACGTCACTTAATATACCTAGTAAACACATTATAATGATTATGAAACTTTAAAGAGAAATGCGGACTACCACATTTGTGTTTCAGTGGCGCCCCGTTGCAACAAAACATGTGGGGTAAGGCTACTCTAACATGGGGTAATAGGCCTAGGTAGGCATTTTACCCCATCAGTTTGGGTGAATTGCCCGATATGTCGCAAGTGATTTCTAAATGTATAGATCACCTATTATTGGACTATGGAATACCATTTACTATTACTGACTTTAGGAATCTTTACATTTGTGTGTAAATATCGTGACATTTTAGTATTGTGTTTGTATTCTTCTTCCTTCGGTGAAAGTTTATATTGAACAGGCTTTCACGTGTCTTAATAAACCTGGTTGGCATAACGTCATTCAGAGTATTTTTTTTAGTTTCGTATATGTTGGTATATAATACGTCGTCATCAAATCAACAGTACATGACATATATACCCAATAGTTTTTTTGTATTTATTTTCGGAAGAAACAATGGTCCGACTGTACAAAAGAAAAGTAGAGATCCGAGCGGAATATGGTGACGAGACACTGCGTGAGGTATTGACGGGAGTCAGCCAGGGGTGCCGCTTATCCGTGTAAACAAAGATCTGTGAATTCCAGCGCGCACGATTCGCCGGCCCAGAGACAAAAAAGTGAAGAATCCCGGAACCGTGCTGTTGGGGTGCACGTCATTGCTGTCTAGTGCAGTTGAACAACAGATATGCGATCACGAGCAATAAATAAAAAAATCGATGTACGGCCTTAGGCCGTTGGATGTCCGCCGCCTGGCATACGACGTGGTAGAGGTTTTGGGAATCGTCAACCCGTTTAACCAGACGATAAAACTGGCAGGGAGAGACTGGTTAGCAGGCATCATGCGCAGGCATACCGAACTGAGCATAAGTCGGCACAAGCGTCGTCAGGGCCATGGGTCTCAATAAGCCGAACGTGGCGAGGTTCTTTGCAATACACAAAGAATTGCTCCAACAGAACAAATATGAGCCATCCAAGGTATGGAACGTTGAAGAGACAGGATTCACGTGCGTCCACCGGCCAGGTAACATCGTGGCGTCGCAGGGGGTTAGACAAGTGGCGAAGATAACAAGCGCCGAACGCAGCAAGACCGTGACTGTCGTCTGTGCCACGAGTGTTGTGGGAACATACATGCCCGCGTGTTTTTTCCATGCAAGCGCATGGTGGAAGTGCTGATGAATGGGGCGCTACCACAATGTATCGGCCAAGCAAATCCCAGCGGTTGGATGGGTGCGGAGATGTTTCTGACGTGGCTCACCCACTTCGTGAAGTTCGTCGACCTTAACAGCTGTTAGGTACGCCAGATCCAATGGAATCGACATGGTGACGTTGGCATACTGCAGCGTCTAGACAGGACATTTTGAAGTCACTAAAAATGCGTACGCCGCGGCATCAGACGGGTGGATGGTTTCGAACCCGGGTAAGACAGCAGTGATGACAAAGAATGGCCTTGTTTGGTGTGTGGCGAGATCTTTGCGACGAGCAGGCCGCGCTAGAAGTGGGTGTAATGTCAACAGTGCAAGAAGTGGGCGCACGAAGTGTTCACGCCGGGGGAGAGAGGTTCTCTTTATGTCCCATCTGCGACTCTGACGACGACTAGTCATGATTATGGAATCACAACGACGATGTTAAGTTGTTTAAGAGATGTGAGTTCACATGTCTACTGTGAATCATTAACGTCGTGAATGACTGAAATTGTGTCTTGTTAATTACATTTTGCTGTTTAGGACTTTTCACATCGTTGTCATGTTATTTACGAAGAACCGTTGTGAAGACATTGATTGACTAATAGTGGTACACATTTAATTGTGAGTGAACATTGATTGGACATTCTATTCAGGACCTACTACGTCAGTTTATTTACGAAAGATTATATTGTGATGAATAATGACATTGACTATTACCAAGAGACAATACTAGGCCCCTATAACTATTTAATTACGAATGAAGATTGATTGGACACCCTTTTCAAAGTATGTCACATCGTTTTCAGTTTATTTACGAAGGACTATGGTGTGGTGACATTTTAATAGTTCTATATAATACTACATATATAATTGTTGAAGTAATAATGATTTGACATTCACTTACATGTAATTAATTTAGCATGGGGCAATAGGCCCACCCGTAGGCTATTGGCGTTCACTGGGCGTATTGCTTCATCAAGCGGGGTAATGCGCCTACCAGGACATATTGTTTCCATTACTTTTACTGGAAAGCTTCATGACACATATGCAAAGAGGAACATATACAGTTTTCTGTCGGATAACATGTTTTTGTGAATAATTGTTTATTTTACGAGTTATGTCGTTTTGCGCTTAAGGTAGGCTAATCCCGGCTTTCTGTACTAAAATATATACTTATTTCAAGGTTAAATGTAGACTTATAAGCACTGCCAACTAACATACACGAAACACCATAACAACATATTACGCTGTAAATAAATAAACTAAATACATAGTTGATTGTTAGGCCTACAAAAAGTAGGAGTCCACATAATTTTGACACAGGTGACATATTTCCCTCCCGGAGCTCGAACAATCCGTGTCGTGGTCATGAAATCTTGCTGTGCATGTGATATTTTACACACACACATGCAGGCACGCAGGCACGCACGCACGCACGCACGCACGCACACACATTTATAACATCGTTCCGTGACACTCATAAACGTAGGGCCTATCGCCTACCGGTAAAAGCTTCAGGCAGTTAATTTGTTCAAATGTGGCCTATTCCCCGCTGTTCTATGGTGAATGTCGCAACGTAAGCCATCACGTAATGCAACCTACGCCTTAGAATACAATGATTGTTACTCATTCTTGACGGACAATATGAAATAATTAAAAGTTACCAGGAACATACCCAATTTTGTTCAAGCCGGTGTAGTAAGTTGAACACATTCCCCATTGAAAACACTACTGTACTATTAGAGACCATTAGCTAACGCAATAAGCGTCACGACCGTACGCCAAATCTGATAATAAATCATCATTAGCTAAGCGCGCAGTGAGCGGTTTTACGATCGACTCCAGCACGTAATTGTTTTCTCATACGTAGTAATATCCTGTGTGTTACTAAGAGTAAAATGCATGTACGAAATATATATAAATATGTATAAATGTGTTAACGGAACTATTTAACCTTTATCGCAATCGATAATCGCAGGAATGTAGAATTTTGGATGCAAGAACGGCAAACGCGAACCCCAATACAATCATTCCGGCTCGTACGATTAGGCTAAGCAAACAAAACATTGTGTTTCGAGTCCTGTTATGTAATAACATAGCCTAATCATGATGTTTGTTTACCACAGCGTGGGGTACCGTAATGGGCAATATTTTATTTAATTGGTCTAAGGTATTAGGGGACATCCATAAAGTATGTCAAGCTTAAGCGTAGCGGTGTATGTGATGACACGTTACATGGGATGGGAGGGATGTCGGGGTGATTGTTACGTTACCATTTGTAAAATGATTATAAACGTTGTCTTTTTTATTAAATGTGAACAACAACATATTACAAACAAACGCCACAACTAACACTGATTGACAGCTGGTCAGCGCATTGTGTTCAATAAAAACATTTCATTAAAAATGTTTTAATCAACTGTCTGCATCTAGTCCAGTCGGCAACGTAAATAGGCCATACATCTACATTTTATATAAACCGCCAAATACAATGCTTAGGTTTCTGTTTAAATATATATATTATCGTAGTTGCACAAAAACGTGAAATGCCAGCATTGCAACGTAGCCAAAGTAGACAAAAAGCAACCAACGACTCAACTACATTTACAAAATAGATAAATAAGTTTACGGTTAATGTACATAATAGGCCCATATAACTATCTGTGTGGACTTAATAAACATTAGATAGACATGTGCTACAATATGGTATATAGGTGCGCCTAGCCATGCATAAGCCTAAGCTATGTGTGTTGTGTATTGCACTGTTATTGCGCCTCACTGCATCGCTGCAGATGAAAACAAGCAAGTCGTAAGTCTTTTTAAAAGTCGTCAAACATGCATACGTGTCATTTATATATCAACTTTCTTTATAAGAATGTGTTCCTAAAAGGTGTAGCTATTTCTCTATATAGTTACATTTGAATTACCATAAATATTTATGTACGAAATAAGTCAGTGTTTGTACTTACGCGAAATATCCATGTTTGGCGTTCATACGCAAAGTTGAACTGCAGATCCCGCGTAAACCTCTGATTGGATCGCAAAAACTGTGATGTAGAACTCAATTAACTTTGCGGTCTGCGTATGTTTTTGGCGTCAGGTTTGTGCTTATTGGTGTCTATTAACTGTTTTGGGCCCCAAACTTAGTTCTACCCCTTGAGGCTCATAAAAAACCTCCACTGGCGGCCGAATCAAATTCTTATTCGGTAGTCTGTGCCAGAGCTTCAGCACGACTCCGCTAATCGCGTTATTGCGCTGTCGGATCATGACATCGGAAGACACGGGGGGGGGGGGGGGGGGGGGGGTGCTGTTGAAAAGTTTTCGTCGCCGGGTCGCCGGGTCGCCGGGTCGCCGGGTCGCCGTAACTTCAGCTTCTCCGCTATCTTAGCTCCAAATCGGAAGACGGCGCGTGTGGGATGGGAGGTGCTGTTGAAAATTTGCCTTTTGGCTTATCGAGAGTCCAACCATTTTATCTATGTGTATCCCGCCCTTCTGAGGTACGTGTCAATTTTATTTTAAAATTATGCACGCAACTGGCACTCACGCAATCAGCTGATAATATGTTCCAATCATTTACAGTCCTTTGTGAAAATGAGAACTTTCTTATATCTAACCTACACTGCTCCTTTGCTAATGTAACTTCATGTTCCCTAGTCATTCTATCTTTCTTATCTGAGAGAAAAGTATTTGTATCAATATTTTCATTGCCATTCAATATTTAAAAAACTTCTATCTGATCTCCTCTCAATCTCATGGTCTCCACATTCAAACCACATTCTATTAGGAGTATTTCGTAACTAAGATGTCTCAGTTTTGGTATCATTTTAGTCTCCTCTGTACTCTTTCTAGCAAATCTATGTCTTTCTTGCGATATGGCCTCCACGCTTGTACACAATATTCTAAATGAGGCATAACTATTGTTTTGTACAGCGGTATTATTAGTTCTTTTTTATACGCTATTTTTCTCATAATTAATCCAAAGATTTGATTTCCCATTGAAGCTGCAATTCAGTACTGTTCTACAGTTCTGAAACCTTCAAATTAGCAGTAAGTTTTAACCCTAAGTCCTTTTCGTTTACAGTAGTACTTAGTACATTGTATATTGTACAGTTTCGTTCCCATGTCCTGTGTGGAGGCATGTACAAGTCCCAAAATTTAACAACATCTGCCAGTTTTCAGACCATTTGATCAACCTGTCAAGATCATCTTGTAAATGCTGTCTAACTCCATCACGTTTAATCTTTCAAAACAACTTTGTATCATCCGCAAATGTCAACACCTTACTTGTTATATCATCGTCCAAATCGCTGATATAATAGTAAGCATAACATAGGTCCCAGTACTGGTACCTCATACTCAAAACCGATTTCCAATTTGAAGCCTCTTCATCAACTACAATGTACTACCCGTTGTCTTCTGTCAATTACCCATTTGTCTATCCAGTTAACTATACCATTCCCTATGCCATGGGCTTTTAGTTTAAGCAGTAATCTTTGATGAGGCACCTTTTCCAAAGCTTTCTGAAAATCTAAGTAGATAATATCTACTGGTCATTCCTAGTCTACCCACTTAGTGATATCTTCGAAAAAACATAACATATATTTGTTAAACACGACCTCGCTTTTAGAAACTTTCACGTAAGTATATTGACATTGTCGACTATTTTATTATGTGATAGCGAAACTATATCTAACACATGTTCTTTCCTGGTTGGTTCTAGCACATGTTGAGAAAGGAAAATATGTTGTACTAAAACTAAAAAATTATGGTCTCCGCTCACTGTACTGTGTAGAGATTTCCATTGTATAAGTCCATGGTTAAATCCGCCATAATAATATAATCACTTTTGCTCATTTCCCGGATAGCATTTAGTATTTTTCATTTTCTTCTATGCTTATATTTGGACTTCGATAAACTAACCCAACCGTTAACGTTGAGTTTACTGTAACTATGTTACACCAAACAGCTTCTTTGCAATCTGCTTCTCTGTCTAATAATAAGTGACACGCCTGGGTAGATTCTTTAATATATAAAATAACGCCACCTCCCCTTCTTGCTAGTCTATCTTTCCTAAACATTACATAACCTGTATGTCCAAATTCGGCGTCTAACATATCGGTGGTGGCCCATTATTCGATTATACCTATTATGTGATGGTCAATGTCTTCTACCATAATGTTTAGTTCACTTGTTTTGTTTACGATGCTCCTTTCATTTAAACAAATGCACACACACACACACACACACACACACACACACACACACACACACACACACACACACACACACACACACACACACACACACACACACACACACACACACACACACACACACACACACACACACACACACACACACACACACACACACACACACACACACACACACACACACACACATATATATGCACTTTTAATTAAACGGCTGACTCCTATCGCAAACGCTAACGTTACCGGTAGTGTCACTAGTGACCTAATTTGAATACAGTCAATTATTTTACGCTAGACTGCCTTATTGATATAATTGCTAATCAAAGTATCTAAACAGTTTTGGCTTACTCAGATATTATCTGACGTAAGTAGTTTTATGTTTGTTACTTTGTCTCCTATATATTCTACCACATAATCGGGTTTATTAAATCGAAGCCTAAGTTACCATGTCACTCACTAGACTTAAGTGTACTAAAATACTGTAACTGACTAACTTTAAGCACAACTATTACTCAATATGTGACAACTTCTACTTTATGAATTATATTAAGGTAAGAATAATACGTATTGATAAATAATTCCACTCGCTTTTCAAGTTTTGTTCACCACAAATTCTCAACCATCTAGACAGGAAGACAAAAAAGGCGAACGGTAGGCACTACATAACGAACCGTTTTAAATTCCACCTTCCCCGTACAAACACGCAAATGGTATATCATTTGAAAGCCCTAGATATCTCCATCACAACAAGACCTGTCGTAGAACTGCCAAATGGAGAAATCGTGACTCCAAGGTCAAACAAGGTCACCGTCAAATGATAATTTTCGAAATAGTGCGATTCCGCCAACGTCTTATATTTACAATGGTTACATATCTGCTTTCTTTAATAACAAAATGGCCATGTCATATATTTTGGGAAGCTTATTCTCTCTACATCAAATTGAGATACGATGTGGAGCTGGAACCCGGCAGAGTAAGTGTGGAGCTAAGGTCAAACAAAGGTCACCGTGAAATGATGAATATTCGAACTTTTGGAATACCGCGAAAGTCACAAAGTTGCAATGGCTTTGTATCTACTTCATTTACGTGGATACATCATAAACATCGTGAAAGAACAAGTTATACTCGTCAAATTGTGATATCTCTTGGAAGTGTCAGATGATGGAGTTTGTGTTGAGCGACGATCAAACAGTGTCACCATCAGGTGAGAAATGTTCAAACTGCGCCATCCCGCAAACGTTATGAAATACCAATGTTGGCTTATTTCTACTTTACCTACCAACTCATGGTCACGACGTAAACCTTTGGAAAAGCTACTGTCACCCCGTAAATACAGGCTACTACGAGGAGCTATCAAGTGGTGCCGTAAGTGTGGAGTGAAGGTCAAGCAAGGTCATCACCAAATGATGAATGTTCAAAACTGCGCCATTCCGCAAACGTTGTACAATTACAATGTTTACATATCTATTTTGTCTACCTACACTAGGACATGTAATACACCTATGCGTGTTGTATCCCCATTAAAATCCTGTCATGGAATTATGAAGTGGTGGTCTAATTGTGGAGTGAAGGTTGAACAACGTCCCCGTCAAAAGATGCATTTTCGAAATTGTGCCATTCCGTAGATTGTGATGTCTTACTTTTAACGACTTTTTTGTATCACCAACGAGATGAGAAAATATATGTGGGTGGATGCCACCCTCAATTTTTTATTTGGTCATTTTGAAGGTCACAAATTCAAAAGTCTCTCAACATATTTTAATTAATTAACTGATATGTTATTGTGTACATGACAGCCTCATCACGTTCAATGTCCACCCCCGCCATCTGGAGTGGGCGTCTACTGATGAACCAGTTCACTGGTCAACCACGTAAAAGCTTGGTATGCTATGCGCTACAGGGTATCCTGGGTTGTTGGAATGTCTTAACGATATTATTCCTTTGGCAGAATATTTCTCTCATTGCCTCGATAACGGAGACCATGCACGGTGCAACGCTAGGACAATGGTGATGCGTTCCAGGAGTTGAAGTGTCGAAAATCCATATCCAAATGGACATATGAATGTTGTGGTTTCCTTCATAGAATGAAGTTTAGGTTTCTCATGCCATTGACAACTATTAAAGACGTGGACTGGTCTTTTCCCGAGCATGACGGATGTCGTTGCCATTAAGATGAATTACGTTTTTGCCTGTCCAAAAGGCTGTCCAAATGTATGAAGCTGCACAGAAAATTTACAAGCTCATAACTCTTAACGATTGAAAACACAAGGGTACACGTGTCCACATTGCATAGTGTTGATAACTTTTTCACACAATATTGTGTACATGGATTAACAGGGGAGCGCGGCTAGATTAGTGGCTAGTACACCCGCCTGGCACGCCAGCGCTTCAATTTCAAAATCCGGACCGAGCAGGCATGATATTTGGTGTAAAAACCTGGCTCACAACATTGGGGACTGTGTATTCCTCGTGACTCGGAGATCATGTTAATGTCAGTCTCGTCTCAATTTGGAAGAGTATGTGGGGATGGTTCCTCAGAGACAGAAATTCGCAGGAGAATACACGCAGGGGCGAATGCATGGAGGAAAGTAGAAGGTGTACTTGGAGACAGGCACATATCGTGAAAACTCAAGGGAAAGGTACAATGTGCATGTGTGACACCGGCCTACCTGTATGACCTAGAAACTATAGCAATGACAGAGAAACAACAGGAGAGGGTACAATTGTGCGAAAACAACTGGGTCAGGATAATTACGGGGGAAAAGAGAATAGATCAGCGAAGAGTGGAAGAGCTGAGGGAGGATGTTGGTGTGAAAGAAAGTTTCAAGAAGTTGGTGAGAAGTCGGGTGAACTGGGCAGGACATGTGGAGCGAATGGAAGAAGAACGGATGGCAAAGAGAGCAGATGCCCGGAGAGTGGAGGGAAAACGAAGCCGAGGGCGACTGAGGCTGAAGTGGGAGGATTGCGTGAAGAAAGATATGGAGGGATGAAAAGGGGAGAATGGAGAAGGGAGGTAGAGAAAGTAGTGCACGCGAACTTAGGACGAAGACTCGAAAATGTTGACGTGTCCAAGCAAGCCTGACCCCTGAAGACAGGGAACGATGAGGAGAACAGCAACACATCTCCAGTGAACTAGAGTAGGGCTCGTGGAGCCTGTGAGATCTTCATGGTCAATACTTACACACATGAAATTTTCAGTCGTGAATTAACCACTCATGTAGAGCCCCATTCGTTGGATCTTGTGTGCGTCCCATCCCAGCTTGAATAGGTCGTCCCAGTTTACAATCGTCACTTTCTTCTCTTGACCGTTCACCATGACCAAACAGTGAATACGGCCGTCTCGGGTGAACGAGTATTTCACAGAAACATCGTCTTTACTTCTCGCAGCAGTTTGCTTCTGAGTGTTAGATCTTCATAAATCATAATCTTGGGGCCACTGGCATCTTTCACCATTTTGTTGTTGTTTTCATGACATCGATTTTTGTTTCACATCGCACGAATTTTGCGACTATGACTTTGGTCCGGCCTGGTAGACAATGGCATACACTGACGTTTTATGTCAGCCTCCGATACGTTTACACTTGTCGATCACCACTTGTAACTTCGGTTTCACCCGTCGCAGGTTCTGGATAGCCAACGATCTTTATGTTTTCCCTCCTGCTATATTGCTCCACTGCGTCTGTCTGCCGGTGTCGGTCTTTACAGGCTGCTGGCAATGTAACCACGTGAGGTGTCCATTGGCGGGAAATAACTGTTCAGATCACAACTAAAAAAATTTACAAACGTCAATATTCACTTGGAAATACTTCGAATTGTCTGCATTCGTTCATCTTGGGCGACACACGGAACTCTCGGTTTATTCCCAGGCTCGAACATGAAGCTTAACTAAATATGTTGCTGCTTATTCGAGGAGGCTCAGTAACGTTGTAGTTTGTTTTAAAGTTCGCTCAAAACACTACCGTATAGTGTTTTCAATGGGGTAGTGTATTATTGAGCGTCCTACCCCGAGTCAGTATCTTGTCACGGTGGGGTAAAAAGGACCCCTCGGCGGTGCGATGAATACAGCGCCGTTTTATTCCACGTAGAACCAACCATTTGATCGATAGTTTATTGTATACAGTATCTTTATACCAAAAACTATTTATTTTTGGTAAGGAAATTGGTTTTCTGGTTAATATTTTGAAGGCTGTTCTACCGCAATACGCTTGTCTGTTTACCCTTAGTAGTGGATAAAACGGCCCCGTTTGACAATAATTGTGTGTTAAATGTGCAGAGTATTCCTCCAGAAAGTTCATAGTCCAATATCTTCATCACAGAGACATGCAAGTCTTTAATACATAACCTCTGTTGATTCCTACACGTTCCATGTTTTATCCTATAACCTTCTTGTTGTTAGGTGGGCCGACTTACCCCACCTTCCCTTACAAACGTCAAATGGCTAACTGGTGTAGACCATTTGAATAACACTGAAAAAGGCGCTATAAAAGTCACGAGTTAAAATGTCAACAGTATATTTTACTTGACTATTTTTGGTCCTGAAGCATTTGACATTCAGTTTCCGTAATGATAACAAAGTCAAGACAATAAGATCTAAGTTAATTGATTCTGCGGTTCTGTTGATTGAGTTGACGTCTTTCCGCAGCACATGACTTATTCACTTCTAGCTTCTTCTGGAGGTAATGGGACCCATGTCTTCTTGACTAGTCCATTCTAGCAACTACTTGTTGGATATACTTCTGAGTCAGAAGTTCGTTAGGATTCTACTTAAATTTGTTGTGTGGAAGGATGACAACCTAGACTTGTCTTGTTCTGTCATCGCCAGCACTATGTCCCATAAAGAAGAGTGGTGGGCAACGCATAGGTCCGATAGAGGTTTAATTTGTACTTTAGTTACACTGAGGTGACTTCTACATTGCCGTCAGTGACACACGTCTGGACTAGTTTACTCTGCTCTGTATGGAAATGCTTGTACCTCCATCCTGGCTAATGACGTTGCCCAAATATGTGAAGGTGGTATCACCCGTGAGTTTATACTGACCTGCCTTCACTGATGGAGTAGAATCGTCACTTGTTTTTTTAAACAGTCTATAGGAGATGGTTAACAAGATGTCACGGTTGTGCTCGGGGGATAAATAAACGTAGATTAGATTGCTTACCTAATGTATTAAAATATCCTGCTAACAATTTACCATCAAAACAGAACTGTATGGTCACAGCGGGGTAGAGCTCATCGGCATGCAGCCTACGGACCTACAATTGTACAAAATATGCGCAACAGTCACCCCTACAATGACAACACAAAAGTGAGATTGGCACTACGAACTATTATTCTTTGGCCAGTGCCACGTGTGCGCAAACATAATACCAACCAAAACATCTTCAAATTGCAAATTTAATTACGTAAAACAACAATGCCAAATAAAGTCGGTGTGATTGACCTTTCTACAAACTATGCGCAGTAATACACGCGATGTTTGTGAAATTGAGAAGCAAAGCGGTAACTGCAGATTGCAGATCACGACTGCTGTACATGATCTTCATCTACACGTGTGGATACTTTGCTAATGAAGACCTGAAGGAACGTGCCCAAGGGTGATGATGTTGTGGCAGCATATTTCAGTCTGCGGGTTGTAAGGCTTGCTGCCGCATCTCTGCAAAGGGAAAGGATATAATTAATGAAAATTAAGATTGCATTTTAAGTATGCGCATACTGAGCAAAAATCATATGTTGTTGAAAAGTGGTCGGTAGGACATATTTTCAAACACTTTTCGACCACAATTCCATGTGTTTTAATAATAATATTAAATTGATGAATGCTAAATTAAATTGTGCCAACTGCATATATAGATTATCGAATGCCATGATAGAAATATTGCTCTGTAGCTGCTTATTATGGAACTATTGATTAGAAAAATGCACTATAAAACACTCCTTACATTTCACGAAAGATATTTTGTTTCATGATGATTTTTTCTTAGTTAGACGTCCTCCTGGTTGTCAGATGTGAACGCCCGATTGGAAGCAACTAGCGTTGAACTCAACGGTTGCTTTCAACGTTGAAAGCGATAGGACATTATATTTTTTCAACTAGCTGTCATCCAGCATCATTTTGATTTAAGCGGACAAATAAACTGTGTGCAATATTATCGTTAACGACGTCGCTAAATCTGCTCCAGCTAAACTCAGCTGACATAGCAGGATTCATTGACTGTTTCTAAGAAATTGGTTATTTATGGAATACCTTGATGTACTAATTGAAAGAAGCTGTCACACTCAATTCAAACAACTTTAAAATATTTCATTTGGAAGAAGCTTGGCGTCTAACAGCCAAGGCAAGTGGCTACCAAAACGGTTGACTTCGAATACACAAAATGGTAGGATCGTTGCTCACAACCACTAATCAGTCTACGCATTCTAGAATAGCAAAGTCGTAATAATCATTGCTATTATGATAATAGTAGTTGTTGCCTTCTGGCATCTGGAGGAACTGCGGCACTGTGCTCCCTTGCAGAACTCGCATCATTATAGGATGCGCCGTGTGTGCGTCACTTTGGAATAATACGATGTGGTAAAGATGCTTATCAATGAAAGTATGGCACACAGGTTTTGTAGTCTTAAAACATAACACATCACTTTAAGTAAATAGTTGCGTTCAACCTACGTCAACGCGCTCCACTAAATGGTAAACGATCAAGAATCACGTGCGTTCTTAATAGTGAGGGAACTTCTGTGTCATTTGCTAATGCAAACTGTAAACATCTTGCCACACCTAGTCAGCTTGACTGACTTGTTTGCCTTCAGTAGCTCCAGCGAACGATCTTGCGGTTGATACACATATGTGTTGCTCGGCTGTAGGCGACCCCATTGCAGCAGCGAGGCATCGATGCAGGCTTCTTTCTGATGAAGTTCTTGCAGCAAATGTGTGTGTCCGGATCGTATGGCTTTCGCCCGCATTCTGCAGAGATCGGACATGGAGACATATTCAAATCAATTAAGTTCAGTCCAATAATGTCATGCCGGAATATTGCATTCATATAAAATATAGACTATGCTATGATTGATAACTGTAAATATATCAATGTTCGCCAATGACGACACTGTCATGATATTTCTAATGTATCATAATACTCTGTAATGTTGCTTTGCCTGATTTAGCTACACACGTCATGACAAGAATTATATACTAATTGTTATCAACATTTTGCAGATGGTTAATCCTCGTGACACAATATATAGCTACATTAACAAATTCTAGGTGACCCTACACTGGACAACATACAAACATGTTTTTGATAATGTTGTTCCTATTCCAATTAAACAATTGATGTGCTTATTTTAGGCAATCATATGAATAGCAAGTTCTTATTTAAATTTAGTCTCAGTTACCTACAGAATTAGTTTTCTTTTTGAATATAAAATAAAGCTGAATCCAAGTCGCATACAGCATCAGAACTGAAAAGCCGCCACTAAACTCGCCTACGGAGAATAGCTTTGGACGGACGACGGCCGTTTGACATTCGCACAATAATTTTTACCCAAACCTAGTTATGTATTTACGACATGTAACATCATCTACGTATAATCGAACTTGTGTATGCGAGTAGGTTAACGTTTTCCTCTTAGACTGCTTGAACCTCGAGCGCCAAACGTTTATAGATTAATCTAAACCCGTAGAATAGGATGTAAGACATATAAATATTTTTTTTAATATCCCATATAATTATATCACTAATCTCACATTATATCAAAACAATCAGTTGTTCAGAACGTAAAACGAAATGTGCGCATAATACGTAAAACATAATTTAACAATCACACGAACCACGTGCGCACGGCAAATACTTCATAAAATGGCACCGTCGTCATGGACTTACGCTTATATCTACCCATATGCCATAGCGATAAGACCACTATTTGAAATTCTACACTATCCTGGCTGTGGCCTATATGTGGACGTGAACGTCACTTTCTCTCCGACTGTCGTCATTTAGAACAAACAAGGAATATCTGCGAATGCGTTATGTAGCGATTTTGTGTGTTTTCTAACATTTCGTACACATTACTAACACGACTGTCAACGAACAAGTTATTCCGTCACGTGACAGGCTAGTTCAAACAACAACTATTAACGCAAACGTGCCATGTATTTACAACATGTAGCGGAATAATAATAATTTGGAGAACATTTATTAGAATAGTTCGGCTTCGTCACAGGACGGTTGTTAGTAATCTGGCTGCATTGCTCTTGTTACAATTTAGACGCACGTTCAGCTCATGGACAATACACGACATCACGGGAATATATACCTCTCCTTGTTCTTCCGCCGGTGGTGGATTTCATCATGACGTTACCATTGACACATTTGTAAGTTTGCTTGCTGTAAGCCTTCTTCCTACAACATGCCGGCTGTATCTTGGGCTTCTTGTTGATCACGTTACCACAACACATCTGCATGTTCACGTTGTATTGCCGGCCGCCGCATGCTGCAGTTGACAGACACACGAAAATCAATTACAGATTGAATGAACACTTATCGTCACACGCAAGATATAGTTATTTTGGCATAGAGTCATTGATTGTTCAAGAAGTTTAAGAAGGTGAAGCAGATGGAACCCCAGTTCAACTGTCGTAAGTTCGAGAAGGAGAAGTAGATTGACAACCCGCTGAACAGTCGTAAGTCACAGAAGGAGATGTTGTCAGAACACCAGTTAAACAATCGTAAATCACAGAAAGGGAAGAAGATGGAACTCTAGTTGAAGACTCGTAAATCTCAGATAGGGAATTTTGATTGACAACCAGTTCAAGATTCGTAAATCACAGAAAGGGAAGTAGATGGAACACTAGTTCAACAGTCGCAAATCGCAGAAAGGAACATAGATGGAACACCAGTAAAACGGCCGTAAGTCACAGAAAGGGAAGTAGAACACCAGTTAAACACTCTCCACATGTGCACAGAATATAGTATGGTATGTAATATTTAGTACAAAAATACAGAAAATGCTATTATAGTTTAAATCAGATTTTAAACCCATCTGTGTAGCGATCCCCGCGGAAATTTTATATTTAATTAGCTAGGCGATCACGTGGTATTACGATGTCAAAGGCGGCTGTCATTTGTGCATACTCATGTGGTGGGCATCAGCACCGTTTAAGAATTCTCTTTCAACATCATGGCGAATGGTAGTGACACTTGTTTTCCTGAATTTCAAGTAACGTCATACGACTTTGAGCAATTAGTCGGAATTCTGACTGCGGAAGATACATCTGAATCCGCTGTGTCCGAATGTTTCAGCGACGCTAGCGAATAAGATGACTCATGTTCGCAATGGCAATACCGTCTGGTAAGCTACGATATCGTTATACTGCCACATACTGTGTGAAACCACTCGACAAGAACACTGTCATTATTTTAGTATACGCGGGTATAACGTTATAATACATAAGCCAGTGTGTCAAAGCTGTGCACAAAGTTAACTTGACTGTCTTAATTTGTAGCACTACATGGTAAGTAGGTAATCGATTTCGGCCGATCTAAACCAACTTACAGACTTGTAGAACGTCGTAAGCATGGCTGTCTGTTTTACAAAATTATGCAGATCGAGTGTAGGAAATTAGCCACTCATGAATATGTCAACTCTGGACAAAACCTGTTACATTTTAGTGTAGATAGGAAAGGTGTTAGAGGTCATCTTCTATATAATTTCAGCTGTAGATTATTATGTCATTTACACAGGGCAATGAATTGTGTTTATTATAACTAAAACCAGTAAAAGTAATATAATTCACTACACAATCAAGCAATTTAATTTTTTTATTAAATACAAATTGCAGAACAATTAAATAATGACGCTAATAGATTATGGCCTGAGAGAGCCTGTGGGGTTAGCATAGGGTATTTTGTATATGAGTGGTTAATCCTCGTGACGCAATACATAGCTAAATTTACAATGTCAAGGTGAGGCTACATTGGACAAAATACAAACAAGTTTTTGACAATGTTGTTCCTATTCCAATTAAACAATTGATAAGTTGTTTTAGGAAATCAGGTGAATAACAAGTTCTATTTTAGATAAGTTTTCAATTACCGCCAGAATTTCTTTTTTCTTTTTGAATGAGATATCAACCAGAAATGTCGTTAGTGGAGGGCTGCACGTAATGATGTACAATTGTTTGTCGTACGAGTTACGTGATCTTCGTGAAGCATTCATGAAACCAAGCAGCGTGGGATGCTTGCCTCGAGTGATTGCACAAAATGGCGCATCTAGTTACAAAGAATGAGCTGCGAGACTACTGTGACTTATCGTATTCTGAGTTACTAATGTATCGGTCGAGTGTCTCAAGTCAAGTCGTATTAATTCGGAGTTATCTTATTTGGCTAAACTGTATATTATTAAAACAAAACTAGAACTTACAGCAGTCGTGAAGTGGGTCTTTTAAGTTCATGTTTCACAACTATCAGAAAGAAATAATAAAAAACAGTTTAAGAGAAATTTCCACAAAGGAAATGAGGAACTATTTAGCAAAGATAGACAACACACTGAATAATAAGATAGCAACAGAATGCTGGAATATCTTAAAGAGAGAAATTGAGTGCATTGTCGATACATTGTTTCCCTTGAAAAAAACAAGGGAAACTGTCCAGAAAGAAATACTTATAATAATAAGCCATTATATAAATTGAGTACAAACAAATAATCTGGAAGTCATATAGACGTATTGGAAATGACGAAGACTACAACGTTTATAAAGAAGCACTAAACCAAGCTACATCTGAAATTATAAATTCGAAAAGAAGCGACGATCAAACATTAGCTTATAGTAAAAAACATTAGCTTATAGAGCAAACAGAAAGTTCAGGATAAGGTCGGTCCTGTAGAAGATATTGCTGGAAAAATAATATCAGAGAGATTCTTAGTGGTAGAAGACCTGAATGAGTATTTTAGTTCAGTGTTTACCAGGGAAGATATTAGTTCACTGCCAGTACCAGACGCTAAATTCAAGGGGGTGAAATCAGACTATTTAGGACAGTTAATTGTAAATCTTATAATGGTTGCTAAGAAAATAAGGGCTATGAGAGATAATAAATCAATTGGAGTGGATGGGATTCCGCCCAAACTACTATTGGAAGTTGGAAAATAAATTAGAATACTACTTGAAACAGTTTTCAATTTGTATTTAGAAGAGAGAGTGGTTGCTTTATAATGGAAAGAAGCAAACGTTATACCGTTATTTATAAAAAGGTTCCAGAGATAAGACTACGTACAGCCATATCACTACAGACCGGTGAGTTTACATCAGTGATTTGCAAATTATTCAAAAAACTAATTAAAGATCACATGGTGGGTTTGCTTGTTAAACCCATCTCAAAATGGGTTTCTAAAAGCGAGGTCATGTTTAACCAATATGTTGTTTTTCTTAGAAGATATCACTAAGAGGGTAGACGAGGGATCACCAATATATATCATCTACTTAGATTTTCGGAAAGCTTTCAACAACGTGCCACATCAAAGATGATTGCTTAAACTAAATGCCCATGGCGTAGGAAATGGTTTAAACAACTGTATATAAACTGACAGAAGGCAACGGGTAGTAATAGTTGATGGGAGGCTTCAAAGTGGAAATAAGTTTAGTGTGGTTTACCACAGGGATCCGTACTGGGAACTATATTATTCTTAATATAACGATTTGGACGATGATATAACAAGCAAGGTGTTGACATTTTCGGATGATACAAAATTTGTTTCGAAGGATTAAACGTAATGGAGACAGCATTTACAAGATGACCTTGACAGGTTGATAAAATGGTCTGCAAAATGGCACATGTTGTTAATTTTTTGGAAATGTAAATGCCTCTACACAGGACATGGGAACGAAGATGTAGAGTATACAATAGGGGGTTCTGTACTAAGTACTGTAAAAGAAAATGAATTAGGGTTAACCGTTAGTGCTGATATGAAGGTTTCAGAGCAGTGCGGTATTGCAACGTAAAGGTAAATCAAATCCTTGGACTAATTAGGCGAACTATAACGCATGCGGAAAAAGTAATAATAATACCGCTGTACTAAACAATAGTTAGGCCTCATGTAGAATATTGTATTCAAGCGTGGAGGCCATATCGCAGGAAGGACGAAGATATGCTAGAAAGAGTACACAGGAGAGCAACTAAAATGATACAAAAATTGAGGGATCTTAGTTACAAAATACGCCTAAAAGAATGTGGTTTAACAACACAAGATACCAGGAGGTTTGTCTTAGTTAAGAAAGATAGAAGGACTAGAGGGCGTGACATCACTCAAGTAAAGGAGCAGTGTGGATTAGATATGAAAGTTCTCATTTTCACAAAGGACTGTACATGAATGGAACATATTATCATCTGATTGTGTTGGTGCTAGTAGTGTGAATATGTTTAAAAATAAAATCGACACATACCTTAAAAGGGCGGGATACAAGAAGATAACAAATATGGACTTCCGATAAACCAAAAGGCGTCCTTGTTCACCTGCTATCTAGAGTTAATTTTCTGGATGTCAATGTTGTAAACTGGTGTTAAATTAATGTGACGGGCCTTTCTGAGAAGAAGGGGACACTAACGCGTGTTACACACTCTACAGCAACTATCATGGAGCACACATACACAATATAAAAAAGCTTATTCCAGATCGCATATAGCATCAGACCTGAAACCACAAAGCCGTCACTAAACTAGTTTACGTCATGTTTTAGTTTGTAAACACCCCTGCATTTGCTTTTTAAAGATATGTGATATATAAATAAATTTGATGTGATTTGATAGCTGTGTACGGACGACGGCCGTTTGACATTCGTACAATAATTATTCACCGAAATCCAGCCATGTGGTAACGTTATCTATTTATATTCAAGCGTGCGTGCGTGAATAGGTTAGTTTTCCTGTTAGATGACTTGAACATCGATCGCTAAACGTTCAGGCATTAATCTACAACCCCTAGAATCAGACGGAATGTCACATTCTCTCTGACCGTCGTCATTTAGAACAAACAAGGAGTATCTGCGAACGCGGTATGTAGCAGATTTGTGTGTATTCTAACATTTTGTACGCAATGATGCATTACTAACACGACTGTCAACTAACAAGGCATCCCGCCAGGTGACGGGAATTTTTGCTAGTTCAAACAATAATTATTTAGGCAAATGTGCCATGCATTTACGACGTGTCACATGATGATAACAATAACAATAATAATCAGGAGACTATTTATCAGCATATTTTTGCTTCATCACAAAACGGTTGTTAGTAATCTGGCTGTATTGTTCTGGTTACAATTTAGATGCACGATCAGCTCATGCACAACGTAGTGACGATGTCACGGAAAGAGACATACCTCTCACTGTTTGTCCACCGGAGCGGGATTTCACCTCGAAGTTACCATTGACACATTTGTAATTTTGCTTGCTGTAAGCCCTCGTCCTACAACATGCCGGCTGTACCTTGGGCTTCTTGTTGATCACATTACCACAACACATCTGCTTGTTCACGTTGTATTGCCGGCCGCCGCATGCTGCAGTTAACAGACAGACGATTACAGATACGTATTGTCACAAGCAAGATAACTGATTGTTCAAAACGTTCAAGAATGTGAGGTAGATGGCACACAAGTTCAACGGTCGTAAATTCCAGACGGAGAAGCAGATTGACAATCCCTTCAACAGTCGTAAGCCACACAAAGAGAAGTAGAATGACAACCCATTCAACAGTAGTATATCCAGAAAGAGAAGAAGATTGACATCCTGTTGAACAGTCGAACGTTCCAGAAGGAGAAGCAGATTGACAAACCGTTCAACAGTCGTATGTCGCAGAAAGAGAAGGAGATTGACATCCCGTTCAACAGCCGTAAGTTACAGAATGAGA
Source organism: Escarpia spicata (assembly GCA_963995525.1). Taxonomy (NCBI): domain Eukaryota; kingdom Metazoa; phylum Annelida; class Polychaeta; order Sabellida; family Siboglinidae; genus Escarpia; species Escarpia spicata. The sequence goes on from OZ023211.1 coordinate 28,940,202, forward strand.
AGTACATTGACAACCAGTTCAACAGTCATAAGTCACAGAAGTATAAATAGATTGACAACCCGTTCAACTGTCGTTAGTTCGAGAAGGAGAAGTAGATTGACAACCCGTTGAAAAGTCGTAAATCACCGAAGGAGAAGTAGATGGAACATTATTTAAACAGTAATAATTCACAAAAAGAAATGTAGATGGAACACCAGCTAAACGTTCCTAAGTCACAGAAAGGGAAGTAGATGGAACACTAGTTCAACACCCTTAAAGGAGAGATATGTGGTATCTACATTTTGTATAAATTACGGATAACAGCTGTGTACAGACGACGGCCGTTTGACATTCGTACAATAACTATTCACCCAAACCCAGCCATTTATTTACGACGGATAACGTTATCTCCTTATATTCAAGCTTGCGTATGTGAATAGGTTAAAATGTTCCTCTAAGACGACTTGAACATCGATCGCTAAACGTTCAGGCATTAATCAACAACTCCTAAGAAAAGACGGAAAGTATATAAATCTTTCACAAAATCCCAACTATATCACGATTCTCACATTTTATGGGGCAAATCAATTGTTCAGAACGTAAACCGCAACGAGTGCGTAATACGTAAAACGTAATTTAACAAACGCTGGACGCACGTACGCACGCCAAATACTTAAGAAATATGGCCCCAGCGTCATGGACTTGGAAACAAGAAGTATACGCCAACATTATAACGCTTATATCAATCCATTTTGCTATAGCAATACGAATATTATTTAACAATTATACACTATCACGACTACGGCCATTTATCGACGTGAACGTCACATTCTCTCTGACCGTTGTTATTTAGAACAAACAAGGAGTATCTGCGAACGCGATATGTAGCAGATTTGTGTGTATTCTAACATTTTGTACGCAATACTGCATTACTAACACGACTGTCAACTAACAAGGCATCCCGTTAGGTGACGGGCATTTTTGGTAATTCAAACAATAATTAGTTAGGCAAACGTGCCATGCATTTAAGACGTGTGACATAATGATAACAATAAGAGTAATATTTAGGAGACCATTTATCAGCATATTTCTGCTTCATCACAAAACGATTGTTAGTAATCTGGCTGTATTGTTCTGGTTACAATTTAGATGCACGATCAGCTCATGCACAACGTAGTGACGAGGTCACGGGAAGAGACATACCTCTCATTGTTTGTCCACCGGAGCGGGATTTCACCTCGATGTTACCATTGACACATTCGTAATTTTGCTTGCTGTAAGCCCTCGTCCTACAACATGCCGGCTGTACCTTGGGCTTCTTGTTGATCACGTTACCGCAACACATCTGCATGTTCACGTTGTATTGCCGGCCGCCGCATGCTGCAGTTAACAGACAAACGGCAATCAATTACAGATACGTATTGTCTCAAGCAAGAGATAGTTATTTTGGCATAGCGCCACTGATTGTTCAAAACGTTCAAGAAGGTGAGGTAGATGGGACACCAGTTCAACGGTCGTAAATTCCAGAAGGAGAAGCAGATTGACAACCAGTTCAATAGTCGTAAGTCACAGAAGTAGAAATAGATTGACAACCCGTTCAACTGTCGTTAGTTCGAGAAGGAGAAGTATATTGACAACCCGTTGAAAAGTCGTAAATCACTGAAGGAGAAGTAGACGGATCACCAGTTCAACAGTCGTAAATCAAAGAAAGGGAAGTAGGTGGAACATTATTTCAACAGTTGTAATTAATAAAAAGGAATGCAGATGGAACAACAGTTAAACGGTCCTAAGTTACAGAAAGGAAAGTAGCTGGAACACTATTTTAACACCCTTAAAGGAGAGATAAGTGGTATATACATTTTATTTGAATTGCGGTAATAGCTGTGTACAGACGACGGCCGTTTGACATTCGTACAATAATTATTCACCCAAACCCAGCCATTTATTTACGACGGGTAACGTTATCTACTTATATTCAAGCTTGCGTATGTGAATAGGTTAAAGTTGTCCTCTAAGACGACTTGAACATCGATCGCTAAACGTTCAGGCATTAATCTACAACCACTAGAATAAGACGGAAAATATATAAATCTTTTCACAAAATCCCGTCTATATCACTATTCTCACATTTTGTGGGGTAAATCAATTGTTCAGAACGTAAACCGCAATGAGTGCATACTACTTAAACGTAATTTAACAAACCCTCGACCCACGTACGCACGCCAAATACTTCAGAAATGGCCCCAGCTTCATGGACTTGGAAACAAGAAGTATACGCTGACAATATAACGCTTATATCAATCCATTATGCCAAAGCAATACGAATATTACTTAACAATTATACACTATCACGACTTCGGTCATCTATCGACGTGAACGTCACATTCTCTCTGACCGTTGTTATTTAGAACAAACAAGAAGTATCTGCGAACGCGGTATGTAGCAGATTTGTGTGTATTCTAACATTGTGTACGCAATACTGTATTAATAACCCGACTGTCAACTAATAAGTCATCCCGTTAGATGACGGACATTTTTGCTAATTCAAACAATAATTAGTTAGGCAAGCGTGCCGTGCATTTACGACGTGTCACATGATGATAATAATAACGATAATAATCAGGAGAACATTTATCAACATAATTCTGCTTCATCACAAAACGGTTGTTAGTTATCTGGCTGTATTGTTCTGGTTCAGCTCATGCACAATGTAGTGACAATGTCACGGGAAGAGACATACCTCTCATTGTTTGTCCACCGGAGCGGGATTTCACCTCGATGTTACCATTGACACATTCGTAATTTTTCTTGCTGTAAGCCTTGGTTCTACAACATGCCGGCTGTACCTTGGGCTTCTTGTTGATCACGTTACCACAACACATTTGCAAATTCACGTGGTATTGCCGGTCGCCGCATGCTGCAGTTGACAGACACACGACAATCGATTACATATACGTAGTGTCACAAGCAAGAGATAGTTATTTTGGCATAGCTTCATGATTGATCAAAACGTTCAAGAAGGTGAGGTAGATGGGACACAAATTCAACGGTCGTAAATTCGAGAAGGAGAAGCAATTCCTTCAACAGTCCTAAGTCACAGAAACAGAAGAAGATTGACATCCCGTTCAACAGCCGTACGTTCCAGAAGGAGAAGGAGATTGACAACCGTTCAACATACGTATGTCAGAGAAGGAGATTGACATCCCGTTCAACAGCCATAAGTTACAGAAGGAGAAGTAGATTGACAACCAGTTCAACAGTCGTAAGTCACAGAAGGAGAAATAGACTGACAACCCGTTCAAGTGTCTTTAGTTCGAGAAGGAGAAGTTGATTTACAACACGTTGAAAAGTCGTAAGTCACTGAAAGAGAAGTTGATATAACACCAGTTAAACAGTCGTAAATCACAGAAAGGGAAGTAGTCGGAACACTAGTTCAGCACCCTTTAAGGAACTAAAAGTAAGGCTCGAATTCCATGTCCACGTGTTCACAAAGTATAGCATTGTATTTAGCATTTTTGTAAAATGAAAAAATACAGGAAAACAAATGTTTTATAGTTGAAAACAGATTTTAAGCCCATCTGTGTCGCGTTTCCCGCAGAAATTATATATTTAATTAGCTAGGCGATCACGTGGTATTATAACGTGAAAGGCGGCGGTCCTTTGTATTTACCTCTGTGTTGGGTATTAGCATCGTTTACAAATTCTCTTTCAACATCACGGCCAGTGGTAATTGTGTTTTCTTGAATTTCAATTAAAGTCATACGACAATGAGAATTGGTCGGACAGCGGAAGATACATGTGTTTCTGCTGTGACTGAACATTTTAGTGGCGTTAGTTAATAAGATGACTCCGGTCATGTTCGCACTGGCAATACCGACTGGTATGCTACAATTTCTTTATATTGCCACATATTGTGTGAAAACACTCGACAAGAACACTGTCATTATTTTAGTATACGCGGGTATAACGCTACATTACATAAACCGGTGTGTCAAAGCTGTGCACAAAGTTAACTTGACTGTCTTAACTTGTAGCACTACATTGTAAGTAGGTCATCTATTTCGGTCGATGTAGATAAACTTACAAACTTGTCGAACGTTGTAAGCGTGGCTGTCTGTTTTGTGAAATTATGTAGATCGAGTGTAAGACATTAGCCACTCACGTATATGACCTCTCTGGGCAAAACCTGTAATATTTTAAATCTAAATAGGAGAGGTGGTAAACATTATCGTATATATGTATAATTTCAGCTGTAGATTATGATGTCATTTAAGTTGGGAAATGATTTTTGTTTACACTAACTAAAACTAGTAAAATTATATAACTTATTTCACAATCAAACGTTTTTATAATATATAGTAAATACAAATTGCAGAACAATTAAATACTGACGTTAGTAGGTTATGGCCTGAGTGCTGTATAATGACGGTAGTAGGTTATGGCCTGAGTGGTGTGTAATGACGGTAGTAGGTTATGGCCTGAGTGCTGTATAATGACGGTAGTAGGTTATGGCCTGAGTGGTGTATAATGACGGTAGTAGGTTATGGCCTGAATGGTGTATAATGACGGTAGTAGGATATGACCTGAGTGGTGTATAATGACGGTAGTAGGTTATGGCCTGAGTGGTGTGTAATGACGGTAGTAGTTTATGGCCTGAGTGGTGTGTAATGACGGTAGTAGGTTATGGCCTGAGTGGTGTGTAATGACGGTAGTAGGTTATGGCATGAGTGGTGTGTAATGACGGTAGTAGGTTATGGCCTGAGTGGTGTGTAATAACGGTAGTAGGTTATGGCCTGAGTGGTGTGTAATGACGGTAGTAAGTTATGGCCTGAGTGGTGTATAATGACGGTAGTAGGTTATGGCCTGAGTGGTGTGTAATGACGGTAGTAGGTTATGGCCTGAGTGGTGTGTAATGACGGTAGTAAATTATGGCCTGAGTGGTGTGTAATGACGGTAGTAGGTTATGGCCTGAGTGGTGTATAATGACGGTAGTAGATTATGGCCTGAGTGGTGTGTAATGACGGTAGTAGGTTATGGCCTGAGTGGTGTGTAATGACGGTAGTAGGTTATGGCCTGAGTGGTGTGTAATGACGGTAGTAGGTTATGGCCTGAGTGGTGTGTAATGACGGTAGTAGGTTATGGCCTGAGTGGTGTGTAATGACGGTAGTAGGTTATGGCCTGAGTGGTGTGTACAAGAATATATCAATTAATTAATAAAAACTATTTTGACAAAGGTTTGAGTTTGTGAACTTCAAATAGCCTTCAAAATCGAGGGTGGCTTCCACATACACCTATCTTATCCCTTGTGTAATTGATCTAGCATGAATCCCTACTATTAACAATAAATGCATTTAAAAGTATAAGATCACATGTTGGGTAACCTACTATATACAGAAATCCATAATTTATAAATGTCTTCTTTTGACTTTGACTTTGTTGAACCTAAACTCTACAGCTAAAACACCAATCTACAACTCCACGACATACCACATTTTGACGGGAATAAAATATGCTTTCAAACGGTATTTAAGATGGCCTATTTTATGTAGATAAAGAGCTACGCAACCATTGTAAGTGTATAACTTTTGCGGAGTGACGTAGTTTTGAACATTCGTCGTTTCATGGTGACCTTTTTTAACATTCACTCTACACCTACTGTGCCATTTAATAGTCGTATCCCTTATTAACGGGGAGACAGTTGGCTTTCCAACGGTCTACGACATTGCCATACATAGATAAGTAAAGTAGGTATACCAAACCATGTATATCGTATGACGTTTGCGGGATAATGCAATTCGAACATGTATTACTTGACGGTGAATCTGTTTGATCGTCACTCCAAACCTCCTCCGTCAACTGACAGCTGCATGTCATATCTTATTTTGACGGGAAGAAATGGGTCGGTGACAATGTATGACACATGCATATAAATGAAGTAATTGCAGGATCATGGTAACTTTATGAGTTTCGCAGTAATAACTTTATGACTTTCGCAGTAATACAACCAAATCGAATGTTCATCATTTCACGGTGACTTTGTTTGATCTCAGCTCTACTCGTACTTTTCATGTAATACCTCTATATCGTACCTCCGTTTGACGGGGTAACAGTGAGCTTTCCTAAAATATACGACTTGGACATCTTTTAGTTAAGTAAAGTAGATATGGGGCTATGGTAATGTTAAAACGAAGCGTACAATTTCTTAAATTCATTATTGGAAGGTGACCTTAGTTGACCTTGGATTCATACTTACTGCACCACAGGGCAGTTCTACGACAGGCTTAATTTGGACAGGGAGATGGAGAGCTTTCAAATGATATAACATTTAGATGTGTGTAAGGGGCATTTAAATCGGTCCGGTAGGTGGTTCTACCACTCGCATATAGGCCCTAAGAGAATTAAAAAAAATATTGGTCACTGTCGTTGGAGTCATCGTATGCGTATAGGTGATGCATGTGCTTGTGCGTGCACGCGTGTGCGTGCGTGCGTTTATGTTTGCGTGTGCGTGTGCGGGTGCGCAGCCGGGTGTGCGTGTACATGTGTGCTTACGTGTGTCTGATCCGTGAAACACCAATAAACGTGGAAACTCGAAACTTACTCGGAAACTGATGTTTCGTCTCGACATTTCCGTTGACACATTTATGTGTATTTTTACTGTATGCTTTCCGTCCGCAGCACGCCGGCTGTTTATTCGGCTTCGTATTGACCACACCGTCGCAACACATCTGCTGGTTCACGTTGTATGGACGGCCGCTGCATTCTGAAATAGAAACATAAAGAGCACAAGTGGGTTTATGGCACTAGTATTTCTAAAGTGATTGTGTTGATTTTGAAACTGTCGGGAAGGAATATTTCCATTATGTCGTCGTCATGTTTGTGGTCACGTTGCTTATTGCTAAACAATATAATATATTTTAATCACGGTGCCATTCTTCACCACTGCTTTCCTGTATGAACTTAGACAATGAAATAAAGAAAGCGAAGAAACGTGGTCATAACCTCGTATATATTTGTCTACATCACTTAATTCTCTATAATAGTAATGCATACAATGTTTGTCATCTTAATATTGTCGTCAAACGGTTGCTTCATAGCAATATTCTACAATCATGTATACGGCGACAAGGTTATAGTGCATTGCGTGCAGTTAATATTCTTATATATAAAGGTTTCCTCTTAGACGGCTTGAACCTCGAGCGCCAAACATTCAGGCATTAATCTACAACCCTTAGACTAAGATGTAAGCATATACAGCGTTTCAAAATATCCCATCTATGTCGTGATTCTCACATTTTATGGGGCAAATCAGTTGACCAGAACGTAAAACGTAATGTGCGCATAATAGTGAGGCAGCTTAGGGCCATATTTTTACATTATCAGGACATGCTGGACAAAAGCACCATGTTTTTCCTGACAATCTATGTGCCATAACGGCTCATAACTTTATTGGAATCAAGTCGTGTGACCTTTCTGGAGCCTGTTTCAGCTATCTAATACATATTTTTTGAAGAAAACTTTGACAAATTATGTTTTTCAGTTAAATGCTCCGACTGTCATGTAATTCGAGATCTATACATATTTTTGCACGTTAATCACGATATCAGCTTTCCATTCTGAGCCATATTTGGATCACCAGAGGTCAATAAAGGGTTATTTTGTTTCATTTTAGCCTGTTCGCCACGGGTGTACGATGGAGTTATCTTCCCTATGTAGTACTTAGAACTGGCTGACTTGTAAAAAACGGATAACGCAATTGTCTGCAACGATGTCTGCAACCCGCGGACATAGTTTTGTCCATGTCACTTATCGCTCATTGTCGCTAGGCGGCACTACATACGCTAACCGAATGTAAACAACGCCGCTTCCGTACAAAAGAATACTTCTTTCTATTTCAGACTGTCCACTGTGGCCAGTTGCGCACAATGGACTGGACTCTGTGCGCAATATGTCAGCAGACAACCTCGAAAACACTCCGGTGCCCCCTTAATGTGCATTAACACACGGACAGCTCAAAGGCATACGGAACGTTTTTCGACAATGTCAGTGAATTCAGGCAGTTACGGGGACTCCCGGTCCCACTTAAGTTTAGTGAGGACGTGGATAAGGCCCAGTTTATTCAGCATCGTGCATGGTGGCATAAAACATGTCATGTCAAGTTCAGTGGGGAGAAACTGGAAAGAGCAAGGAAGAGGAAGAGAATCACTAGTACTGAAAGTGATGCTGCAGCCAAACGACGTCAGCGCCGCATGCCCGCGGATGCTGGCACGTGCATATTATGCAACAAATGTGATGGGCAGCTACATGTCTTTGCAACTCTTCAGGCAGATACAAACATCAGAAACATGGCCGCAGATCTGCAGGAAACAGCTGTACTGACCAGGATTGCTGCTGTTGACCAATTGATGCAAAGTATAATTTTGCTTGTTTGACTGGACTGCCAAATCGCCATCGTTCCTTTTTGAGGAGATTACAAGATTACACTGAAACTGACATGGAAGAGAAGAAACCGAAAGCAAGAACCTTTGCTGAGCTCATCATGCATGTTGAGAATTCTGTAGAGGATGGAAACGTCTATTTCAAGTTTTCATCGCTGCGTAAGGCTCTATGAAAATCGCCTTGCCGACATTGGTATTGGTAGAGAGATAAACAGTCTTCGTTTCAAGAAACACGTTATGAAGTCCTTTACACAGGCAAAAAAGCAAAGTGATGGCAATAATGTATTACTTGTCTTAAAGCAAGGCTTGCAGGAACTGATGAAAGACAGTTTGAAGTCAGACTATGATGGGGATGCACTGATTTTGGCGAAAGCTGTCAGAATTGTGTGTGACGATTTTTCCCTTCTAACGGGTTTTACTTCGATGCATCGTTCCCATGTGGATGCCAGTAGAATGCAGTCCCCATAACTCTCAAATCCCTGATAAGCATGCTTGTGAATAGAGCATACCTCAAGGACAAGAATTCTACAGACTTCCAGACATGCCTTAATGTCACGCAGTTGATCATATGTAATTGCAAGAAGAGGACTTCAACTATCATGAAGGGAGTAGCTGCTGCAACTGTCAGATCTCGAAATTTGTTGAAGCATGAACCACCCTTGCCCCTCTACCGTGGACTAAATATTCAAACACAAACAAGGTCCAAGAAGTTGCTAACAACCAAAGGATCATTCCACGGTACAGACATCAATTTGTTTTAGTTTCCTACCAAATCCAATACGGGATAGCCTCAGGATTGCATACGACTGCCCTCTAAAGAAACACCATCATACCTACAGAGTGTCTGTACCCGATACATTCAATGCTATTAAAGCTGTTGATGGACGTCTGGAGGAGGCACGTAAGAAAGAGAAATGTTGGCTGAAGCATGTTTCAAAGCTGATCGAGAAGGAGGAGTTAACTAAGGGAGATGCTGTGGCCTAGTCAGCCTACCATGCCAGTTATCAGGACAACATCGCTAATGACAGACACCCCGCTCTCACACACCTCCTGCCACTGTTCTATGAGGATGCTATGATCAAGCATGGGATGAATGTTCAGCGCGAAGCCACTCAGTTCCTTAAATTCACCACTGTATGCACTGGCAAAGTTTGTTTAGCGGAACTGGCCTCAAGCACATGGCGAGGATAAGTATGTAATCATGTTCGGTCGTCTCCATATGGCAATGTGGAAAACATTCGGGGACTACTTGAACGCCTCTGGGTGGACAACTGCACTGACGACCCAAGCTGGAATCGCCTCCTGTGGAACAGCTGAGTTCTTCCTCAAGGCATCACACCTCACCAGGACTAAACATGCCCACCAAGTGATTGCTCTGGCCCGGGGAAAACCCGAGCACGATGCCTTCACACACACACTGTGACTGAAGGACCACACGACGAGAGGGCCAAAGAAATGTGGACAATAGATATGATCAGCAAGAGCCCAATATTTCAATATTGGGATACCATCCTCAATGTGGAAATACTTGATCTGATTTTCGTGCGGGCCAACCGAGAACGACACTTCCCCTTGTATGTAGAACCACTGAAGGCTTTGGTGGGTTGGTTCTTTTCCCTTGATCATCATGACTATGCCATGTGGATTCACGTACACATACAAAACATGGAGGGCCTACCTTCAGCCCTCCAATACAAATTCGAAGACAGAGGCCACTGATTTGTTTTGAAGACACCCAGGCAATTCTCATCCATACAATTCGACCAGGCTCACGAGCAAAATAATGACCTGGTAAAGGGAAAAATGGGTGCAGTGGGACTACTGACAGAGAATCCTTCAGCTTTCAAGAAGTGGATTATAGCTGGACCTGAGGAAGCACGACTTCTTCAAGAGTTTGAGGAGGAGTTTACTTCAGAAGAAGACAACCAAAACAACACCACAAGGAGGGACTGTCAACGCAGAAGACATTCAAAGAGCAGACATTTGGTCTTGTTCAGGCTATCTCTGAGATGAACAATCCTTTCCTCGATGCCAACCCTGAACTGTTAACAATGGATACTTGACATGTCATCGACGAGTCTGTTGTGAACATAATAACAGAATAGGGATGGAGTCATGGGAACCTTCTTCAAACATGGAAATTACCCATATCCTCCATCTGACTGAGGTCAACTACGACAAAGGAAGAAGTCGGATTTGTTGAGCAATCTGACCAAAGAGACATATGAGCCACAGACGGGGCCTCCTAGATCATTCGATGTGAAAATTATTGATGGTGCTGCTGGTGTGCACATCCTGCCAATCATTAACATCACCACTTTTGATGAATATGCCAGTTGCGTGTTTATTCTACACATCATGCAGAAGTTGGAGACCTCTACTAGAGTGGACGTGGTCTGCGACCCGTATGTATCCAGCAGCACCAAAGAATAAACCAGGGAAAAACGCGACAAAGGCATCAGAAGAAAGGTTGCTGGTCAAAATAAGTGGACAGATTTCCTGCGTGACACCACTAATAAGCCTGAATTCTTTGCATTCCTCTCCAGCAAGGTTGTATCTGCCCAATGCAAAGAAGAAAAGCAGATCATCATCACATTTGGCAGCACAGTTGTCAACATCAGGCACCAGCCACTGCCAAAGACTGAGTGGCTGTGGCACACTGGAAATGCTGTGAGCTTTGCAACTGCAAATGCGACATATAACCAAATGCTACACATAACCGAACTCGCAAAACGTTGATCTGACAAAACAAGCTATTCTTATTAAAATTTAGTTTAATGTTTAAGTAAGATCATTGAAAATATTTGGCTATACCATTACTTTGTGGTAAATTCAATAATAAAGTTGTTCTAACGAGCCAAACGGAAACTGAAATCTACGAACTAATAAAGTGTTAAAAACAAAGTTGGTGCTTTTGTCTGAAATGTTCCTCAATTTTGCTAAGCTACCTCACTGTGCACTTTACTAGCTCAAACTTGCTGAAAATGAAGCAGTGTGACCTGTTATTGTTATCTGGTAACCCCAATAAACCTCGGAATTGAAAGCCGATAGCAGATTTGTGTTGAGTTTGCCAAAGTATATCTATATGCCGAATTACATGAAAAGCAGAGCATTTGACTGAAAAAAACCCTGAATTTTTCAATGTTTTCTTCTACCATTTTTTACTAAAAGGCTGAAATAGGTTCTAGCAAGTTCACGTGACTTGGTTTCAATAAATGTATTAAAAGTCATGGCACACAGACTATAGGGAAACAATTTGTGCTTTTGTCCGGCATGTCCATATCATGTTGCTAAGCTGCCTCACTATAACATGTAAAACGTAATTTAACAATCGCATGAACCACGTCGCACGGCAATTACTTCAGAAAAATTGCCCCAGCGTCAATGACTTGGCAACATGAATTAGGCGCTAACAGTTTAACGCTTATACCTACCCATATGCTATACCAATACGAATAATAGTTGGCAATGTTATACTATCACAACTACAACCTATCTGTGGACATGAACATCACATTCTCTCCGACCGGCGTCATTTAGAGCAAATAAGGAGTATATGCGAACACGCTATATAGCGATTTTGTGTGCAGTCAAAGTTTTGGTGCAATCTAACATTCTGTACGCATTATTAACACGACTGTCAACTAACAAGGCATCCCGCCATTTCAAACAGTAATTATTTAGGCAAACGTGCCATGCATTTACAACGTGTGACGTAATAATAATAGTAATAATTTGGAGAACATTTATCTGCATATTTCTGCTTATCCACAAAACGGTTTTTAGTAAACTGGCTGTATTGTTCTTGTTAAAAGTTGTGATGCATGTTCAGCTTACGGACAATGTATTCACGGTGTAACGGAAAGAGACATACCACCCTTTGTTCTTCCACCGGTGGTGGATTTCACCACGACGTCACCATTGACACATTCGTGATTTTGCTTGCTGTAAGCCTTCGTCCTACAACATGCCGGCTGTACCTTGGGCTTCTTGTTGATCACGTTACCACAACACATCTGCATGTTCACGTGGTATTGCCGGCCGCCGCATGCTGCAGTTGAGAGACACACGGCAATCAATTGCATATACCATGAACACGCAAGAGATAGTTATATTGCCATTGATTGTTCAAGAAGTTCAAAAAGGTGAAGTAGATGGGTCAACAGATCAACAGTCATAATTCCCAGAAGGAGAAATAGATTGACAACCAGTTCAACAATCGTAAATCACGGAAGGAGAAGTAGATTAACAATCCGTTCAACAGACGTAAGTTCCACATGGAGAAGTATATTGACAACCCGTTCAACAGTCGGCAGTCACAATAGGAGAACCCGTTCAACAGTCGTAAGCTACAGAAAGAGAAGTAGATTGGTAACCCGTACAACAGTCGTAAGTCACAGAAGGAAGGATAAGTAGATTGACAACCCATTCAACAGTCGTAAGTTCCAGAAGGAAAGGTACTCAGAAGGAGAAGTATATTGCTAATCCGTTCAACAGTTGTAAGTCACAGAAGGAGAAGAAAATTGAAAACCAGTTCAAAACTCGTAAGTCACAGAAGGAGAAGTAGGATGACTACCCGTTGAACAGTCGTAAGTTCCAGAAGGAGAAATAGATTGACAACCCGTTGAACAGTCGTAAGTTCCAGAAGGAGATTGACAACCAGATCAACAGTCGTAAGTCGCAGAAGGAGAAGTTTATGGAACACCAGTTAAACAGTCGTAAATCACAGAAAGGGAAGTAGATGGAAACCAGTTAAACCGTCGTAAATCACATAACGGGAAGTAGATTAAAAACTCGTTCAACAGTCATAAATCACAGAAAGGGAAGTACAGTAGATGGAACACCAATTCAACTGTCGTAAATCTCAGAAAGGGAATACTAGTTCAACACTCTTAAAGGAATTAAAAACTAAGGCACCGGTTTCATTCCCATGTGTACACAAAGTATACGTCTGCACGTTCAGGTCGTATTTTTGGCCTTCGTATTTTGCAGATGACGTAAACACGACAATTGATTGACAGGTTCCAAGAACATGTTTGATCAGACGCAAAGGATAGTTATTTTGGTATGGAAAGTTCCAGAAAGTGATGTAGATGAAAAAACTGTTCAATAATCGTATGGATTTAGTAGTGATGAGTCCGAGAATGTGAAGCATGTGGACCTCATGTTCAATATTAAATGTCTACAATTGACGGATATTACGAGAATATATAAAAGTTTTGATTGGTGACTGTCATTGGAGTAATTGCGTGCTTATTGGTGATGCATGTGCCTGTGCTTGTGTGTGTGTGTTTGTGTGCGTGTGTGTGTGTGTGTGTGTGTGCGTGTGCGTGTGCATGTGCCCGCGCGCGTGTGTGTTTGTTTGCGGGTATGTGTCTTTGTGTTTGTGTGCGGATGCGGGTGCTCGTGCAGGTGTGCGTGTGCATGAGTGCTTACGTGTGTCTGTTACATGAAACACCATTAAACGTGGAAACTCGAAACTTACTCGGAAACTGCGTTGGACCTTTCGTCTCGACATTTCCGTTGACACATTTATGTGTATTTTTACTGTATGCTTTCCGTCCGCAGCACGCCGGCTGTTTATTCGGCTTCGTATTGACCACACCGTCGCAACACATCTGCTGGTTCACGTTGTATGGACGGCCACTGCATTCTGAAATAGAAACATAGAGAGCAGAAGTGTGTTTATGGCACTAGTATTGTTAAAGTTATTGTGTTTATTTAGAAATTGTCGATAAGGTATGTTTCCATTATGTCGTCGTCATTTATGTGGACACGTTGCTTATTGCTTTGCTAGATAATATTTAAATCATGGTGCCATTCTTCATTGAAGCAAACCCAATGCCTTCCTGTATGAACTTAGTCAATGAAATCAAGAAAGCGAAGAAACGTGGTCCAAACCACATATATATTTGTTTACATCACTTTGATCTCTATGATAGTAATGCATACAATGTTTGTCATTTTAAAATTGTAGTCAAACGGTTGTTTCCTAGAAAGAACAACAAATCTCTCTCTCTCTCTCTCTCTCTCTCTCTCTCTCTCTCTCTCTCTCTCTCTCTCTCTCTCTCTCTCTCTCTCTCTCTCTCTCTCTCTCTCTCTCTCTCTCTCTCTCTCTCTCTCTCTCTCTCTCTCTCTCTCTCTCTCTCTCTCTCTCTCTCTCTCTCTCTCTCTCTCTCTCTCTCTCTCTCTCTCTCTCTCTCTCTCTCTCTCTCTCTCTCTCTCTCTCTCTCTCTCTCTCTCTCTCTCTCTCTCTCTCT
>OZ023211.1:28959875-29031363 GCA_963995525.1 Escarpia spicata
TTAAGTGCTGCGATACTTAGGCATATTTTTTGCAATGCAAAGTTTTTGCGATAGGTTTAACGGCGAAGCCCGTGGTATTATATGTGTGATTAGGGATAATACATTATATGTATTTTCGCTTGGAATCAGGTTGTTGAAATTCTGGCTCCCTTCAGTAAAACAAATATCTCACAAAGAGACAAAAAAAATTATCCAACGACTTTCAGTGACTATCCTTGTACCTTGTTAACTCACAATACAAATGGGTACAAAATAGGAAATTGGAGCCGTTTAAACTCAATGGATACACGTGCTGTGATACTGGGGATGCTTGATATGAAGACATATTCCCCTCTTGTTATGTCAGTAACGATGTCGCTTCCAAAACGTGTGGTGTTAGCCTCTTGACAACAGACCGAGTTCCGTGCACACTGTAGCGACATCCAAGTACATTACAGGTGCACATGATGAACGATCGACCCATATAGGAACGGCTCATCTATGCTCCGGCCCGGCCGGCCGATGATGATGATGATTATTATTATTATTATGATCTTGATGATAGGTACACCGTGTTTTAGCTCAATCTTCTGGTTCTAGACAGTTGACGTACTCGATGGGATACTACATATTTTAATTATAAATAGCCGGCAAAATATAATAGGCATCATTAATACGTCTGTTTAACACGTATTTTCATATATATGCATTGCGTTAAATAAATAGTAACAATAATAGTAGTAATATTAATTACTTTTTTAAGATATTGGTCTCTTAAGTTGGTACACAGTGAAAGGTGGCCTAAAGTGCCTGTGTATAATGCATCCCATATTAATACTGTATTCCCTATTTATGGGATATTAAATATTACATGTATTGCATAATGATCATGTTATCCGGAATATACTTCAGTTCTGCTTTGCCTACATTATGTTTATTTTATTCCGTATGATACAAGCTGAGAGGGAAATAATTTGTCGATAAACATCATTTATGCCAATGTTTATTACACATGTATGATCTACAAGCATTCCT
The DNA here is from genome assembly GCA_963995525.1 of Escarpia spicata. Classification (NCBI taxonomy): domain Eukaryota; kingdom Metazoa; phylum Annelida; class Polychaeta; order Sabellida; family Siboglinidae; genus Escarpia; species Escarpia spicata. Next base: position 28,960,890 of record OZ023211.1, read on the forward strand.
TCAAAATACGGAAACCGTAAACAAATTATGTTTCATGTAATTATTTCTCAAATATCTCCGCCACACTCCTTAACTCAGCAAACAGTCGCCAGATGGCAACATCCTGTGTATCATTTATGAGTTACGGAAATGACCCATATTATATTACCAGTAGGCTCTTATCACATAAGTATTCCCCATGTATGCAAACAACGTCCATGTTGGGCGTTGACGATCTACACCGGAGACGTTGACCTGATATAGCATTCTAGCAATTAAAAAATACATCAGACGAAACGTGTAAGTGTTAGGAATCATTGTTTTGTTAGTTGAGACCGCTAAGCACAGCAGCAGATTACAGGTAGTAAAAAGTATAAAAACCTGTTGTTATATATCGCAGTATCCAGTCCTTAGTACCACTTAACGCGTTTTATATTTTACTCCCTGGCGTACGTGTTCAATCGAACACCATCTCGACTTCAGTGGGAAGAATTCAGCCACGCCTCAATTAATTGGCAAAGACAATTCGTACATAAATATCCACCTATAGCCAGGTACTCATTCATACAGCTGAGTGAATTGAAGCAACGTGAACAATCCTGCCCAAGGTTCGAGGAGCACAGGATTCGAAAGAGGGTTTTCTCGATTGAGTGTCCGACGCTCGAACCACTGAGCCACGGTGCTCCACTCGTAGGGTAGAAATGTGTGGGACACGGCGTATGGATAGTTAATTAGTCAGTTTTAATTATCTAATTGATTAGACATATTAGGCAGCCTTTTGTATGGCTTGATTGACCTTGCTGCTGGGCAATAGGGCTCGATCATCTTCAATCTATACCTTTCCCTAGCAGTTCCACGATGTAATATGTAATGTATCTCTCATTAGTTGGTCTACTTAAACAAGTTGTTGCTGATCTGAACTGGAATCGTGTGCTCTTAATATCCATCTTTCTATATGATTGTGAACCGTAGATACTTCATGTTGACACAGAGTGAGAACAAAATTTAATCCATCGAGACCGAGTGCTTGAGGAATCTGCTCCACATCTTCTACATGGAGAATAAGGCCAATGAGTATGTCCTGAGCATGATCAAATCCCTGGCGGGCCCACAGGAATCTCTACTGGCAGCTATCTAGAGAAGAAAACTGACATGGTTTGGGCACATAGCACGACACTTCAGCCACCAGAAGATGATCTTACAGGGCACCTTGGAGGGCAGACTCGCCGCGGATGTCAGATAAAAAAACTGGATCCACAACGTTAAGGACTGGACGGCCCTCTCCGTACCAGGGCTCCTCAGAATAGCCACGGACAGCCAAAATGGCGAAATATCGCAGCTGCAGCCTCGCGTATGTACTCATAACCAAGTAAGAATTTACGCAAAAAGCATACCGCGTAGTGACGGCGTTGCATTGGCTAGTAGCATGCTAAATAATAAGCAACCAGTGTGAACAAACGCAACTCTCACCGGTTTTCCTCGAGGGACGTTTCTTGACTTGTCCCCCTATACACTCGTACGTCGCCATTTCGTACGACCTTTTCCCGCAACATCCGGGGAAGTCAGTCGGCCGGTTAACGACCACTCCGTTGCAGCACATTTGACGGTATGGATGAAATCGGGCTCCTCTACAGTCTGTAATTGCACTCGTTCTAATGCGTTTGTAGAGTTTGACTTGAATATTATTGCTTAATTATTAACGTCAATGAGACAATACTTTTGTCGAACCTATTAAATAACGGTATGAAAAATTGCAGTAATCTGTTGACTTTTAAGAAACAACATACGTATTTGCAGAACGAATATGCGTGTATACTATAATATATTTTCGGGTCTTGCTTAAACGGTGTTGTGGATATATATTTTATCCACTTTATACATTATATCATCACATTATTCTTTGTATTTTTCTCTTAACTCTGTGCTTTTAATCTGAATGTATAATGTTATGTATGTTTATAAAACTTTAACGACAAATACAAATATTAAACATCTAGTATAATAGTATAGTAATTAGTCAATATTCAGTATAAAACTGTGTTCAAACATATCAGGATGTGTTGTGGAAAGCCACGATTTACTCTAACAGGAGATACATTAAACGTTGATTAAGACACGCGTGTGTTAATATAAGCTAAAAGCAATCAATTATACAAGGCTTTCTACGTACATTTGGCAGTACATTGCTGAGGCCTTATGCAAATGCCGTGATACAGAATGTTCTTGTTTGACGGGCACTTGCATCGAGGCACGCAAGGGTCGTTACTAGAAGGACCTGGTTCGGGGTCGTCACACGAGGCCGTTGTTGTCTTGCCACAGTTGGTCCACACCTGACCGCCGAAACATACTGAAACCCGCAAGCGGGTACCAAAATGGATGCAGACGTGTGCACACGCATGAGTACACACATACATGCACAAATACATGTGTGTATATATATATATGTGTATATATATATATATGTATATATATATATAGTAACTGTAATTTTACCTTGATTATACGTATGTGTATAGGCACACACACACACGCACGCACGCACCCACACTCTCACACTCACATACACACACATACACACATACACATATACACACATATATACACACACATATATATATATACATATATATATATATATAATATTATATATATGTATACGTGTGTGTGAGTGTGTGTATATATATATATATATATTTGTGTGTGTGTATATATATATATATATATATATATGTATGTATGTATACAAACATATATATATATATATATGTTTGTATACATACATACATATATATATATATACACACAAATATATATATATATATATATACACACACACTCACACACACGTATACATATATATAATATTATATATATATATATATATATATGTATATATATATGTGTGTGTATATATGTGTGTATGTGTGTATGTGTGTTTGTGTGTATGTGTGTGTATGTGAGTGTGAGAGTGTGGGTGCGTGCGTGCGTGCGTGTGTGTGCCTATACACATACGTATAATCAAGGTAAAATTACAGTTACTATAAAAAGTTACAGATAAAATATACTTAATTACCATAGGCATAACACAAACGAAACATTATATTATATATTTTACTGTTAAACTTAAATTGCTTGTTACTGATTGATGATAATCATACACCCTTGGTAGTCTTGGTGATTTCTTTAGCATTAACATTAACTTTCACAAGTATATTTCTCATATATGCAAATGCTGTTTCTACCATACATTCATAGGTACGTACTTGCAAGCATATATATTTACCTCCATACATACATTCATACATACATACAATCATACATACATACATGCATGCATACATACATACATACATGCATACATGCATACATGCATACACACACACACACACACACACACACACACACACACACACACACACACACACACACACACACACACACACACACACACACACACACACACACACACTCATACACACATACACACATACACACATACATAAATACATACATATCTACCCACGTGATTACCTACATACGTACACACGAAAATATATAGGAAATATATGTGTTTACGTTTTATTCGAAACCATTAGGACGTTTTTATGGTAAAGTACTGATACAAATAAGTGTATGTTACCTTTCTGCATCGACTCCTGTACAGTTGATGCAAAGAACAACAGCAAAATTAATCGTGAGATTTCGCGGTATTTCCTGAAATGGGTAGAAATGTTGGTTAGAACACCGAATATTTACACTGATACTGGTACCAACTAGAAGTGCACGGCGCTATGTAGTCCTTGTAGAAGTGACAGTTTGAGAAAATACCTCTTCCTATATAAAACGACGTTGATGAAACTTTCCGTGTCAGATGCAGTCTGCAAATGATATGTTTGGTCACTTCAAACAACACTGACATTTTGCTTGCTTTAGCTGTTAGTTTCCATTTTTACGTTATATAGTTTATACTTATTAGATTATACTTGCAACCATTTATGTGACTTTGGCATTTTAACTTACTGGTTGCCATATCAGGCCAGCTGAATAATAAACCTATGAGACGCGGATATCATTAAATTGCATATTAAGTGAAACAACGTTAATATGGATTTGTGGAATATGATACATAGTGTATGTGGCGGGCCGAATCTCTGAAACTTGTATTCAATAACGAACGATTTCAGAATGCTACTATGATATATGTTGCTACGTGTCCGCAATAGGTGGCAGATCAGGAGCAGTACTTGATAAGGAAGAAACCGGACAGCACCCACGAGCAAACATAAGTGCCACCGTCGAAAGCACACTACAATATGTTGCTGATACTTGAACCATCATAAAAGAACTAGAAAGAAAACTTAACAGCAGTTATATCTGAACGCAAAGTAAGTGCTAATATAGGTGTGTCCACTGAAGCGAAACATATGCTTACAAACGAAGAACTATATTGGAATGTAGACAAACTTCAACATATGATTTGCATGAGTTGCCTACAACTAGTTGGTCACTGCTTTCGAAACATAGAAGAAACAGCGTCAATTTTCATCGTGTGGACATTCAATTAAATCATGGCAAGAAAAACAGAGGGTAACAGAAGAAAACATACACCAAGCTGGTCTGCGAAAATCTTGATATTGAAGATACAGACCTCTCATCTTTAATGAACGATCGATCCACATAAAAAAGGTTCTCTATGTTCTGGCCCCAGCCGACCAGTGATGATAGTGATGATGATGAAGAAGAAGAATGGTGATGACGATGATGTCAATACGCGTGTTGTGTGACTAGTCTCAGAGTTGTGTCGTGCGTCACTGTTTCACAGTCTAGCAGTATCATCTGCTTCAATAGCTTGTCATTCTGAATTAGTCTGCACTCGAGTAGTCGCATGGGTGGTCGTTTAGCAGGACGTTGAGAGACGTACGACATTTTATGAACAGTTACTCCAGACAAATAAGGAGGACGACTATTAACAGATGGACGGCGTAGTGAGAAATCTACCTATAGTGGTTTTAAAGGTATTTTCTTATATAAAGTCTTTTATGTTGTTCAACGCGGTCTACACGTCACTCCTTGCCAGTCCCGTGCATTCGACCACCATATCTGTGTATGTGGGAAGCATTCAGCCACGCTGCAATTAACGCGCGAAATGTATTCGTACACAAATATCTACCACTTTGCACTCATTTATATAGCTGAGTGAACTGGAACTACGTGGAATGAAACAACCTGTCCAAGGTTCGAAACATAGCAAGAGTGTTTGAATTCGGAATCTCTTGATTGAGAGACCGTAGCTCTAAAAACTACGCTACCATAGCGTCCCAACATGTATCTCTAGTTTTAGTGTCCTGACAAAAGTTGTTTGCGCGTTTTCGCACAATGTATCCACGCGGCTCAATCATTCTTTGTTTAACTGTTGAAACAACAATAGAGCCGATTTGTGCTTGTGATCGAGAAGTTCATCCTATTTTGCCCCATTGTTCAGCGCAACTCATTCTTGATCGGTTGCAGCAGGGAACAGTTGTGTTTTCCCCTGCACATCACACCTTTCTCGTGGTTGGTGACTGTTTCACCATTGACATGTACTCTTGTGAAAGGCGCTTTAGTGCAGAAGCGCTGTCGGTTGCAGGAGTTACTTTCTTTCAGGGGCGTTTTGCCGATCATTGTATTGTAAATTCACAAAAGACAATGTCGCTTAAATATGCATTAAAATGTACACATTGAACTTGGCTTTTAAATCAAAATTTGCCCCAGTGCCCAGAACCCTTTAGTCAGCCCCTGTTAACACGTCATGGAATACAGTATGGCAGAATTTTTAAAATTCGATTTGCAATAAAAAGCTGTTTTGCCTAGGCCATAACGTGCAGTAGTACCAATGGTATATAAAAGAGCTGGTTTTCGTTTCCCTGGAGATATGCCAGAAGGGAAACTGCGCCGGTGGACTGGCCAAGGGCTGGTGCGATCTCTACTGTCCAACCAGACTATGAAAAAGACCGCCTAGCGCTGCTGAACATATTTCCTTATCTACTTACACAGACACCTACACACACTAAGTCATAAAAATACACTAATATTCTTATAACGATCAACAAGAACGAAATGTTTGCGTTTAGCCGAGCCAACGTACTAAAGTAGGTAAACCACACATAATGTTAAAAGCCAGACGGTGTCGCTTGAACTCCCAGATGGGCATAGGCTTACTTAATTCACCCGCACGATCTACCCTTTCTTTCTTGTGCTTGCAGCATCACTGACCATTGTGCCTGCCTGTGGTTGGAACCTGCATCCATCTAGTTCTAAACTCATTTCGTTGTGACCATTAGAAAAACAGAATATTCACAACGACATGCTATCGTTTTTAAACACATAACGCATGCATGTATGATTTACATGTAAACTTATCGCTAACTGGCGGACTTGTGGGGCTACTACTGTTTGTGTACGATATACGAAAATTACACATAATTAATTACGTCATTGGCTGGCCAATAATGGCACGATCCATGAAATTCAGTACCTGTGTGTTCAAAAATGTTTCCCTAATAAAGCACTGATGTTAAAAAAATGTAACTGTAGTTGCAAGTGGTTAGTTTATATTAACACCAACAATCGCTACTTCAACAGTAAAGAAATATGTTTGCCTGGAAATCAACATCGTCACTAACGAATTGGTGCAAATGGCTCCGAATGGCCAGTTGGTATGTCGAGTGGTGGCGCAAACGCAAAATACCAAATTCATTTGACAAAAGCTTGACGAAGAAAATGGCTAACACCACTTGACATGTCAATATATATGAGAAACTAACATATATGTGGCAGGAGAGGCACTGTTTATACAAAGCCACTTCAAAAGGATACAGTAATCGCGCCATTTATGAGTAGTTCAATATGATTCCGCTGGGCAGCGGGGGCAGTTCCTATGCCAACAGGAATGCGTACATAAACCTGTCGCAGCCGCCAGTCGCGTCGTGGTCGCGTCGTGACGTGTATGACCCCCCTGGTTTTAGCTGTCCGCAACAAATCGTCGCAAACAAATAATCGCAAATAAATCATCGCGTTGTGACGTGTATACCGGGCTTGAGATATCCCTATAATGTTAAGTTTAAAGCCCATTTGAAAGTTGTTTGCATCGGGGCTGTGTGTTAGCGAAGCATATCTGTCTTTTAATTCAGTACCACGTAACGCCAGTTCAACCGTTGGTCAACTTACATGTTGATGCGTGTTCACCGCTGCTTTGCTCAATAACTGCAGGTGCCTCTCTCCAAACCAACGCACTACTTACGCTAGCACACTGCTGTGGAGAACAAAATGCACACTACTTATCATCGATGTTGAAACACATACGTAAGGCTTCAGACAAAGTACTTTTTTGTGGATTCGCATTAACTAACATATCAATTTCCGGGATCTGGTATTGTGTTTTCTTAATGTCGTCACAACACTGTAGTTTATGGTCAGGATGCAGCGAAAACCGAGTTTTTTATGATGCACATTAGCAGACAATAGCATATTAGCTTACTTCTCTATAAATTAAGCACCAACAAAAATGTAATGTATGATCAAATTATTAAGCGTTATTGCGTAATAATTTGTTCAGTCTTATTCAATTACAGAGTAAATATGTGTTTTTTTTGGTAAAACTTTTCCGTCGTTTATTGTACATGTTATTTTATAAAATGCATTTTCACATGTCGCCGCCGCGTCGCCGTAACTTGAGCTTCTTGCAGTCGTAAACGGAGCTCATTCAAAAAGGTCTGGGGGGGCATGCAGAACTCCAAAGGTGCACGTGCACCCAGTCCCCTGGATCCGTATATGTGATCTGGGGAACTTATTAACTGACAACACATTACACAACGATTGATGGCATCTTTGTGAAACATTTACATTATTTTGTTTACATTTATTTCAAATGGTGTTTAAACTTAATTATTTAGTGAATTTATTCAGTTACATGACCTGTATTTGAGAAAATAAGTTCGGGCCAGCCAGTACGAAGTAAGTGGCGTATCCATTCGTCTGTTGACAATTTGAATACGGCTTATTGATTTTAAAATTGACCAACCATGTTGTCTTGATGCGCCTCTGTCCTTGGCTTCCAATGACTTAGTCGCAAAGAAATAACTTCATCATTATTATTATTATAAGTCAGCGCCGCCCCTTGTCATTCACATGAGTCTAGTGCCACTAGACTCATGTTTATCTTACTTATAATTGACCAAAACTAATGCAAACCATTTATCAATAAAATCAATCACATCGTCTGGCTCACTCCAGGCCTGTTTTCCATTTAGCTTTGACACATATATATAATACTGTGTAGTACCCGTACACATGTGTTGATTGTGTTGAATAAACTTCCATTCGTGTACGTGACCACAAAGTTATGTTTTATGTGAGCGACAACCGGACAAATACAGTGCAATAACACGTCTTGCTCCTTCAGTCATAACCACTTGATGAACGTATGTCGGCCACAAGGATGTCATGATGCCAAGTGTACCGGAAACAAAACAGTTTTAAGAAAATGAATGGTGACAAGCTTGAACCGGCGTAGCCAGATTGTAAAATAAATTATGCGGAACCAACGCGTCTATCGACTGAGCTACTGGGAACAGCGAAAATTCACTGACTGATTTCAGTTGTTATGATAAGTTGTACAACTCCTCCTTCATATATCGATATTCTAGTGATATTATGAGATTAAACAACGTTACTTTATGTAGCTGGATACAATATCTGTTGGTATGTATGTTTATTGGTGTAGATTATTTCCGATGGGTTGCGATCGATATCATTATTCTGAAAACGAGCCGAAGCTCCGCAATACCTCGCCGGCTTGTACTAGTTGTAGGCCCATTCGCATTCATTGTTTAAAATAAAATTGGATTCATGTGGAACCGTAAGATAAATGCTTGTTTCTCTATGGTGACTTTGCATTATATCGGTATATATAATATCTCATTCTGATGCTCGTTTTGACCCAAAAGTTATCCTTGTAAACATGCCCTGAACGCTTCCAAGGGGTCGGCCTGATGCGAGTATATGTCGCCTGTGACGTCACATCTCGGCATCCCGAAAAGCGCGCCAAAATATGCATATTAAAAAAAGTCCGGATGCACAGCATAAAATGTGGAATCTCTAAGTCATTGAAATTTTTATTTTTTGGCTGGATGGACATGGAAATATATAGCAGGATGTAATATAATATGAATTCAAGCAATAGGTGTTTTTATTCCCCTTAATAAGCGTTCAGTGAGACTGTTGTGATCAATCGTCTCAAAAACGGCAGAGAAATCTAGTAAGGTAAGTGCAGTCACTTTACTATTATTAAAGTTCAAGTTAATGTCATTATGACCCTTTAAGAGGGCAGTCTCTATTGAATGAAACTATCTATATGCTGGTTGTGACACATTAGTTAAGACATCTGTGCTAATGTGAGACCTTGCACGACTTACTACATCCTTTTCTAGTATTTTGGAAATAAAGCTGAGGTTCAAAAAGGTATATAACTGTTTAGGTCTTGATAGGCAGAGATGACTTTTTAAGAAGTGGTGTGACATGAGTGAACAAAGTGGTGCATTTATAATATTTGAATAGCTCAAATTAATGTATGGAGATTTCGTGTACTACTCTACTCGGTACCCCCCCCCCCCCTATTCCCGGTGTATCCGTGTTATGTTCATGCAGCCCTTTCTCTGTTTGTACTGAATTTACGCCAACTATAGGGTAGGTTGGTATTGGGCAATCAAATTTATTAACACAGGGATTGCCACTGTGCACATATAATATATACAATAGTCACATCTTGTGCACAGCCAGGTACATCGAGATTACAGAGTGATGGACCACACATGTTATGTACGACACATTTTGTACATTTAGAATAATCATACTAGACATTTACCAAAAAACCCTTGATTGCTGTTATATTAATTACAGCATACCGACTGTAATATGCTTACAGTATATAGAACACAAGGGAAAAAGATACCTGGTGTGCAGACTGCACACCTTTCTATAGTACTAGCCACAGTAATTCAGCTTGATATATACAAAAGTGGGGGATAAAAACCCCCCTATCTTACAACATTCATGTAACATCCCTATTTAGTTATCTTGCATTATGTATGCTCATATGGAAGTAACTAACACACGCTATACGTACAACAGATACAACGGGTGGGTGGGTGGTATTCAAAATTTTGTAGTCAAATCTGAAGTTGTCACGATGGCGAAGCGAAATGAAGTGACGAGAAAACCTTGCTTCGTCTCCTGCCCACAATTTTTTTCCCGCGCCCGCTGCTGGCCAATAGGATGCCGCGTAACTGACACGGGCTGAATGGGTATTTTGGGCCAGCTTATTAAGCGTTGAGGCGATTCAAAGGGGGTGTGCAGACTAGGAGGGGGAACAGGTTGTATAACCACCTAGCTTAACCGCTAGGCGCTCGCTCTGTTGTTACACAAAAATTATTTTCATCCTGAAGGCCAAAAATTCATTTCGTGTACTACTCTACTCGGTACCCCCCCCCCTATTCCCGGTGTATCCGTGTTATGTTCATGCAGCCCTTTCTCTGTTTGTACTGAATTTACGCCAACTATAGGGTAGGTTGGTATTGGGCAATCAAATTTATTAACACAGGGATTGCCACTGTGCACATATAATATATACAATAGTCACATCTTGTGCACAGCCAGGTACATCGAGATTACAGAGTGATGGACCACACATGTTATGTACGACACATTTTGTACATTTAGAATAATCATACTAGACATTTACCAAAAAACCCTTGATTGCTGTTATATTAATTACAGCATACCGACTGTAATATGCTTACAGTATATAGAACACAAGGGAAAAAGATACCTGGTGTGCAGACTGCACACCTTTCTATAGTACTAGCCACAGTAATTCAGCTTGATATATACAAAAGTGGGGGATAAAAACCCCCTGGCCTCCCATGTTCACATTGGTGGCCCTCACCCCCACTTACTTAAATTATGTCATGGGAAAGGAGAACGAATAATACTGATTGTATTTCTAAAGTGACTAGAGAACGAATCACATGGAGACTTAATTGACACATGATCAGGTAGCGATGGAGTCTATGTAGAATGTTATTGATGCAGTTCCATAACTGACGCGGGTTATCAGACTTATTTATAACCATATTTGTATAATTGTCTGATTTAGGTTTGGCTATTTTTGTCTTTCTGAGGTGGCATTGCTTAGAATAGCGCGACCTGTCTAAAGGCGAGCGCGATTTGCGCCAAACATGCTCTAAATAACGATGACGCCTTTTAGATAATACAATTTCGGAAATCATCCATGGAGCCGGTAGGCCTTTCTGACACACATTTTGATTTTATAGGAGCATGTTTGGTAATAATGCATTGAGCACTTGACAGTACTGTCTATATACGTCATATATATATATATATATATATATATATATGTTCTTTTGGATATGTGAAAAGGTTTGATTAAAGGATATCAGCCATTAAAACTGTAAGGTCAAGCATGTGAATGGCTTTGTAAGACACATTGTGTTTCGACTCTAATGGGGTGATAGAAACGATAACATTAACAATGGCAGTATAATGGTCTGATAACCCATCTGAAGCAGTAGGTGCATGGATATTATTACAAGTTGAACGGGTTATCAAGAGGTAAAACCAATGTATATGTGTCAAAAAGGTAACATGCTGTTTCAAATCAAAATATGCCAGAATATCATAAAACGTAGTTGTAGTTGTAGATGGTATATCCAAATGTAGATTAAGATCACAAAAAATGTAAACTTCTGATTGCCTGATTTTCCAACAGATCGTGAAAGTCTTCAAAGAAATTGCCGAATGTCCCGGAGGGCGATAGATATAAACAAAGTATGCGGAGAAAAAAGAATCTGAAATTTCAGCACAGATGAACTAAAAACTGGAGTACTTAGGTTTGGAATGTAATTTAACTTTGAACTGCTGTGATATTAGAAAGCCAATACCACCTCCATGGCCAAGTAAATGTGGTTGATGGTTAAAGGTGTAACCAGAAGGGGAAACGTAATGCATTCAAAGTGTTGTACGCTCGGACGGTAAACATATGTGAATTGTGATTGGATTGGCGTTCATTTAAGTCAGAATATAGTTTATTACTATTATAGTTTTGCCTAATTCAGACTACCGGTAATACTAGTGGAACTGACAGAAATACTGTACATGTTCAGTCAAAACGTGAACTATTGGAATGATACGGCAGACAAGCGTTATACACACATGTGATGCAAACATGAACATGGGTCATTTAAATGGTCTCCATTTCCAACGAATGCGCATCCATCCACATTGTTTTCATGTGCAATTATTTCTTACAAAGCGTTATGGTTGACGGTGGCTGAATAAAATGATAACGAACCTATTTGATAGATAACTAACTTTTTTTACAGAACAATACGTCACAGTACGTGGGGGGTGGAGATCGTGTAATGTTAAGTCACGTTGGCTACACCAACAATGTTGATCCACATGACAACCCTATTTACAGAAATACCTGATTTCCGATTTGAAAGTATTTCTACTATAAATTCGCATACAGGAAAGCAATATGCAAATATACAATTTAGTTACGAAATAGAAGTGCATCTTGGTATGAACGCCTCCAGCGCGAGGCTACATCTCCTGGTGGAAACTAATGTAGCAAATGAGCAATGGTTGAATCAAACTATAATAAACGATCAGGTCTGCTGAACCAATCAGTGGCTGTGTTTACTCTAATAATTGTATGCATGTGGTAATCGTTCACACGAAGTGATGTGTCAATTGGCAACGTTGAAGCGCCTTGGCCTAATTAAAGATAAGAAACAAACAACATTTTGATATGGCTATTTTGATCATACGATATCGTAACATTTATCGTATAATTATACTTTGAAAGTTTAAACGCGCGTCAGTTACAATAATAATAATAATAATATATTTAATTTGGTATAGCGCCACATCCAGTATTGTTCGTGGCGTTTCACAACATATTAAAATACATACAAATGGTAGAATTGCAATAAATATGTATATGTATATCAATTTAAAAGAAATATTAGTGATAAAGAATAAAATAAATAAATACATACATATTGAATAATGTAGAATTTCTAAATAAAGAAGTAAATAAATAGCAGTTATTCATCAAAATTAAATAATATTAATATAAAAATCAATCTAGCACAATAACTGTATAAAATAATACTAATAAATAAATATATGTATATGTATGATTAATAATAATAAATAATTTAGTAAAACATTTGATATAACATAGTTTATGTGAGGAATAATGAATAATCATTATACGAAGACGATAACTAATTAAAATTGGTTTTAGTAGAGGGCAGTGTTCATCTAGAATGACACCGATATGAAACACAAAAGAAATGTGTCTTCAGACGACATTTGAAGCTGTCGAGAATGCCACCGGTTTTAACAACACTTGGTAAAGTGTTTCATAGGGACGCAGCAGCTACAGCGAACGAGCCGTCCCCAGCCTTGATACGAGTGCGCTTCACTTCCAACATGTTACTGCTCGCAGAGCGCAGTGCTCTTGCCGGTTGATATGGGTGCACGAGTTCACACAGGTACACGGGCGCGTCATTGTGCATGGATTTGTACGTGACTACCAGTATATTGTAATCCACTCTGCTCTCAACAAGCAGCCAATGAAGTTCGCGCAACAGGGGCGTGGCGCTGTCACTACGTGGACGACGCAGGATCAGTCTGGCAGCCGAGTTGTATATTCGATGCAGACGCGCGATGTTAACTGCAGACGTGCCGTCCAAGAGTGCGTTGCAGTAGTCAATCCGCGATGTGATGATTGCATTAACTCCGCGTTCCTTTGTCGGTTTGGATAAAAAACGGCTAATCTGACTTATGTGGCGGAGGTAGAATGAGCATGCGCTGACAGTTTGCGACATTTTATGTAGGGTATAGGCGTTCTGTCCCGATAGCCATCGTTCGACGACTTTCCTCGGTACACGCTTGTCAGGTCGGATGGCGGCGCGTTGTAAGGATTCGATTCCCCCTAACTCCCCACCTTTGCCGAATTGGAGTAGACTCCCTGAAGTTTGGACTGGTGGCGAACCATGGTGTCCGTGACAGACGAATCACATAGTCGATGGTAATCGCCGCCACGACATGAAGTCTAACATAAGCGATAGCGGCGAAATGGTAACGCCAAGTGTAACGTGGATCGATGATGGTCATTATACTATCGATTCGTGATGTATCTCCTTGAAAGACTCTCTCATTCCGCCTACTAGCGTCTTTCTATCGACTATTCAATTCGTCGATGAGAGAGATATGTCCAATACATCGATCGTGTATATATCGACCGATCCTGAAGGTGAGTCTGTTGCCGCCGCCGCCACTGCTGTTACTGCACTCTTCTTTTTGGCCTGTTGAATGTGTAATTTCCTGGCCTCGTTGTATAACAACTCCATGGGTAGATTGATTTCACCGAGTTGTGCAAACACCTGCCATCCCGTCGGGTAACCGGCGGTCTTTTTCTTACGCAACATATCGTTGACGAGATCCACCACGTTACTTCAAGGCACCCGTACACCTTTGTGAGCCACGCGAGATCTTGTTTGAGACGCTCCATCAGCCTGGCTTTGGGCTGTAGAACCTTGGGAACACTGTCGACGACTTCTGCTTCAACAGGGGCTTCCGGCGCCGCCGCCGCCGCCACCGCCGTGGCCACTGATGTACATTAACCCGCAACCACGCGTATTTGTTCTTTGATGCGTTTATCGACCAACGCAGTGTACCATTGCAACACTTGATTATACATGACGATCTTGTCCCCTTGGCGAGATCCCGTCTTTCGAGTATGACCTTCATCTCGTCGTCGAGGGCCTATACCTTCTTTCCACGGGTAACCGTCGGGGAGCCTGCGGTGCGGCGCGAAGACTTTCCAACAATCGTGGGTCTACCAAGGCCATTTCCGTGCGTTTTCCATCGTCTATTTGAGTAGCAATTGTTTGAGCGAAAGAAGAAAGACCACACTGGTGCTAG
Source organism: Escarpia spicata (assembly GCA_963995525.1). NCBI lineage: Eukaryota > Metazoa > Annelida > Polychaeta > Sabellida > Siboglinidae > Escarpia > Escarpia spicata. The sequence goes on from OZ023211.1 coordinate 28,975,923, forward strand.
CAAAGCTGATAGGAAACCTCCAGTCTGTCCCTCGCCGACCTGGTTATTATGAAGCAAAATGCGACTTCTCCTGGCCGGCGGTACGCCTCTCAGTCCCAACTCGCGCTGTTTCCTTTTGTCCTTACTCAAACGTCGCCTCTGAACAGCGGTCAAGGGAATGTTCTTCTTCAATACGTTATAGGCACACTCGGCCAATGCACAAAGAAGATCGGCGTCGGCGTTGATGATCATGGCTCTCCTCAATTTAGCGCTGATGTATCTGTTGCTCCTGTATGCAGAGAATGCGTCTCTTCACGAGTTCGGATATCCCGCGAATGAATAGACGATGCGAGTGCACTGACTTTATATAGCTTAGTATACGTACTGAACACCGTCGTCCGGAAATATATTCGTGCGCAGGCGTATGTCCTCGGGTGTGTCCTATTTGAGATTGATCATGAAAATAGCAAAGGATATCACACTCTTTAAGTCTGGGGATAAGTATATGTGCGCTAATTATAGGCCTATTTCACTATTACCACAATTCTCAAAAATATTAGAAAAATTGTTCAGTTCTCGTTTATATAGCTTTATTACCAAACACAAACTAATAAACCAAAGCCAATATGGATTTCAACAAAATATGTCAACATGTCACGCACTAATAGATCTTGTTGATGCAATAACCCAATCATTGGATGCAAAAAAATATGCTATTGGTGTTTTGATCGATTTAAAAAAGGCATTTGACACTGTCAATCACAAACTGTTATGTAAAAAAATGGAATTTCTTGATATCCGTGGTGGGGCATTTAACTGGTTAAATAGTTATCTAGAAAACAGAAAACAATTTGTGTCCATTGACAAATGTAATTCTACTGTACACAATATTTCATGTGGTGTCCCACAGGGTTCGATCCTGGGCCCCAAACTATTCATTCTATACGTTAATGATATGTGTAACATATCTAATCTAGTAAAATACATTCTCTTTGCAGACGATACTAATATATTCTATGCAAATAGTAACATCAATAAACTAAACGAAACTGTATGTAACGTTCTGGACCAAATGTATACATGGTTTGCAGTAAATAAATTAACTCTGAACATATCTAAAGCCAATTATATGTTATTTGGAAATCGTATGCTAAACAAAGAAATTAATAAAAAAATACGAAATGTTAATATCGAAAGAGTAAGGGTCACCAAGTTTTTGGGTGTGTTTATTGATGATCTACTAAATTGGAAAGCTCATAAAATACGTACAATCAAAGCTTTCAAAAAGTACAGCTATAATGCATAGATGCAGTCATCTACTTGATAGAAATAGTAGACGTATTCTATACAGTTCTCTCTTTTTGCCGTATTTAAATTACTGTGCAGAGATATGGGGAAACACATACCCAACAAATACTAACTGTATTTTCTTATTACAAAAAAGAGTAATCCGCATTATATTTGGAGCAAGATGGTTGGATCATACAAACTCACTTTTCCAACAATTACATGTTCTAAAATTTCCAGATATCATAAAACTGAAAACATCATTATTTATGTACAAAGCTTACTACAGCTGTTTGCCATCAAATATTCAGTGTTTGTTTACTAGACGGGAAATAGCATACTCAATGCGAGCTAATCATGACCTAGAACGACAGAGAGTCTGTTCTACAATGCGATCAATGTCTCTTTGTGTAAAGGGAGTGCAATTATGGAATTTTGTATGTGATCATTTAAAAACTAATAATAATATTACTGAATTTAAGCGTAAATGCAAGAACCGTTTATTTGAGAAATATCTTATTGTGGAAATCTAAATAAAATCATACACAATATAATCATGCCATTGAGGAAACTACAATATGTGTAAAGATGTGTACTTATCACATACTTTACATTTTTAATATGCACATATTTCATTACATGTTTTCAATTATTGTAGCTAGATGGTTAGATGAATAGCAAATTCGAATAATATAATATTGATGTCTCAAAATACATGTACGTATGTATGTATGTGTGTATATATATGTATATGTGTGTATACATACAGGTATATAATTATATATAAATATATGTCAGGGGTAAATTTACACAAAAGTCAATGACTTCGTATTTACCCCCTTCAAACATTGTATATTCTCACTTGTATTATAGTTAAACTTGTTTGGTTGTCTTGTCTTATATATGTTCTGAATAATCGTTCATTCATCAAGAGATAACCGTACGGCAGTGACATGGCGTCTTTGTATGCGTCTTGTACAAACTTCAGGCGCCCCAGATACATATGTCGTGCCAAGTGACCTATCTATGACATGTCGCGTGGATTTATGAAGACCAACATGTATTGGGCGTTCTGACTGATCATGCGACTCTCCTTGTTTTGGGGAAACAGGGTCTGCACGAATTACAGTACGGACGTGTTCTGGTGATGACTTTTTTGTGAACAAGGTCGTGACCCGTTCGTCCTTTTCCGCCATCAGATCATCCACCACGTCGTCTACAGTAGCGTAAGCGCTTTGCCATTCTCCGTAACACCACGCGATTTTCTCGGGAGGCGGATCTATCATCGTTGCCACGTTACCTAGCATGCGCATCATAAACGTACTCTTACCACACCGCATCGGATCCGACATGATGCAGGTGAACGGATGTTTCCAACTCATATCCATAATTGATTATGACGATCGATCGCGGGGCGTCGTGTTGTACTAGTAGGTCACGTTTGATGTCGTGTCCATCATGTCATTAGATACCGCGATATATCCACCACACCGGGACCGACGACGATGGAGGACATACAAGACTTACAAGTACATCCCGACTGCTGCTGCTACTACTACTACTACTTATACGAGTACTACCGCTCGCGTTCTTTACATATTGTCCCATGACGATCGAATGCGTGATATCTGTCTAAATATGTTTATGTTTTTGTCTACATCCTGCTTACTAACCTCATGACAGCTCGAGGGAGTTAAATCCAAGATGTCCGCGTATACAGTACATGCATTCGTCTTGGATGTAATAAAAGTGTGTCTCGTGAAGACTGATGGATAACGTCTCGGGGTAAACCAACCAGGGGAGAGAATGTGTTAGACTTAGTTTTGTCCTCACAGAAAGAATTAGTTGACAATGTCAAGATATGTGAGCCACTGGGGAGTAGTGATCACAACCAGATACATTTTACCATCAAAGTAAAATCAGAAAGGAATAGTAAAAAGCAGTATAGGAGAAATTTCCACAAAGGAAGGTATAAGGACATGAGGAAATATTTAGCAAAGATAGACTGGAATAACACACTGAAGAATAAGACAGCAACCGAATGCTGGAATATCTTAAATAGTGAAATTAAGTGCATAGTCGATAAATTTGTACCTTTCAAAAAACAAGGGAAACGGTCTAAAAAGAAACACTTATCGAAAGAAGCCATTAGAAAAATTAAGTATAAACAAATGATGTGGAAGTCATATAGATGTACTGAAAATGATGAAGACTACAACATTTATAAAGAAGCACTTAATCAAGCTACAGCTGAAATTAGAAATTCAAAGAGAAGCTATGAAAAAAAATTAGCTAGTAATATAAAACATGACAGTAAGAGTTTTTATGCGTATATTCGAAGCAAACAGAAAGTTCAGGATAAGGTCGGTCCTCTAGAAGATAGTGCTGGAAACACAATATCAGAGGGATTCTTAATGGCAGAAGACCTGAATGAGTATTTTAATTCAGTGTTTACCAGGGAAGATATTAGTTCACTGCCAGTACCAGAGGCTAAGTTCAAGGGGGCAGATTCAGACTATTTAGGACAGTTAGTTGTAACCTCGGAAATGGTAGCTAAGAAAATAAGGGCTATGAAGGATAATAAATCACCTGGAGTGGACGGGATTCCGCCCAAACTACTATTGGAAATTGTAGAACAAATTAGCGCACCGCTTGCAATAGTTTTCAATTTGTCATTAGAAGAGGGAGTGGTTCCTTTAGAATGGAAAGAGGCAAACATTATACCGTTATTTAAAAAAGGTTCGAGAAACAAGTCAGAGAACTATAGACCAGTGAGTTTAACATCAGTGATTTGCAAATTATTAGAAAGACTAATTAAAGATCACATGGTGGATTTTCTTGTTAAACATAACTTGATAAACCCATCTCAACATGGGTTTTTAAAAGCGAGGTCATGCTTAACAAATATGTTATGTTTTTTGGAAGACATCACTAGGTGGGTAGATGAGGGATCACCAGTAGATATCATCTATTTAGATTTTCAAAAAGCTTTCGACAAAGTACCACATCAAAGATTACTCCTTAAGCTAAAGGCCCATGGCATAGGAAATGGTATAATAAACTGGATAGAAAAATGGCTGAATGACAGAAGACAACGTGTAGTAGTTGATGGGGAGGCTTCAAACTGGAAATCGGTATTGAGTGGGGTAACACAGGGATCAGTACTAGGACCTATATTATTCTTAATATATATCAACGATTTGGACGATGATATAACAAGCAAGGTGTTAAAATTTGCGGATGATACAAAAGTGTTTAGAAGGATTAAAAGTGATGGAGACAGACAGCATTTACAAGATGATCTTGATAGGTTGATCAAATGGTCTGAAAAGTGGCAAATGCTGTTCAATTTTGGGAAATGTAAATGCCTCCACACAGGTCATGGGAATGAAGAGGTAAAATATAAAATGGGGGGTACTGTTCTAAGTACTACTGTAAAAGAAAAGGACTTAGGGTTAACCATTAGTGCTGATATGAAGGTTTCAGAGCAGTGCGGAATTGCAGCGTCAAAGGGAAATCAAATCCTTGGATTAATTAGGCGAAATATAGCGTATAAGAAAAAAGAATTAATAGTACCGCTGAAAAAACAATAGTGAGGCCTCATTTAGAATATTGTATACAAGCCTGGAGGCCATATCGCAAGAAGGACATAGATATGCTAGAAAGAGTACAGAGGAGAGCGACTAAAATGATACCAAATCTGAGGGATCTTAGTTACGAAATACGCCTAAAAGAATGTGGTTTAACAACACTAGAGACCAGGAGATTGAGAGGAGATCACATAGAAGTGTTTAAAATATTGAATGGTTATGAAAATATTGATAGAAACATTTTTTTCTCAGTTAAGAAAGATAGAAGGACCAGAGGACATGAAGCTACATTAGTAAAGGAGCAGTGTAGATTATATATAAGAAAGTTCTCATTCTCACAAAGGACTGTAAATGAATGGAACAGATTATTTCCTGATTTTGTTGGTGCTAGTAGCGTGAATATGTTTTAAAATATCGACACACACCTTAACAAGGCGGGATACATGTAGATAAAAAGTATTGGACTCTCGATAAGCCAAAAGGCTTCCTTGTCCAACTGCCATCCAGAGTAATTTTCTGGATGGCAATCTTGTTAAATCTTGTTAATGGAACAAAGATCGACGGACAAGTTCGGCAGTCGTGTTTCCACCTTGTTCGTCCGATTTGGTCAGTTTGAACATGCACTCGTTCGTCTCGAAATAGTTCTTTTCGCGACAAAGGTCATCCATCACCTCGACGAAATCTTCCATAGCCACGTCAGCTTGATTGTATCCGTCGTAGAGCGACTTCACTGCGGGTTCCAGGCGATGTCGGACGCATCCTCGATGTAGGGCCAGACAGTGGAAGAGACAGAGGTTGTCGGTGTACATCTTAGAATTGTTGGGTTCCCTTTCCATACTGATGACGGATATGTTCTTCTTGATGTAGGCTGGAAGTGTAACGCCCACAAATGCTATTGGATGACCGATGGTGTGCTTGACAAAAAAATTTACATTCGTGACAAGTTCACAATCCCACTGACAATCTGGTCGTTGACTGATAGCAGACTGCAGGTCATCGGTTTGTTAGATGCTTTCGAGAAAGGTAACAAAGTCCTCGGTGATGGTGGTGAGATTGGCTTCGTCCAGGTAACGTCCACAGTAGTTGCAAGAGAAATGACACTACATTAATTGTCCTGTGATTTTGTAACTCTAAACGAATCTGTAACTGAGATTGATATTGAAAGCATGAAACTGTTCCTGGAACATGATTTTCATAGGAGCCTACACTATTCCCGTGTCCTGCATCGTTAACCTATAATTATTCCTGGACAGGAGATGACCCCGCGTCTTGCGTGTTCTGATGGTCGACCAATGTTGTTTGACAACATCAAGAAGATGCATCGACATATTGTCGGCAAATGGAAATAAAGGCAGGGGTTATATAGAGTCTTCATCACTACCACGCGGTCGGTCTTTTTGCTATTTCGATCGCTTGGGTAACGTTGGATCAGTGACGTCACCACACGCGAATCGTGCGTGTCTAACAAGGTGGTCTCGTCTAGTGAATTTCCTCTCACATATTTTACACGTGTAAGTTAAGCTACTGCTACTACTACTACTATTACTACTACTACCACTACTAGTACTACTACTAGTAGTAATAATTCAACTATTAGTAGTATACTACATTACTTCTACCCAAGGATTCCGTCTTTGTGTTACGGAGTAGATTGTCCCGTCCGGTGAAGCATCTATTACATCTCTCACATCAGAACTTTTTCTTCAAAGAATATAGGGCTGTTGGCGTCAATTGCTACGGTGCTTTCGTGTAGGTGTGTTGGTCAATCAATGGTGTTGGATGATAGGATGATATTGCCACTTGTGGTGATGATTAGGCGGTGGACGGGTGTCTTTCCTCTTGATGTCGCTGTAGGTCTACGTAGGATTCAAACACGGCATCACAGTGACGACACGGAAGATGCTTCATGATTATAAAGTCATCTTGACAAATGAAGGAGGACAGGCCTTGCATACATACATATATATATATATATATATATATAATATATATATATATATACATATATATATATATATATATATGTATATATATATGTATAATATATATATATATACACCGATAAGTGTGGACATGTATTCAGACGAGAAAGTGGGATGAAGAAAGTAATGAATGTTAGGTACGGGTGTGGGTATTAGTAAGTGCACATGCGTGATTGTGACGTGTGACACTCAACAGGACATGCAACCATACGCTATATAGGCTCTACTGTCATATCATTATGACAGTAGCTTTAGAACGCAACAACGCAACACAACAATATTCGCAATATTGCAAAACATGAGAGAAAATGGACTTTCCCAGACGAGCGAGTTTCCGGGCCTTCTGTCGTAAATTAAACGCAACATGTTGTGTATTCGTGGCGACCGAGGTGGAGTATATGACATATTTGTACACTTTGGCCTACGTCGAAATCAGTTACCATGTCGGAGCAAGCCGCAAAGGGGGACGCAGGAGTGACGCTGAAGTTGTCGGACCGCCCAAAGCGAACCAGCGGGGACGGCGGCGTAGAAAACAGGACGAAGCCTCACTCCGTCCGACCGAGTCTGAGATGCGGCAATTGTTCGTGGGTGGTTTGTTTCGGCTTCAAAGACAGTCCCAGCTATCTCAGCTATTATTCCGTATGTAAAGTGAGCCCAAACATCAAGTCTGAGTTAGTGAGTAGAGAAAAGTGATTCACTCGCTGATTACCATATATTGCTCAATATAGGCCACTTTCGGTGTAATACAGGGGTCGGCAACCTTAACAAGATTTAACAAAATTGCCACCCAGAGAATTAACTCTAGGTGGCAGGTGGACAAGGAAGCCCTTTGGCTTATCGAGAGTCTAACCCTTTTATTTATGTGTATCCCGCCCTTCTGAGGTATGTGTCGATTGTATTTTAAAACATATTAACGCTACTAGCACCCACACAATCAGCAGATAATCTGTTCCATTAATTTAATTCCACCATAGCCTGTCCCAAGCCAGTTTGGAAAAGGAAGAGGGTTGGGCGTAGGGCCAGTAACCCTACCCCGTAAAAACAAACCTTACTACAGAAACGACGAGAAGAAGCCATTCCGGTACATTTTAAGGGGAAGAAGAGAATAATGTGGATACATCTGCATCTACAGATGTATCTACACCTACAAATGTATCTATGACAGGGTTGAGTGAAAGCCGTCAGGAAGCTCGGCCTCCGATGAGCGGACATTAGTAGTAGATGGCGTACATCTCTACAGGACGTCCGAACCTATAGGGGGGCAGATGTTGGCTCTGACCACAACCTTGTGATAGGTAAGATCCGCTTGAAGTGCAAGAGAGTCAATACGGTGAAGACGGTCAGGCCATATGCGACAGATAATTTGACGAACACAGACACATCAAAACAATTCTACGAGGAAACTAAGAACATATTCCAAGCGCTACAACACTCAAATGACTTAGAAGAACAATGGCAGCCATTCCTTCAAGCCGTAAAGGAGAGCGCGAATGTAGTGTTAGGAAGGAGAAGAGGGTCCGACAGAGAACAGTGGTTTATTGAAGACTCGTGGAAACTGATTGATAAAAGGAAGGATATGAAGATCAGAAGAGATCAAGCAGCTAGAAACCTCCAACAATGGAGACCATCAGATGAGCAATACAGGAAAGTGGAAAAGAAGTAAAAAAGAGCTGTAGGACAGAAAAGAGGAAATTGTTAGAAGAGAAAGGTAAAGAAGCACAAACAGCAGTAGAACGGAATGACCAAGAAACCGAATCTACTACCCATTCACGGATTGTTTGTGTTTTCCGAAAGTGCGTTTTCCGCTATAAATATATTTGACTTTATTTGCCTTACTTGACTTAAACGCCATGCCAATTTGTGAGCCTTCGCTATCCTCCTGGATGTCACACTCCTCCACTCCGTCCTGTCTAGAGCACCCCCGTCTGCTTTTAAAAGCGGGATAAATTTAAATTTACGGATAGTTACAATACACAAGTTGTTAACTACCAAGTCGACGTTTTGTTATCGTTCACAGAGGAGGTGAACACGCCGTCGCTGATGTGGCAGACGGCACTCCGTAAGGAGACGGAGAAGACGCAACAACTCGAGGAGAAATACGTCAACAAACGCAAGTGCCACAACGTGAGTGACTTCATTGCTGTGTCGGTCTAACCGACTCCAAGCTAACGACGGAACGCAGTGGTCTATCTGTTAGAGTGCTGGACAGTCGTTCGGAGGAACCGGGGTTCGAATCCTGGTGCAGGTGGTTTGGTACTGCTTCGGCCGCCGTGTTGAAACTTGGGCAATTTCAGCTGCCAGCGTCTTTCAGAAGAGACGCTATAAACAATTGGTCTGTCTGGTGTCTATGTCAGATGAAGTGAAACTTGTAATGGTCTCACTGAGCGGAGCTCTCATTCTAAAAAAACTACGACAGAATCACCAACAATATAATGTTGGTCGTACAATGTAAGAATTATAATAAGAAGACGCCCAAACATGTTTGAATGTGTGGTCAATTAATGTACAAATAAGGTACGAGAAGAGGACGTAAAAAATGTGTGACCTTGACCTTACAGCGTACTCGAAACGGTGGTGATTGTCTCTATATGCGTATCGTATATACTATTGTAACAGTAAAGATACGTTATTATAGTAGCGCGCTGTCCGGTCCGTAGGACTACTCAAAGGCTTTACACTTTACTCCCTGGAATACAGGTTCAATCGAACACCATATCTACTTCTCTGTGAAGCATTCAGCCACGCTGCAATTAATGCGCAAAAATTATTCATACACAAATATCCAGCACTGTCCATAGCCAAGTACTTATTCATACAGCTGCGTGAGCAAAGTAGAGTAAACACAATCGCCCAAGGTTCGGAACGGCTGCTTGAGGATTCGAATCGCTGCACCACCGTATTGTATAATGGACACGTAACTTGTAGATGACCCCCCTTAGTGTGTGTTAACTTAACTACAGTGAAACTTAGTTTATGAAAGATACACTATACGTGATGTAGTTGACACCGTTTCATGTAACACGACTGGTGTTCACAACTTGATCGGGGTGCTCTGGAACAGCTTATGCTTAAACTGTGAACACTATTCATTGATACTGTTCAGCTGCCTTGTGAACACTTGTGTTTTGTTTTTGTAGCAATTATTCCGTTTTACGTGATATTTAAGTTGACTATACTCGCAACATGCCGAAACCATATCGATGTTTCCTTAGCTGATTTGACGTCACGTCTTTTTAATAGCAGTAGGACGTAAAAACAAACCTTACTACAGAAACGACGAGAAGAAGCCATTCCGGTACACTTTAAGGGGAAGAAGAGAATAATGTGGATACATCTGCATCTACAGATGTATCTACACCTACAAATGTATCTATGACAGGGTTGAGTGAAAGCCGTCAGGAAGCTCGGCCCCCGAAACAAAGTAAGTTAATTGATTTTTAATGACAGCTATTCCGGCAAAACGATCTGGTTACGAATAGACTCGCCCATGAACACCCTCTCTTTTCTCATTGCCCCTTCAATCACTGCCTCAGAGTTGCTCCTTCTCCGATTTGCATCGTCTGGTTGTAGTATTTCCCCTGTCGTCTTCTCACCTGTCACATTCTCTACCCTTCCATTCTTTCCTGTAGTTTTTTCTCTTGTAAATGTTCCTCCTATCATCGTCCCTTTTATCCACTTATCTTCTGTCACATTTACTTTCAATTCCTTTCGTCTCGTCAACGTTCTTCCCATCGCATTTTCTTCTTTCCTCTCCCGTCTCATTTCCTTCCTAAGTACTTCTCTCTGATCACTTTCTCGCCTGTCATCTTCACGCCTGTCCTTTTTGCTGCCGTCGATTCTCAAATGTCTTTCCCTCCAAACACCTTCCTTCCCTCAGTCTTCTTTACTCAATCTTCTTGCCACTGCTTTGCTCTTTCAGTCTCACAATATTCTTAACTTTCTCTCCGTCGTCTCTTTCCATTCCACCTGTCTCCTTGCTAACTCTCATCTCCATCCCCTTCACAATATATGTGAACCTTGCTACCTAATTCCGCAGACATTCCAACTTCCAACACCCGACAGTCTGAAAAGTGTATCCCTCTCCGTCCCCTTCACAAGTATCTGCCCATGACTTGACAAGGCAAAGTCCACCCAGCTGTGGTAGTCATCGCCCACCAAGTGTCATTTTACCTTGACTTCCCGCTTGCAAGGCGCCATATCAGAATTTATTTAATAACAATAATAATCTAATTAGCTATTCAAACTAGTTTAGTCAACTATGTTTCCACTATTCACTATGTATTCGTTAAGAAGAATGCTTACTGTGCACACACGTTACATCTTACGCTAGATTGCCTTGTTTATTTCGGTTATTCAGTGCAGTAGCCACATCAACAAACTCGATTTCCCATGACTATCGCTCACTGAAGCTTCAGCTATCAGATATTAAAACTAAGATAGTCTTTAGACAGACTGTTTCCTGTGTGCTGCAGCTCACTTTATGTTAACGCAGATTTTAATTACACAGCTGACTAACTACCCTATCACAAACGCTAACGTCACCAGTAGTGTCATTTGTGACCTAATTTAAATATAATGAACTACTTTACGTAAGACTGCCTTATTTATTTGATTACTAATCAAAATATCTAGCAGGTTATGGCTTACTCAAATTAATGGGGGCGGTCACGCGCTGGATAAACCCAGAAGTGAAGACGGTTGTAAACGACACATGTGAAGTTTAGTGTGTTGATTCAGACAGTTGTAAAAGTGGCAGTGCTTTCCACTCATCTAGCTATGTGTACGGTAGTCATTTAATTAGATTGTCCATGATTTAATGGTAAAGGCGGTGTTGCACGCTTTCTTGCTGGGTAAATAAGTGCTTGCGAATATAAGTATTTAAATAGTCTCAGTAATTGGAAGTATCCCAACTAAAATGCACAATCTGATCAGTTAGGTATATAAATTAATAAAGCATTTGAAACGACGTTATTTTATATATGTGTATATTTACTACGTATATATGTATATGTGTGTATGTGCAAGGTATAGCATTCGTTATCAACAGTCTGTGATAAATGTCAGTACATTTTGCATAGTTACTTAAATGTAAATACAACATTATATATGTTACATACAATTTTAGTTTTTTTACCAAAATTTATAAATTAATGTAGGTTTCTTATCAAAACGATATATATATATATGGGATTCTTGGATATTAACCTCGGTTAATCAGAATGTGTTATGTGTGTTCATCGCACATTACCGCATGTAATGTTTATAGTGTAACAAATCACATTGCTTATAATGGAAGGAATATATTTATTTTGCAAACCAATACCATTTTAGAGTAAAGATTGGAAACTGAGACACGCGTTATGACAGTCGATTATTGCCGATCTGATCTGATCCGCTGCTTCCTGCACAGCATGACACTATGTACCCACCCCCAAATTAACTAGATTCCGAAGTCATGGCGGGTGATTGGTGAGTTGTTAAATACAAATATTCATTGTATCAATGAGAAGTGATTGCTGTGAGCCCAAAACAATTTAACTATCTGGTAACACTGATACCGCACTTCTGTCCACTACGACAATCGGCCTAACAAACCTAATCATGTCTGTAAAAGAACACAGTGAGAAAAGGGGCTTGTTACTTAATGTGAAGAAAACAAAGATCATGGACACTGACAAATGCATTGAAAAAACAGAAATTGCAATCAACGGGGAGCAAGTTGAAAATGTGAACCACTACGAATACCTACAAGGAGATGGCAAGACATCATCAGAGGTCAGAAGAAGAATAGCCATAGCAACGCAGAAACTAAATAATCTGACAAATGTACGGAAAGGACAAAACATACCAACAAAGATAAGAATGTTAAAAACTTCCGTTTTTCCAACAGCTCTATACGGGAGCGAAACGTGAACACTGAACAAAGAAGACATGAGAAGAATACAAGCGTTTGAGATGAAATGTTACAGAAAAGTTCTAAGAGTGTCATGGATAACAAGAACAACCAATGAAGAGATTCTTTAAAAAAAATGACATAAAGAACTGTCAACTAGTGAATAGAATAAAATGACTAATACTGAGTTATTTTGGCCACATCAAAAGACATAATTCCTTAGAGAAAACAGTCCTAGAAGGCAAAGTGGAGGGAAATAGAGGAAGGGGAAGACCAAGGAGAAGATGGGAGCAGGACACCAGCGACTGGTTGGAAGACGACATCGTGAGAGCAGGGAGACGAACGGTAGATAGAGCAGCGTATCGTGGGATCATCTGGGCAGCTACGTCTCGCAGAGATATGCTGAACTGAAGAAGAGGTATCACTGGTGAACAGCTGGACATTACTAGAAATCACCAAACCAGATGGAAAGCATTTTAAAGATATCATTTAGTTAAAGCTCTTGACCAATCTGATGCCTCAAACAGATATTGACATTTCATGATTTATAATAATTTGTAGAATATACTTAACTTGAAATGAAAGATCAACAATATCCAAATATTTGCGTTAGACTGCGTAAAAAGTCGGCCCGATAACTTGGCTCATCCATATCGAATTTGTGTCACAAATAGCGGGGCGTCAAGAAAAATTAATGTGTGATTTACTCCATAACTCATGCATATAGAATATTGAGCAGAGCCGAATTTGTGGCGCATAAAAGCTGTATTTCTGTAAATCGAATAGGTCTGTCCAGTTCTTGGAACGGAATCGCTGCTCCCCTCCTCATCGCGTCATTCTGTTTAACATATCAAATATCCATACTTCGAGATATGCTCACGTCAAAATATACGATGCCAAACGTACTTAGAATTATGTCAGTTTTTTTGGTAATAAACAACAAAAACGGAAGTCAAATTTGGCGCTAAATAACGGGTTTTTGACTTGTCAAAGGCCGGCTCTATTTCGTGTTCTATGATATACACAAGCACCTATAAATGTATATTTTGTTATTTGTCAACAGAATAATACTGTATAAATTTAATATCGAATATATATATATGGTTTAACAAATATTTATATTTTAAGACGTCGTTCTATAGTGGAATTTAGTTAAATAAAACAGAAAGGTATACTGGTATTTTTTTTCTTTTAACTAATAATACACATTTCATAATCGTACTGAAACCTCACCTAATATACAGACACTCGTCGGTTGATAAATACCTGAACAATTTTGCAACAATAAGGACATATAGTGCAATGACTATCGAACGACAGGTTCGTATATTTATATATATATATATATATAATACCTGCAAAATGTTGCAACAATAAGGAAATATAGTGCAATGACTATCGAACGACATGGGCTAGAGACAAGGCAAATGCTCGGCCTTCCCTCAATCTACATATAAATCAAAGCTACATGGAAAGAATGCCTAAAGAGAGTCAGACGGTGTGATTGTTCTTACTGGTAAATGGCTTGCATTAATTTTGGTAGATTATAAATAATATAAACGGGAGTTTAGTGTCACACGTATGACTGACAAGGAGCGGCGCTGACTTGTAATAATAATGATTAAGTAACTTCTTTTGTGACTAAATCTTTGGAAGCCAAGCACAGAGGCGCACCAATATAACATGATTGGTCAATGTTAAAATCAATCAGCCGTATTCAAGTTGCCAGGCTGATAGATACGCTATTTAGTCAGTTCGGAACCGACATTTTCTTCTCAAATATAGGTCATGTAACTGAATAAATTTGCTGAATAATTTACTCTAAACACCATTAGAAATAAATGTAAAAAAATCAAGTAAATGTTTTATAAAGATGCCATAAATCGTTGTGTAGTGTGTTGTCATTTATCAGATCAATGGAGTTCTGCTTGCCCCCATATTTTTTTGAATGGGCAAGAAGCTGAAGTTACGGTGACGCGGCGGCGAAAATATTCCAAGACAACTTCCCCCGTCTTCCGATGAAGGTCCGACTCAGACCTCCAAATATGAATTTGCATGTTTTGTCGGGTAGAGTGTGTTACACCAAGAAATGACTCTGTCATAGAACACGTAACAACTTACACCACCGAAAATGGGATAATCAGCAGTATATCAATAAAAAATTTAACAAATGTTGGCCGTTATTAATAGATGCTCCCGCCCAACGGGCAATCGGCGACTATTTCGTGGGCTCGGGCGTCTCGGCATTCAGGGGCCGACCGATGACAACTCTGACAACGGCGTTGAGGGCAGATCTGCGATTACTCGTGAAATATATTATCCCGCCGACACCAGCGCACTGAGAGTAGTCACACGTGAACAGTGACGAGAGCTGGGGCGAGATCTCGAGAGTGTATTATAGGAATGGCTGAAAATGACTTTTTATTTATCTATTTGCATATATGTTATCCTTTTAATGCCACTTTAGTGTTTTAAAAACCGCGTTAATGATGTGGACATTTTTGTTTTAGTTATGATATTTATCGATATGTTTATTCATTTTATTGTCATGGTAGATTTTGCGGAAATGCAAGAGCGAAGCTCACGTTAAACATCATGTGTGCCATGTGAAAATGTATTTGCTATAAATACCATGTAAATACACATTTTTACGCTGTAATCATAATTGAATAATACTGAACAGGTCATTACGATATAACGCTTAATAATTTGATGACACATAACATATTTGTGTTGCTTTGCTTAATCTACAGTGAAGTAACGTCATATGCAGTTGTCTGCTAATGCGCGTCGTAAAAATGTTAGTGAACACTCGGTTTCGCTGCCTAATGACAGCCAACTACAGTGTCGTGATGATATTAAGAAAACACAATATCAGACAGCGAAGATTAATATGCTAGTTAATGCACAAAAAAGTACTTTGTCTGACGCCATACATATGTGTTTCTACACCGATGGCAAGTAGTGTGCATTTTGCTCTCCACATCAGTGTGCTAGCTTGTAGGTAATGCGCGCACTCTGTAAGTAGTGCGTTGGTTTGGAGATATCACCTGCAGATATTGAGCAAAGCAGCGGTGAACACGCATCAACATGTAAGTAGACCACCGGTTGAACTGGCGTTACGTGGTATTGAATTAAAAGACAGATATGCTTCGCAAACACACAGCTCCGAGGCAAATAATTTCTTGTGGGCTTTAAACTTAACATTATAGGGATATCTCAAGCCCGGCATACACGTCACGACGCGACGATTTGTTTGCGATTTTGTGTTTGTCATGACCGGCGGCTGCAACAGGTTGATGCATGCACTCGTGTTGGCATAGCGACTGGAACTACTCATAAATGGCGCGATTACTCTATTCTTTTGAGGTAATATTGTGTAAGCAGCGCCTTTTCTGCCACATATCTGTTAGTTTCTCATTTATTTCAATAAATCAAGTGGTGCTTGCAACTTGACCATTTTGTTCGTCGAGCTTTACTAATAAAATTGTATTTTGAGTTTGCGACACCACTAGACATTACTATTGGTCATTTAAAGTCTTTTGTACCTATTTGTTTGTGACGGTGTTGATTTTCAGACAAATATATTTCGCTACTGTTAAAGTAGGGAATGTTAGTGTTAATACAAACTAGCTACTTGCAACTACAGTTAAATTTTTTAACACCAGTGCTTTAATAGGGAAACATTTTTGAACACACAGGTACTGAATGTCATGCACCGCGCCATCGTTGGCCAGCCAATTACTTCATTAATTCGGTGTAATTTCTGTATAAAGTACACAAACAGTAATAGCCTCATAAGTCCGTCAGTTGGCAATATGTTTACACGTAATCCATACATGTATGCGCCGTTATGGATATTCCATTTTTCTAATGCTGACAACGAAATGAGTTTAGAACTAGCTGGACACAGTTTCCAACCACAGGCGCGGTGGTACTGCAAGCTAGGGTTGCCACCCGTCCCTTATAAAACAGAATCGTCCCGTAATTAGGAAATCAATATTGCGTCGCATATTGAATTGTCACGGAACGCGATTTGTTCCTATTTTCCTACATGTCAGATAAAAGCTCCGCTGTGCGTATGTCAGTGCATATCGGCCTGCCTATGTGTCTGTGTGAGCGCTTGAAAACAGCAGCACGTATTTTCATAAGCATCGTCACTGACAATAGTCCAGCGGATATGTGAAAAGATTGCGCACTTTTTGATTAAAGCAAGACATTTTGCTCAAATGTTTTATGCACCAAGGGAACCATTTTGCTGTGTTCAGAAATGGCAGCCATTTGTTTTAATGGCCGCCAAATTTAGTTTCCCCATATCTTAATAACTGCGTTATATAGAGCAATGATATTTATGTCTAGCTGTAGGTTTAAGGGATCAAAGATTTCATATTTGTTACTTTTGGGCTTCTCGGACATTAACATCCGCCATTTTTGAAGATGGCGGTTGTAAATATAAACGTAAATATATCTTAATATGTACGTTACATAGAGCCGTTTAGTTTACGTTTTTGAATAGCTTGAAGGATAGCGATTTCAAAAAGTGTAGTGGTTTACCTTAGTCAACAAGTCTATATATTTAAAGATGGCGCCCTTCAAAGCATATTATTCCCATATCTCAAGAACTACATAACGTAGAGTCACAAAGGTGATGTCAAAACGTATGTTTTTAGATGCGATGATTTCAAATACATTACTTTTGACATTCATTGACTTTACAATAGATTCGACATTTTGAAATATCCCATTTTGAAAGATGGCGGCAGACAAAGCCTGTTATTCCCATATAGTCCAGCGGATAGGTGAAAAGATTGTGCATAAAGCACAGTTAAAACCAAGACACTTTGCTCATATATGCTATACTCCAGTTGAACCAATGTAAAGATTGGAGGCATTCCCGATTTTTCTACATTCAGAAATGGCGGCCATTAAAAAAAGTCATATATATATATACGTGTATATTATAAAATGTAAAGATATTACATAAAATGTAAGGCTAACAAAGCCTAACATATGATTTAACTGACGAATGCATTTAAATAAATTTAGATCCATAGGGGCATGTGCCCCTTGGCCCCGCGGACATCAATTGCGTACTTGAATCAAAGAAAACGAAAGGTGTTTAATTGTGGTAATAGTCCAGCTATCACCGTGTGCACACGAAGAGGCAGACACCCGGATGCTCCTGCATGTTGCAGATGGAGTCACGCAAGGAAGACTGTCAAGAGAACAGTTGACACTGACGTTGTCGTGCTAGCCGTCAGCTTCGCTACGTTGTGTGGTAGCAATCGGCACAGGGAAATAATTCCGATACGTCGATGCAACTGCTATTGCACACAAGCTTGGTCTTGACAAGTGAAGACATTGCCTGTCTTCCACGCACTGACCGGGTGTGATACAACATCGTGTTTCGTTGAAAGAAACAAACGCACGGTTGGGCATCATGAAATGCTTTCAGTGCTGTAGCGTCTGCGCTGTGTGCTCATGCAGATAATCCCTCGACATATATCCTGAGACACGTTCTTCCAATCATCGAGAGGTACTTTATTGTACTGTACGACCGGGGCAGTTCCGAGGTCCACGTGTATCGTGCCAGACAGATCCACTTCACACAGAAAGGAAGGGAGATCGAAAAGATTCCAAACACAGGATGCCCTCATGCAACAATGCTGTGAATGGGCTACCAGGCTTGCCATGTCTGGGGAAAGGCCCTGCTGAAAGCACCACACTTGCACAGTCCAGTAGACTTTGGCTGGACTCGAAAGGAGAACTTGTCTGAAAGGGAGGTACAGTTGATGACACTGCCACCTGCAGGCACAGCTTGCCGTGCGATCATCATCTGTGGCTGCACAAAAGCTGAGGAGGTTGGCTGTGAAACACAGACAATGCTGTGCCAATGCGGCGGGTGTCAGTGAGATGTGTGAAATGTTTTGAAATCGTTGTATATTTGGTTTTGGTCCGCCACTGAGCTCGGATTGTCTGAGGATATTGGCGCGTAAGAAGTTATGTATTATTATTATATTTAGAAGGCATAGGCATCATAATCTAACGTTTGAAGTGTCATTGCCCGTTTTAGAGAATATCTAAGTAACATCATTAACTTCGTTGCATACCAAAACATGTTTTGGCACCAACTTCAAGGTTCAATGGTATGTAAATATTAAGACACGTGAATAACAGGCTTTGTCTGCCGCCATCTTACAAAATGGAGAATATATAAAAATGACAGGTATATTTAAAGTCAATGAAGGTCAAAATTAATGCATTTAAAATCATCGCATCTAAAATGCATAGCATGCATTTTGACATAATCTTTGTGGCTCTATGTTGTGTAGTTCTTGAGATATGGGAATAATATGCTTTGAAGGGCGCCATCTTTAAAAATGGCGGATGTGAGTGTCTACATAAAACATATATATATAGACACAAACATCATTGCTCTATATAACGCAGTTATTAAGATATGGGGAAATTTAATTTTGCGGCCATTTTGAAAAATGGCTGCCATTTCTGAATGCAGCAAAATCTGGAATGCCTCCGATCTTTATGATGGTTCAATTGGTGTATAGAATAGATAAGCAAAGTGTCGTGCATTATCTGTGCCTTTATGCACAATCTTTTCACCTATCCGCTGGACTGTACGGGAATAACAGGCTTTGTTTAACGCCATCTTTCAAAATGGCGGATCTATTATAAAGTCAACGAAAGTCAAAAGTAATGTATTTGAAATTATTACATCTAAAAAAAACATTTTGACATCAACTTTGTGGCTGTATGTTGTGTAATTCTTGAGATATGGGAATACTATGCTTTTAAAGGCGCCATCTTTAAAAATGGCGGATAGAGGCATGTTGACGAAGGTAATATGTCCCAAAAATTTGAAATCGCTATCCTCCAGGCTATTCGCAAACGTAAACTGTACGGCTCTACGTAACGTAGTTATTAAGATTTCGTTACATTTATTTTGACGACACCCATCTTTAAAAATGGCGGATATAAATGTCGGAGAAGTCCAAAAGTAACACATATGAAATCGTTGACCCCTAAAACCAACATCTACACGCACATGTTATTGCTCTATGTAACGCGATTATTAAGATACGTGGAAATTGAATTTGGCGGCCATTTAACAACATGGCCGCCATGTTTTAACGCAACAAAATCTGGAATGCCTCCAGTCTTTAAAATGGTCCCCTTGGTATGTAGAATATATGAGCAAAGTGTCTTGCTTTAATCAAAAAATGCACAATTCCGTCATTTTCCTGCACGTATCCGCTGGACTACATTGGCTGTTGCTGCAGATAAATTGCCACCCGCTGCTGTTGCCGAAATTTCGGAGTCCCTGTTTCCGGCATAAAGTCTGCCGTCCATTGCTGTCGGTGTCCTAGCTTCGGAGACGCCGGTGCGGGATATTTAAACATGACGTCTTCGTCAACTTCAAATCCTCCTGCCAATGGTAAGAGGCTACAGAAATACCGGCGTGAATGGGAAACCGATCATCATTGGCTTGTCAGTGAGAACAAGGTTAAACCTTACTGTACGCTATGTCGCCGAGTTTTTTCTAGTGCCCATGGAAACACTCATGTCCGCAATGTAAGAGTGCAGAAGACTGAGGGAGCAATCTCGCAATTTCTCTTATCTCCAAACATTACCAGAGGCTGACATGGTAATGAGACGGTTTTTATTTTATTCAATTTTATTTCCTGTTGTCCTTGTAGATAAGGTACATCTGATCAAGTCACTGGTTTAAATGTTAGAGAAAATGTGCATAGCCGCTAGCTAGCATATAGGGGTAAGTCAGTAACATTAGCCTAGGCTATTCATGTTATATTAACTCAGTGCGTACACTTTTCATTAGACCCACATAGATGTTCATTAGCTACAGCTACCTGAAAAAAGAGAACTATAGTAAATAATACGTTGTGGATTAACGACCAGTTCACTACAATCTCTGTCATTGATTAAGATAATTTTATTATAACGATGCTTCAAGCAATATTATTCGTTGATAAGTTATCAATACACTTGATCAGTGCTAAGACGAACCTAATCATGCTAATTATATTCCATCATGTCTCAATGATTGTGGACTATAAGTAGATTATATTGCATTTTATATAACCCTTGAAAGGGATACATTTAAGAAGTTATATAAAAACATAGATATTTTGAAATAAATGTATATGCTATTTCCATTAAGAATTAATAAAATAATTATTGTTGTTATATAAAATGTATAATAAATTATCTCCCCTCTAGGTGACAACTGCTGAGTTGGCTCACGAGTATCATACTGTGAAGCACAACTTCAGCTACAGCAGAAACTCAACCTGCAAAAAAAAGATAGCTTGTGGGAGAACCAAAGCAGAAGATGTGCTTGCACCCAAGTCAGTGGGCAATGTGCTTAACGTGCTCTCAACTGGAAAGACCTGTCACATTTTCTCTTCAGACGGATGCCTTAAACAAGGGCAACAGCTCATATTGTGCATAACACTGTGAAGTATGCTCTGGATAGGCTTCCAGTAGATGTGGAAAATGTTGTTCTGAAGGTGTAGAGTTTCTTCTCATGCTCAGCCAAAAGAGGGGACTCCCTCACATAATAACGTGAGTTATGTGATGTTGAATTCCGTGAAATCCTACGCCATGTCACAACCAGATGTCTGTCACCCAACCCTGCAGTCTCCCGACTCCTGCAATGCTAGTCTACTTTGAAATCCTACTTCGTCAGCCTGGGGGATGAGTGCCCAAGACAAATCCAAGTTATGTTAAAGCTAAACATGGATGCAGCAGAGGTGCAGGAGGAAGATGCAGATGTGCTGAAGTGTATCTCCTCTTCTGCAACCAAATATTCTCAATTTTTAAGAGGTTGTTAAGAAGCTAGAGAGAAACAACACGACCTGTGTTGACATTTCCCCATCATTACATCTTTCCATCGCCTCCTGCAGCTGAACAAAACACTGCCACGTCAGAGTTCAATGACTTCCTCAAAACTGCCATTAGATATGTGGAGACGTGGTTCAACTTCTCAGAGGAGAACTGGCTCCTCAGTCTGCAGCCCCTCTTTCTCCATCCTGGCCGGGTCACATTCATTGACTTTCAGAAAGTAACTGAGAAGCTCAACCTACTCCACAAGTTAACAACAACAACATGGATGAGCTGAACGACGAATGCACCACAGCAAACAACACTCTGGAGAGGCTCAGAGAAGACGACCAGTGGAAGGACAAGGACAAGGACAAGGACACAGCTGCCACGTGGACTGTAATTTAGGCAGTTGATCTACCCAATATGCTGTCGGTGATCTCCTATATCCTCAGTATCCCTGCATCCACAGGATATGTGAAGAGGGTCTTTTCAAGAATGATAGACACATGGAGCGACAGCAGAAACCGGTGTTGCGTGGAGCTCATGAGCAGTGAGCTCCTTCTCACTCTGGACATTCACCCGACCTGTGCTGACTTTTACCACAGCATTTTGAAGGACAGATGACTGCTGAGAGCTGCAAGAAGTGACCAGACATACACGTGGAAGAGAGAGTAAGCCACTGTCGAATTACTGTAATGAGAGTGAGCGAGAGAGACAGGAGAGAGTGTTAATTGGAAGACTGTTTGACGATAATAAACGCACTTCAAACTAAGTATGGGTTTGTTTGTCTTCAGACAATGTACCATGTATTAAACTATGATTGGATATACTCCCATATTGGAACTAGAATAGAACTACAACTATCTTCTCATCTCTTATTCTGGCCAGATTACCAAATCGATAGGCTTGAAACATTTCTGAATAATTACATCCTTCCCAAAAAGGAAGCAAAAATTCGTGGAATTGCAGGAAAATTGCTCAGAAACATTAAACATTTCTAGACCCAAACTAAACAAAATAAGGCGGATAGAGGTCCGTCCCTTATTATTCCATATTGAAGGTGGCAACCCTACTGCAAGCACAATAAAGGCTAGACCGTGCGGGTGAACTAAGTAAGCCTACGTCCATTTGGGAGATCAAATCTAGCTTTTAACGTTATTTGTGGTTTACCTACTTTAGTACGTCGGCTCGTGTAAACGGAAACATTTCGTTTTTGTTAAGCGTTATCAGAATATCACGATATCATTGTTACTACTGCACGCGGAACGTTCTGGCCTAGACAAAATCACGTTGTATTGCAACTTACTTACATTACTTGTAAGATTCTACCATACCTTTTTTCATGAGGTGTTAACAGGGGCTGATTAAGGGGTTCTGGGCTCGGGGGCAAGTTTGGATTTAAATGCGAAAGTCAATGTGTACGTCTTAATGCATATTTAAGCGACAATATTTGTTTGCGAATTTCCAATACAATGGTCAGGAAAACGGCCTACAAAGAAAGTAATTCCTGCAACCGACAGCGCTTCTGGACTAAGGCGCCTTCCACAAGACAGCATGTCAAAGGCGAAAAAGTCACCAGCCGCGAGAAAGGTGTGCTGTTCAGGGGAAAACGCACATTTTCACTGCTGTAACACATGCACACAAACACACACACGCCCACACACACACACACGCACACACACACACTCACGCACACACACACACACACACACACACACACACACACACACACACACACAAACACATACACACACACACACACACATTCACACAAACACACATACACCCCCCCCTACACACACATACACACATTATGGAATAAGCCAGGTGTGGTGGCAGTGACTAAACTTAGACTGGCCGTTGCCAACATTTCACATTTAGAGTTCGTAAGAGCTTGTTAGTTTAACCTGTATAATGCTTGAAAACTGGCAACACGCCAAAGTCATTACCATCATCGTCGTCATCATTTGTTGGCTGGGACCAGAACATAGAGGACCGTTTTCGTATCGATCGATCGTTCATTAAAGATGGAGGGAGGTCTGTCTCTTCAATATAAATATTTTCGCAGACCAGCTTGGTGTATGTTTTCTTCTGTTACCCTCTGTTTTTCTTGCCATAATTGAATGTTCACACGATTAATATTGAAACTGTTTCTTCTGTGTTTCGATAGCAGTAACCAACTTGTTGTAGGCAAGTCATGCGAATTTTGTTTGTGAGGTTGTCTAAATTCCAATATAGTTGTTCGTAAGGATATTGCTCCAAAGGATATACCCATATCGGTAATTCCTTAGCATTCAGGTGTAACTGCTGTTGAATTTTCTGTCTAGTTCTTTTATGAGGGTTCAATTATCAACAACATATAGTAGCATGCTTTCGACGGTGGCACTGATGATTGATAATTAGGGGAAGTTTCTTATTTGTCCTAATCCTTACGTGGTGTAGCTTTTCATAGAGGTTGCTCATGGGTGCATATGTCCACTTTCTTCTTTATCAAGTAATCCTCCAGACCTGCCCCCTACTGCGAACACGAAGCAACATATATCAAAGTTCCATTCTGAAATCGTGCATTTTTATATACAAGTTTCCAGAAAATCGGCCCGCCACATACACTATGTATCATATTCCTCAACTCCATATCAACGTTGTTTCACTTAATATGCAATAATAATGGTTAAGTGATGTCCGCGTCATATTATTCAGTTGTCATAATATGGCAACTGGTAAGTTTGTAAAAGTATAATTTATTGATAACAGTTCAAATGCCAAAGTGACATAAACGGTTGCAAGTGTAACCTAATAAATATGTAAAGTTCATGTTGTATATACGCTTTACTAAAAATAACAGTTACAAATAGTAATACAACTCGGAATATAACTTTAAAAAAGTAAAGTAACTGCTAAAACAAGCAAAATGTCAGTGTTGTTTGGAGTCACCAAACATGTCATTTGCAGCCACTATCATGAAACCTGACACGGAAAGCATTTACGAATTTTAGCTTCATGAACGCCGTTTTCTATAGGAAGAGTTATTTTCTCAAACTGTCATTTTTACAAGAACTACATAGCGCCGTGTAGTTCTAGTTGGGACCAGTATCAGTGTAAATATCCAGTGCATTAACCATCACGTCTACCCTTTTCAGGAAATACCGCGAAATCTCTCGACTAATTTTGCTGTTGATCGTTGCATCAACGGTACAGGAGTCGATGCAGAAAGGTAACATACACTAATTTGTATCAGTACTTTACGGTAAAAACGTTCTAAGGGTTTTGAACAGAAAGTAAACACATAGCTTTCCTATACATGTACGTACGTGTGTACGTATGTAGGTAATAATAATGATAATAATAAATCACTTCCAAATTCGCCAATATCCTCAGACAATCCGAGCTCAGTGGCGCATAAAAACCAAAGGAGTACGCATTCTCGTACTCGTGTGCTAGGCGAAAGTCGTAAACAAAATGTATATGCTAGGAAGGTAGGGAGAATAGGTGATATTAAAAAATAGGTTTATATTAATCACGTGTGTACGTATGTACGTATGTACGTATGTACGTATGTACGTATGTAAGTATGTAAGTATGTACGTATGTACGTAATTATGTGTATATGTATGTATGTATGTATGTAGGCAATTGTGTATATATTTATGTATGTGTGTATGTGTGTATGTGTGTATGTGTGCATGTGTGCATGTGTGCATGTGTGCATGTGTGCATGTGTGCATGTGTGCATGTGTGCATGTGTGCATGTGTGCATGTGTGCATGTGTGCATGTGTGCATTTATGTGTGTTTGTATGTATTGGTGTTTGTATGTATGTACATATTTATGTATATATGTTTGTATGAGTGTGCGTGTATGATTTAACAAGATTGCCACCTAGATAATTAACTCTAGGTGGCAGGTGGACAAGGAAGCCCTTTGGCTTATCAATAGTCCGATCCTTTTATCTATGTGTATCCCGCCCTTCTGAGGTATGTGTCGATTTTATTTATTTAAACATATTCACGCTATTAGCACCCACACAATCAGCAGATAATATGTTCCATTCATTTAAAGTCCTTTGTGAAAATGAGAATTTTCTTATATCTAATCTACACGGTTCCTTTGGTAATGTAACTTCATGTCCTCTAGTCCTTCGATCTGTCCTAACTTATAACAACATATTTCTATAAATATTTTCATAACCATTCATTATTTTAAACACTTCTGTCTGATCTTCTCTCAATCTCCTGGTCTCTAGTGTTGTTAAGCCGCATTTTAAAGGCGTATTTCGTAACTAAGATCCCTCAGTTTTTTTAACATTTTAGTTGCTCTCCTCTGTACTCTTTCTAACATATCTATGTCCTTCCTGCAATATGGCCTCCACGCTTGAATGCAATATACTAAATGAGGCCTAACTATTGTTTTGTACAGCGGTATCATTAGCTCTTTTTCCTTATACGTTATGTTTCGCCTAATTAATCCAAGGATTTGATTTCCCTTTGAAGCTCCACATTGCTCTGAAACCTTAATATCGGCACTATTGGTTAACCCTAAGTATTTTCTTTTACAGTAGTACTTAGTACATTAATCCCATTGTATATTCTACCTCTTCGTTCCCATGGCATTTGCATTTCCCAAAACTGAACAGCATTTGTCACTTTTCAGACCATTAGATCAACTTGTCAAGATCATCTTGTAAATGTTGTCTATCTCCATCACTTTTAATCCTTCTAAACACTTTTGTATCATCCCCAAATTTCAAGACCGTACTTGTTATTTCCTCCTCCAAATCGTTGATATATATTAAGAATAACATAGGTCCTAGTACTGATCCCTGTGGTACCCCACTCAATACCGATTTCCAAGCCTCCCCATCAACTACTACACGTTGTCTTCTGTCAATCAGCCATTTTTCTATCCAGTTTATTATACCATTTCCTATGCCATGGGCCTTTAGTTTAAGCTGTAATCTTTGATGTGGTACTTTGTCGAAAGCTGTTTGAAAATCTAAATAGACGATATCTACTGGTGATCCCTCATCTACTCACTTAGTGATGTCTTCCAAAAACATAACATGTTTGTTAAGCATGACCTCGCTTAAAAAACTCATGTTGAGATGGGTTTATGTTTAACAAGAAAATTCACCATGTGATCTTTAATTAGT
This sequence comes from Escarpia spicata, assembly GCA_963995525.1. Lineage (NCBI taxonomy): Eukaryota > Metazoa > Annelida > Polychaeta > Sabellida > Siboglinidae > Escarpia > Escarpia spicata. The sequence continues at coordinate 29,002,664 of OZ023211.1, forward strand.
CTTTCTAATAATTTACAAATCACTGATGTTAAACTAACTGGTCTATAATTATTTTACTTGTTTCTCGAACCTTTTTTATATAACGGTATAATGTTTGCTTCTTTCCATTCTAAAGGAACCACTCCCTCTTCTAATGACAAGTTGAAAACTGTTGCAAGCGATACGCTAATTTGTTCTACAATTTCCAATAGTAGTTTGGGCGGAATCCCATCCACTCCAGGTGATTTATTATCCTTCATAGCCCTTATGTTCTTAGCTACCATTTCCGGGGTTACAATTAATTGTCCTAAATAGTCTGAATCTGCCTCCTTGAACTTAGCCTCTGGTACTGGCAGTGAACTAATATCTTCCATGGTAAACACTGAACTAAAGTACTCATTCAGGTCTTCTGTCATTAAGAATCCCTCTAATATTATATTTCCAGCAATATCTTCTAGAGGACCAACCTTATCTTGAACGTTCTGTTTGCTTCGAACATACGCATACAAACTCTTGCTGTAATGTTTTAAATTACTAGCTAATTGTTGTTCATAGCTTCTCTTTGAATTTCTAATTTCAGCTGTAGCTTGGTTAAGTGCTTCTTTATAACGGTTGTAGTCTTCATCATTTCCAGTACATCAATATGACTTCCACATCATTTGTTTATACTTAATTTTTCTAATGGCTTCTTCCGATAAGTTTTTTTTAACCGTTTCCCTTGTTTTTGAACAAATTTATCAACTATGCTCTTAATTTCACTCTTTCATATATTCCAGCGTTCTGTTGCTGTCTTATTTTTCAGTGTGTTATTCCAGTCTACTTTTGCTAAACATTTCCTCATGTCCTTATATTTTCCTTTGCGGACATTTCTCCTATACTGCGTTTTACTCTTCCTTTCTGATTTTACTTTGAAGGTAAAATGTATCTGGTTGTGATCACTACTCTCCAGTGGCTCACATATCTTGACTTTGTCCACTTATTCATTCTGTGAGGAAAAAACTATGTCTAACACATTCTCACCCTTGGTTGGTTCTAGTACATGTTGAGAAAGGAATGCATCTTGAACTAAAAACTTGTGGTCCTCTCTCCCCATACTCTGTAGAGATTTCCATTGTATATGCCCGTGGTTAAAATCCCCCCATAATAATACAGTCCCGTTTGCTTACTTCCCTTCTAGCATTTTGTATTTTTGCATTCTCTTCTATGCTTATGTTTGGACTTAAACTAACCCAACTGTTAACGTTAAGTTTCCTGTAACTATGTTACCTCAAACAGCTTCTTCGCAATCTGCTTCTCTTTCTAATTTTATTTCATAAACCTGGATAGATTCTTTAATATATAAAATAACTCCACCTCCCTTTCTTCCTATTTTATCTTTCCTAAACATTACATATCATGTCAGTCTCAATTCCGCATCAGATATGTCGGTGGTGGTCCAGGATTCTGTTATACCTATAATGTGAGGGTCAATATATTCTACCATAATGTGTAGTTGATTTCCTTTGTTTAATATACTCCTTGCATTTCAACAAACACATTTATGTCCAGCTTCATAAGAGTTTTCCAGTCTGTTCTTTGCTGATTTATTGGCGCTGTCTTTATATGTGCCTCCAGTTTCGTGTTTTTCTGTGAGTGCCCCTGCGAATCTAGTTTAAATAGATGCAACCTGTCTCACTTTCAACGTATCGCAGCAGGTTCTCTGAGAAAACTGCTGTACCCTATCTACAAAAATGGAGTGTGCGCGTGTGCGCGTGTGCGCGTGTGCGCGTGTGCGCGTGTGCGCGTGTGCGCGTGTGCGCGTGTGCGCGTGTGCGCGTGTGCTCGTGTGCTCGTGTGCTCGTGTGCGCGTGTGCGCGTGTGCGCGTGTGCGCGTGTGCGCGTGTGCGCGTGTGCGCGTGTGCGCGTGTGCGCGTATGCGCGTATGTACGTATGTGCGTATGTGTGTATGTATGTGTGTTTGTATGTATATATGAATGTATGTATGTAGATGTGTATGTATGCATGCAACTACGTACGTATGCATGTATGCTAGTAGAAACAGGATATGCTTATGTCATAAATATACTTGTGATAGTTAATGTCATTGTGAAAGGAAACACACATGTTACGTACGGTGTGTGATTGTAATTAATCTAAACCAAGCAATTAAACTGTAAAATATATAATATCCTGTTTTGTTTGTGTTATGCCTATGGTAATTAAGTATTTTTTTTTCTAGATGTATCGTCAATTGAGTTTAATAGTAAATATAATTTTCCATGAGTAGGCGTACGTGATAATGCTCTCTCTGTCTCTCTCACTCTCTCTGTCTCTCTCTCTCTCTCTCTATCTCTCTATCTCTCTATCTCTCTATCTCTCTATCTCTCTCTCTCTCTCTCTCTCTGTCTCCCCCCCTCTCTCTCTCTCTCTGTCTGTCTCTCTCTCTCCCTCTCTCTCTCTCTCTCTCTCTCTCTCTCTCTCTCTCTCTCTCTCTCTCTCTCTCTCTCTCTCTCTCTCTCTCTCTCTCTCTCTCTCTCTCTCTCTCTCTCTCTCTCTCTCTCTCTCTCTCTCTCTCTCTCTCTCTCTCTCTCTCTCTCTCTCTCTCTCTCTCTCTCTCTCTCTCGCAGACAGACACACATACACACACATGTATATATGTGAGGGAGTCGGTGCAGTATAGTGCTAACCCACAATATGCTGAATATAATCTGAAATAATAATGTTTTTAAGTTTGATGGCTTGACTGCCTATGCTTAGGTTCAAGGTTTGTAGATATGTGGCTTAGCATTATGTTGGTGCAACTATATCATTTTTGTTTAAAATGTGGGTTAGCACTATGCTGTACGGACCCCCTCACATACAAACATAAATATACATATATATATATAATGTTAACTAAGTACATTTTATCTGGTTGTATCGTCAATTCAGCTTGATAGTCACGGTAATTTTACCCTGATAATATGTGTTACACACACACTCATATATATATATACATATATATATATATATATATATATGTGTGTGTATGTGTGTGTGTGTGTGTGTGTGTGTGTGTGTGTGTGTGTGTGTGTGTGTGTGTGTGTGTGCATGTATGTATGTATGTATGTATGTATGTGTGCGTGTATGTGTTCACATATGTATGTACACATGCTTGTGCATACGTCTGCATCCATTTTGGTACCCGCTTGCGTGTTTCAGTGTGTTTCGGCGGTCAGGTGTGGACCAACTGTGGCAAGACAACAACGGCCTCGTGTGACGACCCCGAACCAGGTCCTTCTAGTAACGACCCTTGCGTGCCTCGATGCAAGTGCCCGTCAAACAAGAACATTCTGTATCACGGCATTTGCATAAGGCCTCAGCAATGTACTGCCAAATGTACGTAGAAAGCCTTGTATAATTGATTGCTTTTAGCTTATATTAACACACGCGTGTCTTAATCAACGTTTAATTTGTCTCCTTTTAGAGTAAATAGTGGCTTTCCACAGCAGATCCTTATATGTTTGAAAACAGTTTTATATTCAATATTTACTAATTATATTATTCGATAAAGTGCTTAATATTTGTATTTGTTGTGAAAGTTTTATGTACATAACATTATACAATCAGATTAAAAACAAAGTTAAAACAAAAAACAAACGATCATGTGATGATATAACGTATAAAGTAGATCAAAATTATATATTCACAACATCATTTAAATAAAAAACGAAAATCTAGGTGGCATATGCATACATTCGTCCTTCAAATAACACTGTTATTCCTTAAAACTCAAAAAACAGATTACTGCAATTTTTTATATCTTTATTTAAGACTGCAGAGGAGCCCGATTTCATCCATTCCGTCAAATGTGCTGCAACGGAGTGGTCGTTAAGCGGCCGAATGACTTCCCTGGATGTTGCGGGACAAGGTCATACGAAATGGCAACGTATCAGTGTATAGCGGGACAAGTGAAGAAACGTCCTTCGAGGAAAACCGGTGAGACTTTGTTGACACTGGTTGCTTATTATTTATCATTCTACTAGTCGAGTAATACGACTTTTCCGGAGCTTTCAGCTTGGTTAGTTGTGCATGTGTATGTGACCCCCAGAGACCCCGCAGCCCCGGACGCATTTCGAGAAATCTAAATCTACGAACCATCCCAATGGACCCGCTTGATCGCAAGAAAAAGCTCAGCTCCGTACGTACAAAACTAAAGGAGATATGTGTCCACAAACAAACAGACAGACAAACAAACAGTAAGACGACAGACAAACAGAGAGAGACAGTCAGACATATATAGAGACATACATAGAGACAGACAGACAGACAGACAGACAGACATACAGACATACAGGCGTGCAGGCAGGCAGGCAGGCAGGCAGGCAGGCAGGCAGGCAGGCAGGCAGGCAGGCAGGCAGGCAGGCAGGCAGGCAGGCAGGCAGGCAGGCAGGCAGGCAGGCAGGCAGGCAGGCAGGCAGGCAGGCAGGCAGGCAGGCAGGCAGGCAAGTAGTTATGAGGATACACACGCCCCAAACCACGCCCCCTTTTGTATCTAACTACGTGCATAAAAAACGTCGATTTCAAAATCGGGATCCTACTTATAAAAAAAAGATCAAAGGCTTTTTGGTAACCTGAGTGGAATCGGGATCCTAGTTATAAAAAACGTGATTGATGGCCTGTCACTTTTTGTGAATGAAAAGCGCCCTCTAGTGGTTAATAACAACGTCCTAGTTACGGCGTCCTTAGTTACGGCGTCCCTAGTTACGTGATAACGCCATCTAGCGAAGAATAACAGCGTCCCTAGTTACGTTAACGCCATCTAGCGAATTATATAATAACAGCGTCCCTAGTTACGATACGGGGGTATAGCAGAAACCAATGTGGTTATGTTATAGGTAAAACCACCGTGGTTACGCTAAAAACCACCGTGGTTACGAATGCGTTAAACCCAATGTGAGCGAGATTAACCGCTGTACCCTGGATATCGCGGTAGCGGTGAAAGTTGAGACGCGACCGGTCGGCCTAGATACGGGCGGCTGAAAATAGATCTACGGCTGGGGCGATGTTAGCCGGTTTGTGTAACGATGCTGAAATAAGCTGGTTGGCGTTGTGTATGCGTTGAAAAGCAATAATCAACGGCCTGGTTTTTGAGGTAGCGGAATTTTTTACGCGGTGGACAAATGGATGCGGAATGACGGTATGTTTGTATACTAGCAAAACGAAACGAGTGGAATATATAATTTAAAAAAGGCTGTAAGCAACGGTAAGTACTTATAGATAATAGAAAACGAGTGAATGTGAACGGTGTTTTATTCAGAGTCACACCACTTGTTCCAAACGAGGTAGTCGAGCAGCGCGCATACGAGCTGCCTCACGATACCGTTGCAATTCGGTAGAGCTATCTATCGGCATTAACGGTGTATTAAACCCCCGTCTTTCAAACAGTTCATCGGTCGGTGGGGGCGTGTACCACGATCCGTTCGCTCCTAGTATAGTAAACGAAGTCATGATGCCGTCGGGTTGGTCTATTGTGACTGGGTTGGCTATGTTAGGATCGAGCCGGAGCCGGTCGGTATCGGTTAATCCCGTCCCGGTGTTGTCCAACGAATCCTCGAGCTCGTCGGGCGTTGGCGGTCGTACGATCCCGGTAACGCGACAGAGGGGGATGGTCATATTTACGTATCCCCGTCTTGGTAGCCTGATGGTGGCTCGTAGGTGGTTTCTGTGAATGAAAACATGTAACATAAGTGAAATATGTATAGGAAAATATCAGTAAATAAAAATATGAAAATAGTAAGTTACCGTATTTAAAAATGACAGCTCTAAGAAATAATTAAAGGAAGCGCCACTAAAATAAACTTATAGTTTAATAGGTAAATGAAGAAAATAATTAAAGTAACCAATAAAGGAATGAGTGAAAATATAAATCGAGGTAATCAGAACAGAAAATACTAATAGGTAAATGAAGAAATAAGATGAAAATATCAGTAAATAAAAAATAAGATGAAAATATCAGTAAATAAAAATATGAAAATAGTAAGTTACCGTATTTAAAAATGACAGCTCTAAGAAATAATTAAAGAAAATTATAAATCGAGGTAATCGGAAAAAATCGCCACTAAAATAAACTTATAGTTTAATAGGTAAATGAAGAAAATAATTAAAGTAACCAATAAAAGAATGAGTGAAAATATAAATCGAGGTAATGAGAACAGAAAATACTAATAGGTAAATGAAGAAATAAGATGAAAATAAGAAGTACCTTTGTTCTTTCGTAATGGCAGTTGTTGGCGTAGCTGGCGCTCGGGAAGTGGCCATGACAAAGAATGAGCGAACCGGTGCGTTGTTGTGTAACATTAGGTATGTGTTAAGAGCGCATGCGCAAAAGTTACGTAAAAACAGTGAAAGGAAAGATATCAAAATATCAATAAGCGACCGTTTAAATGCCAAAATGAACCGTTGCATCCTCTTAGTTAGGGATCAGGCATATTGTGGAGTGTTAATAATAGAGAAATTCGATGTGAAAGTAACATTTAACGCAGGACGCACTAAAGTGACCGTGTAATTTTTTTCTTGGCGCTGGCTAGAAATCGGATGGTGACGCAAAACAGCTGTGACGCTAATGGGGGGCTCTTATCGTGAAAGGAATGTGAAGCGCGAACAATGCTTTTTCCAAACCGTAAACGACGGGTTAAAAGTATGAATTTAAGCGTTGTGTGGGAACAGTGGCGTGTAGGGAATTAAGTGGTGTGGTTATTGTAGAAAAATTGGCTGTAAATAAACGTTTGTCAACGAACGCACTACATGACCGTCTGATTTTTTTCCGGAAATAAAAGTCATCGGATACTAGGCGGTTATGCGTTGTAATAGAAACATCGATTAGGGGGGTATGCGTTAAGTACGCATGCGCCGTATGTTGCTTATATAAAGCGGTGGAAAATTTTGTATGAGGTATAATGCAAGTGGTGTGACTGATTTCAGCAGCAACAGCCGTAGAAGTTCTTCAACCTCGAGAATGGCCGATCGCGACGAGATGACTGCACCGTTGAAAAAGATGAAGGCGATGCGCCAGCAAGCGTGTAAGGCGAGCGGCAGTCAACAACAACCGCCTGCGGAAGTGACCACACCAGCTGCTAAGAGACCCTTGTTGGTTGCGTCCTCGTTTGGTCGTAAACGAGGGGCAGAAGAAGCGGGGTTGGCGGCACCGCTGACTAGACGGGCCTCGCTTGAGCGAGAATGCAGCACTGCAACGCCATCACAGGCTACCTTGGTGAGTGTAAGGGAACTGGCCGGTTCTAAGAACGGTGTCTACAAGCTTAAGACTTCAGCCTATATCGAGGCTGTGAGTTATCGTGATAAATGCACGTACAGGGGATGTTCCCAATGTCGACGCAAACTGTATGAAAACACAGACGGCGTGATGTTATGTCGAACCCACGGGGAACCTGATAAGGTAAAAAATTACTTTGCTTTGCGTGTCATGATTCGAGATGGAGATGACGAAGAAGATGAAATGTGGCTGACTTTGTTTGACACGCAAATGGCAAAGCTGGTTGAGTACCGGGCTGATTACTTGGTGGAGTTAAACGAGGAGGAACTTCGCGATACTGTACTTGAGTTGGCCGGCACTAAAGTGGAGATCAGTGTTCGTAAGACTACCTGGGGAGGTGAGCCTTCGTATACGGTGCGCACACTGAGGAGAGTCGTTGATAGTAATGGGTTTCTTGTGTTATAGGAGGCCCCACTGGTGACGGCATTGCTAACTAGTAAACCGACTAGTGATGAAGCTGCGCGCTTACTAGACGAGATAGCGGAAAATTACGTAATGGCCTGGTGTTCGGCTTACGAAGCAAAGAGAGCCTACTAGAAAGGCGCTCAGCCTATATAAAACATGACATTTATTTGTTGTATGTCTACAGGAGGTGCGGCGAGTTCTGCTGGAAATGTTAGCCAATAATGAACGGATGCGTGCGAGATACGCCGAAGTTGCCCTGTTCGTACAAACACTACTCGATCGTTCGGTGACGGATAGTGAGAGGAAAGACGCCGCGTTGATGGCTCGTGTTAACGCAGCAAAAGAGGTGGATTAATGATAATAATGTGTTTTGTAGAGAGCGCGACGGCCTGAACGTGCGCACGCTCGCCGTGGGAAATGTGTGTTTGTAGGCACCTGCTTTTGTGCTGTAGGGATGCGCGGGCGATGTCGATAGCGCCTTGGATGCTATCATTGAGGAGGCGCTTGGTACACCACCGCCTTACGAAAGTTTACACCAGATTGTACCGTCGGACGCGATGCAACGACGCGTCGTCGAACCGGGGCGTGGTCAGGTGGCCTGTCGCTATGAACGACATGCGATGGCCCTCCTCGCTGAGCACCTCGGTGAGTTGATATTGGAGTCGGCGCGCGATCGATGCGGTGCTTGCGAAGTTAACGAGGGATGTCCGTACGTGCATATGATCGGCTATCGGGCGGGCAGGCCTACTCGTGAGTACGCACGGCGCTACGAGAACGTAGCCGAACTCGTCACGCAACACTTCAACGTAGTGTTGGAATCGTGTCTGCAGCACTCACTGATACCAACCTTCATACGTCTGGTGGAGTTACTACACGTGAAGGCGTACGGACAGCAACCGGGGCGAGCTGGGGAATTGTATTTGGTACAGTTCGTATCCGACTGGCTCCTCGGTACGAATTGGCGCGAATTCGTCAATCGAGCTCGACTAGAGTCGGCAGTGCACGTCTACGTACAGTGCAGAAGCGGCCTTTAAATTAAAAAATGAACATTACTGCCTATTCTGCTGATTTTGCTTAATATCGCTTTTCGAGTTCGAGGCGACGCAGCAGTTGGAACGTATCCATTACGAGGTACAGTCGTACAGGACGTTCCGGGTCCGATCGATTTCCATCACCGTCTCGAATTCCGCGTACACGAGGACGTTCACCGGTCGGGGTAGCGGTATCGAGAACTGCATGTTAGCGCCCACGCTCCCCTGACGCGCGACGTTGAAATGGTCCCCGTCGCAGCAGTCGGGGGTTAGGTCGAAAGCGAAGACGGTGTAGCCGGCTTCGAAGTCCGATCGCGATATGTCGTTCCCCTCGTCCTCGCCCGCCTTTCCGGTGGCTTCGAAGAGATTCATGTAGCTTCGTATGTACCGGTGGTGCGGAAAGTCCGGTTGCAGCGGCTTGCTCGGCACCTGACGTCCGTCGACGTTAAGCGCGAGGAAGTTTATGTCGTTGTGATGCGCGTTGAACGGATTTCTAGTGTAGTCTCCGTTGTAGGCGGCGTTGTCGATCATCATCAGGATTATGCGTTTCGGAATCGTGCCCATGTACAGGTTCTCGTGCGTGTGCGATAGCGTACCCGCGGTTATCGAGAACGACTTGCAGTCGACGCGGCGCATCGGAAACTTAGCCGTTCCCAAAAGCCACGCTTTGATATGACCCAGCTGGACTTCCGGGTTCAACTTCACTTTTCGGACTTCCAGGTAAATCGAACGTATCAAGATATGCCACCCCGGCGCGGCAGCCGCGCCCATGAGCGCGAAGGCGTCCTTCGACTGGATCATGCGTATTTTCGTGTCGACGCCGCTCGGTAGGAGGAGGTTTAGCATAAACGCGTCGACGTGCAGGCGTCCCATCATGTCCACCTCGGTACTGGCCGCCGTCAGATTGCGTCGCGCTACGAACCCGGTGTTATCGTCCCCGCGCGCGTTCATGTGTCCGGCGCTATCTTTGTACCACAACGACCCCGTGAGATGCGATCGTTTCGCGTCGCTACCGTAACTCAGCAGGGTCTCGATGTAGGCCCGGTACGCGTACGTATTGGTCGACGGCGTCACGAGCGTACCGTTCAGCGACACGTCGATTTGACTGAACAGCGAATGAAGGAAATTGTTGACCGGCGCCACATTGGTGCCGGCCGCCAGATCGGTACCGTCCCCCTGAACCACTTTGAAGCGGACGTACATTTGAAGGCTCGCCAGGTCCGTATAGTCGTTACCCGACCCTGGAATGAGGAACTCGATAGGACCGCCGGCGTCGAGAGCCGTCAGCGGTTGGTAGACGGTCCGATAACTGCTCTCGATGCTCTTCTGCGTCACCGGTCCGGCGAACAGGTCCAGTTCGGCCTTCACGCCCTCGCACGCTGTCTTTACGAACGCCATCGTTACGCGTCGAATATATCGACCGGTCGACGTCCCCTCTTCCGTCTACTGACGGTCGTCGCCGTTCGACGCTGCTTCTTTATAGGCGGTCTTTTTTTCACCCGTCTCTTCTTCGGCACCGGCCCTTTCAATAGGCCGTCGAGAAGATCGACGCCGGCCTCCTTCGCGCGTCGTTTTACCGACGCTTTCAGATTGCCGCCGCCGACGACGTCCCGCGCCACGTTCACGCCGGTTTTGAGCGCTCGTTTTCCCAACGCCATGGCGCCTCTCTTAAAAAGCGGCATGACGCTTCGAAACAGGCTCCCGAAGATATTACCCAGACCGTGTCCGCGCTGACCTCGACTGCCGCTGAATACCGGTAGTTGACCGCCTACCTGTCGAACGTAGTAGTCCTCGTACGGGTTCGGCATGGTTAAAACAATCTCGATTTACAGCGTCTGATGTGAAGCGTCGCCACTAGCTTCCCCCGCTCGAATGGTATCGGTTGACCGCAATCGTCTCTTATATCGACCTCGATCGTATCGAATTGATGCCGCAGCAGCTTCACGTATTGGACGCGATCGAACGTTTCCGAAATAACGCTACCGTTCGTACCGAAGACGGCGATATTTCGAAGAAGCGGTGCGTACACGTCGCCGACGACGCGCGATTCCACGAGATCCGTGTACACGTACAGGGTGTCGACGCCCGCCTTCATATCCACCGTATTGCGACCTTCGTACGCGTACGTGTACGAGGCGGGGGACGTCTCGATAATGACGACTTCCGGTTCGGGCCCCATCATCGGCGGACTTACGATAACGTTCTTGTGGAAACCTAGCACGTTCTTCAGACGACCCGTATCGGGTAGGGTAAAGGCGACACCCGCCGTCATACGCAGCGTTATTCGGTTAGAGACGCCGCTGTACTTTAGCTGCACCCTCACCTTATCGGTGCACAATTTCCTTATCGCCTCGTTGAGCTCGCGAAGTAGCAAGAAAACGTTGTTGTAGAAACCGTGAGTAATCGTACCCTGTCGGTATATCCCGATACCGTCCATGGTAGTGAAAAGACCCACCTCACCGTGCCGCGCCGACAGGTAGAAGGTAGCATCCGCCTCTCTCACGTTGTACCACGTGTGCGGATACTGTAGCGTCACCAGTCCGCATTCCCATTCTCCGCCGGTCAGGTCGAACCTTCGCGGCAGCGTCGTGATGTAGTGCGTCAACGTATTTTCGGGGTGCCGCTTCGTAGACGCGTTGCTCGGTAGCGTCAGGTAAAAGTCAGACGATACCGCCATCGTCTCGTCGTCGTCGTCGACCGCCGCCGCTCATAGACGGGCTCGGGAGAAGATAACCGAGACAGCTGCTCAACAGCGCCGTCCACAGATTGGAGTCGCCTTGACCCCGCGTTAAATTGTATATACTAACGGCGATGACGAAGTACAGGACGATGACCTGACAGAGGAATACGATTTCGGCCTTTGGGCATTCGTTACCGCAGAGCCGCCATGGATCGGGTTCGTGGACGGTGGAGTCGTCGGCGTTCTCGACGGCGTCGACGGAGTCCTCGTTGGTAGTCGTCGTCGGCCTCTCTAAACCAGTAGCGGCGTCGACGGAGTCCTCTTTGGTAGTCTTCTTCGTCGGCTGCTCGTCCCTCGCCTCCATAGCGCCACTGAGGTCTGCGGGTACAGCAGGGCCCCTTATACGGGAGGAGCGCCGTTCCCCCGCATAAGCACGACTCGTGCAGTCGCCAGCATTCCTCGTGACGCGTCCAACGCATGCTATAGGTCCACTAGCGCCGCGGCGTCGATCCAACTGTTGAAGGAGGCCGGGTAACCGCTCCATTTCACGAGCGCCTCCGAACCGCCGCCGCGACGACGACGCCGCTGCAGAACCACCTCCACCCGATACAGTTTGTCCTTCGGAACGACTACGCGTTGTACTTCCTGTTCGTAGAAGGCGCCCTCTACCGGTGTTCCCGCGTCGTCCTTCAGGCGATAAACGGGGGGTTCGGACGGATGCACCTCTACGACGGTGAAGAGCTCCTCGCTCCAATTAGGCATGTATCCTTTTTTGAATTGACCCCTCGTCTTACTGATACGCACGCGATCGCCTTCGCGAAGTTTCGGTTTTTTTCCCCTACCACCGCCGCCGCCGTACAGGCGTTGCCATACGTCCTCCTGATTCGTCGCGTCGACGCTCGCCGGCGTCCTACCGATGCTTCGATGATAGGCGTTGTTGTACGAATGCACGAAATCCGGTAACGCCTCTACGTAGCGCAGCGTCTCGTGTTTCGTAAAATAACGCCACATGCGCGTTTTCAAAGTCCTATTGAAACGTTCCACGACGCTCGCTTTAGTCTCCTCGTTATGCGTCACGAAATGATGAACGCCGCGACTCTTTAGGAACGTTTGCAGGGGTCGATTCAGAAACTCGGTCCCCTTATCGGTCTGCAGCGCGTTCGGCGGCGGCTCGTCGTTCAGCAGACGCTCGAAGGCCGCGACGAGCGATGCGCCGGACTTATTCTTCAACGGAACGCACCACGCCCGCTTCGAAAACACATCGATTACCGTTAATAGAAATGTTATACCGTCATTGTGTTTTTTTAACCTAGTCAGATCGACCAGATCAGCTTGCCACTGCTGGTTTTGACCGCCCACGATAACGCAACGTCGTTTGAAACGTCTTTTAACCGGTTTGTGTAGAGTATAAGCGTCCTGCGCCGCTAGCCACCTCTCGACATCCGGGCGTCGTCGACCCCCCTTTGACGCGCGGTGCAACGCGTCGACACCTCCGTAACTCCCCGCTCGTTTCGGATCGAAGTAGAGTTCATTCAGTTCAGTGTCGTCATCGTCGTTTCGTTTTCGAAGGTTTCGTTTTGGACGACGACTCCACCCGGACACCATGACGATGACGACGACGATCGACGAACGACGACTATTATATAGAGAGCGATAACCGCGATGACGATGAGACCAACGACGGCGACCGTTCGTTGTATTGACGGCATCGTCACATCGATTCCCAATCGTCCAACGCTCTCTTTCTAGAACGTCGTCTTCGCACCGCCTTTCCCGCTGAACTGACCGATCCCGTCGCCTCCTCTCCTTCTCTTGACAGCCGCCGCCGTCGCTGCTCCATGTACTCCCGATAGCGCGGGTTGCCGACGAACTCCATAGGAATGTTCATACCCTTCATACTCAACCCGAAAGCGCGCCATCCTAGGGGCTGCGTCGTCTTCGTTCTCGTTCGCATGAGATCGTTCACTAGATCGACCATGTTACTCCCCGCGATCGTTTTACCGTCGTACACGAATTCGCCGCGTTCGTTCCATCGACACAAGGGATCGGCTTTCATTTTCGCGATAAGTAGACTCGCCTTCCCTGTCAGCGTTTTCGGCATGCTGGCTACGATTTCGCGCTCTACGGCCTCCGATGATGGTGGCGCCGCCGCCGTGGTCTGTGGTAGCTCGCCGCCGTCGGCGTTGACCATCGACACGCGTACCGGTTGCGCCGTTCGAGCCGCCTCTATAGTGTTGTAGCGACTCAGCAGCTGATTGTACGACACCACCTTATCGCGCTCGGATAAATCCGATCGCTCTAGAATATCTTTCATGTCGCTGTCCAGGCTACTCAGTACACGTGATCGAGGGGTGCTGCTCGACTGCTGCTGCGGTTGAAGGAGACTTTCCACCAATCGCGGGTCGACCAACGCCATCTTCTTCGCGTACTGCATCGCTTAACCCCCGATGAACTGTTTGAGTAGTGGCAGGAAAACGGTGCTCGCTAACGGCGCTAGCAGGGCCGTCAGAAAACCACCCGCCCCCGTTTGCAAGATGGCTCGTTTCCGCTTCACCGGAATTCGTTTGTTGACCAAGTCACGCAGGTGATCTCTGTATTTTGTCAACACGCGTTTCTGCTTCGGCGACACCTTCACGTTCCCTCTCAGAATATTGTACGCGCAATCGCATAGACTACATATGAGACCGACCTCCGAGTGGGCGAGCACGGCTTTTCGCAGATCTACGTTCCGCTTATGTCTATCCATCAACTGCAGGGCGAAAACGTGTCTCTTCAGACGTTGCGCCGAAACGTCGTTAGTCGCCACCTTCGGTCGTCGCTTCGCCGCTACCACCGCGCGTCTTCCCGGCATACCGACTAATGCGTACGCGGCGACGTCCCTCTCTACTTATAGTTGACCACCACCACCACCCTTCCGTACGTAGACGTACTGAAGGGGGTCGTCCGGAAATATACACGTACGCAGGCGCATGTACTCTTCCGTTTCCTGTTTCAGGTCGACGAAGAGATAGCCGTACGCCGGCGACGTCGCGTTTTTGAAAGACTCTATCATGTACTTGACCTCTCCCGGATACATCTGTTTCGCTAGGTGACCTACTTGACCAACGTCTCGGGGGCTCTTAAATAGTGCTAGGTATTGGGCGTTCAGGCTGATTGTGCGGTTTTCTCCCCCTTTCGGAAACATGTTCTGTCGGAGTTGTACGACCGACGTATTACAATGATGACTTTTTTTAGTAAATAGCGCCGTCACCCCACTATCGGCTTCCTCCATGAGGTCGTCGAGTACTAAAAGCGTCCTCTTTTTACCGTCTAAATACGTCGTAGTCGGCAGGCCGTCTACGAACTCTATTTCCGGAGCCATAGACGCGTAGGCAGGCTGCCACTGCCCGTAACACCACAGGACTTTTTCGGGCGCCGGATCGATCATAGCGCTTCGTATCAGACGGTCGACGAACGTCGTCTTACCGCATCCCGTAGGCCCTGATACTATACACGTAAACGGATGCTTCAACAACGGTCCGCTCATTTTCACGACTGATACTGGCTGATGTTTTTTACGCGTCTTTATAAAAGGAGCGCACCTCCATCAACAGTTTACCGAGCTTGTTCTCGCCCTCGACGTCACCAAGCCGGGTACCCCAGAAACCCTCCCTACTCGGCACCCACTCCACCAAGTTGGCGTCCCCGGTGGCCAACAGTTCGGCCTTCAACTCCCCGCCGAACTTACTTATCAACAGCCCCTTCATACAGGCGACCCTAACGACGTTCCAGTCGGTTCCCGTTCTCTTTTTTCGAATACCGTAACTGAGTCGTTTCGCTGCGTAGGGCGATCGCGTTCTTTTGATACACGCGGCGCAAGCGAGGTCTTCGTTGAATAGCGCTTTCCTATACTGATAGGCGTGCTCGACGGATCGGAAGACCCGACCGTACGCCATCAATCGGCACCTGTACATATTCGACAAGAAGGAGCGCGAACCGCCAAACTTTATACGTTCCGACGACGACAACATGACTACTACCGATAAAAATCGCTACCGCCTATATAGTCACGCTCCTAGGACAGGCGCCGGCTTCTATGAGTGGTTACACTTCGATCGCTAGTCGTTGATCGCTTAGGACGTTGATCGCTAGGTGTGACTTGGGTTAATCGCTAGATGGCGTTATCACGTAACTAGGGACGCTGTTATTAATCGCTAGAGGGCGCCTGTCATTCACAAAAAGTGACAGGCCATCAATCACGTTTTTTATAACTAGGATCCCGATTCCACTCAGGTTACCAAAAAGCCTTTGATCTTTTTTTTATAAGTAGGATCCCGATTTTGAAATCGACGTTTTTTATGCACGTAGTTAGATACAAAAGGGGGCGTGGTTTGGGGCGTGTGTATCCTCATAACTACTCAGGCAGGCAGGCAGGCAGGCAGGCAGACAGGCAGGCAGGCAGGCGTGCAGGCGTGCAGGCGTGCAGGCGTGCAGGCGTGCAGGCGTGCAGGCGTGCAGGCGTGCAGGCGTGCAGGCGTGCAGGCAGGCAGGCAGGCAGGCAGGCAGGCAGGCAGGCAGGCAGGCAGGCAGGCAGGCAGGCAGGCAGGCAGGCAGGCACGCACGCACGCACGCAGGCAGGCAGGCACGCACGCAGGCACGCAGGCACGCAGGCACGCAGGCACGCAGGCACGCAGGCACGCAGGCACGCATGCACTCATGCACGCATCCACACATACACACATACACACATACACACATACACACATACACACATACACACATACACACATACATACATACATACATACATACATACATACATACATACATACGTACATGCAGCCAGAGAAAAGTATTTATGACTACTTCAACACACGCACACACGTACACACGCACTTAGGCACACACACACACATGCACACATGCACGCACGCACGCGCACACGCGCACACACACACATACATACATACATACATGCAGACAGAGAACAGTATTTATGACAATTTCAATATGGTACTGGAAATACTGCCTGTGAGATATAGCACTAGCCACATTTTTTGCTACGGCTAATGTGAAGACATGTAACAATGTGAAGACATGTAACAATATGAAGACATGTGACAATGTGAAGACATGTGACAATGTGAAGACATGTAACAATGTGAAGACATGTGACAATGTGAAGACATGTAACAATGTGAAGACATGTAACAATGTGAAGACATGTGACAATGTGAAGACATGTTACAATGTGAAGACAAGTTACAATGTGAAGACATGTAACAATGTGAAGACATGTAACAATGTGAAGACATGTAACAATGTGAAGACATGTGACAATGTGAAGACATGTTACAATGTGAAGACATGTAACAATGTGAATACATGTAACAATGTGAAGACATGTAACAATGTGAAGACATGTAACAATGTGAAGACATGTAACAATGTGAAGACATATAACAATGTGAAGACATGTAACAATGTGAAGACATGTAACAATGTGAAGACATATAACAATGTGAAGACATGTGACAATGTGAAGACATGTAACAATGTGAAGAGAAAAAACTTTAGTTTGGTTTAATTAATAAGAAGGATTGAGAGTTCGGTGAATTCTATTACTCAGAACAATGCGATTAACATCTATATTGATGCATTTGAGAATCTTGGCTTTGTATGTTTGTTTAAATACACCGTTTTATCCATGTATGTATATTTATGCATTTACTTATATTAATTGTTTATTTCATTATTACTATTTATTTATTTGAAACAAGCGTTCTCCTACAATTTGATGGTATACCGCATTATACTTATTCGATATTTCGATATGCCCTCAACAATTTACTAGTGACTGTTTTATGTGAAAGTACGAATTAATAGGTTAATATAACATCAGTCTGCTCTCAAACCCAAATCCCCTTCCATATCCACGTCAAATAAGAACACGCTGGCCCTACAGCCTCGCTCCTTGAAATACGATGATCACTCTATCTTTGATCAGCAAACACATTGTGTTGTTTAAAACAAAACATATTAAATTACATTGGATGTCTAAAACCGTTAACAATAAACATAGACCTGTGTGAAGACGCAATAAGTGGACGTATGTAGCATAGATAAATGTGGCGCTTCAATAATGACAGCCATGACACTGTATGTGTTGGTGTAGTGAAGACATGCAACGAGTACCAATGCGAAGGACATCGTTAATGCACAAGATACTCTAGTTACCGCGTTGTCAGAAGCTGGATTCTTACAGCATCAGCGCAACTGTTCGAAAACGACTGTTTTTACTGACACGTTAGCATAAACAGGAGAGCTGATGCGGCGATGGGAAATATGTTCCTGGCAAAAGAAGTGATGTGTGTAAAGATCTCTTCACCATCGACTGTGTACATTGTCGTGCAACCATACGCTAGAAAACATCGACTCAATTGTAAACGGGGGCGCAACAATTATTAGACCATGATTGAATAAGCTGCTTGCTTTGTTTGGTTTGTTACCAACTAAACGTTTCACTATTTCTCATTGCGCAAAACAATTGAAAAGAAGCCACGGCTGACACATGTGACAGTAATGACAAATACGCTGAAAGCAATGCAACGCCGTCACTACGCGGCATACGTTTTGCGTAAATACATACTTGGTCGTCAAGAGTACATAAGCGGGACTGCAGCTGCGATAGTTTACCATTCTTGACTGTAAGTGGCTGTACTAAGGAGATCAGGTACGGAGAGGGCCGTCCACTCCTTAACTTTGTGGATCCAGCTTTTTCTCTGACGTCCGCGACGAATCTGCCCTCCAAGGTGCCCTGCAGGATCGTCTTCGGGTGGCTGAAGTGTAGTGCTAAGTGCCCAGATCATGCCAGTTTTCTTCTATTGATAGTTGCCAGTAGAGATTCTTGTGGGCCGCCTGGGATTTGATCTTGCTCAGGACATACTCATTGGCCTTACGCTCCAGGTAGGATATGTGGAGCAGATTCCTCAAGCTCTCGGTCTCGATGGATTCAATTGTTTGTTCTCTCTCTGTCAACAAGAAGTGTCTACGTTTCATAGCCACACAGAAAGATGGATAATAGGAGCACATGAATCCAGTTCAGATCAGCAACAAGTTGTTTAAGAAGTTGTTGCTGATCTGCTAAGGAAAGGTATAGGTTGGGGATGATTGAGCCCTATTGCCCTGCAACAAGGTCCGTCAAGCCTTACAAATGGCTGCCTAATATGCATAAATCATTATTTAATTTAAACTGACTAATTAACTATCCACACACCGTCTACCATACAGTTCTGCCGTACGAGTGAAGCACCTTAGCACAGTGGTTAGAGCGTCTGTCTCTCAATCGAGAGAACCCGCGTTGGAATCCTATGCTGCCGTGTCGAACCTTGGGCAAGATTGTTCATGTCACTTCAATTCACTCAGCTGTATGAATGAGTACCTGTCTGTATACAGTGGTGGATATTTATCTACGAATAGTATTCGCACATTAACTGCATCCTGGCTGAATTCTTCCCAACGAAGTCGAGTTTGTGTTCGATTGAACACGTACGCAAGGGAGTTAAGTATAGCACGCTTTGAGCAGTATTAAGAACTGGATACTGCGATATATAAGAACTGGTCGTTTTATTTTTTCTACAAGGCCAGTTTGTATTACCTTAATCGGCCTTATTGCATATTAATTATGTAAATCGCATTAAGACTACCTGTTATCGCCGTTGTGCTTAGCGGTCTCAACTGATAAAAACAATGATTCCTAACACTTTCAAATGTGTCTGATATATTTTTTGAGTGCTAGAATGCTGTATCACGTCAACGTCTCCGGTGTGGATTGCCAACGCCTAACACGGGCGTTTTTGCCTAGATAGGGGATACTTATGTGATAAGAGCCTACTGGTAATATAATATGGGTCATTTCCGTAACTCACAAATGATACACAGCATTTTGCCATATGGCGATTGTTTGCTGAGTTAAGGAGTGTGGCGGAGAGATTTGAGAAATAATTACATAAAATACATATAACACAATTTTTTACGGTTTACACGTTTTGAAGGAATGCTTGGAGATCATACATGTGTAATAAACATTGGCATAAATTATGTTTATCGACATATTATTTCCCTGTCAGCTTGTGTCATAAATAAATAAATCAAATAAGCATGTGTGCTTGGTGTAGGCAAAGCAAAAGTGGAGTACATTCCGGATAACATGATCATTATACAAGTAATATTTATTATCCTGTGAAAAGGGAATAGTACTATGGGGTGCAATGAATACAGGCAATATAGGCCACCTTTCGCTGTGTACCAACTTAACAGACCAATATCTCAAAACGATAACTACTATTGCTACTGCTATTGTAACATTTATATATCGCCATGCATATGTGAACAGACGCTACACATACGTATTAATGGTGCCTATCATATTTGGCAACGTTGCCGACTACTTAAAATAAAAATATATAGTATCCTATCGAGTACGTCAACTGTCTAGAGCCAGAATACTGAGCTCAAACACAGTGCACCTCATCAACTCAAACACATCAGCTTAAAACACATCATCATCATCAACATCACCATTATCATCACCATCACCATCACCATCACCATCATCATCATCGTCGTCATCATCGTCATCATCGTCATCACCGTCATCACCATCATCACCATCATCACCATCATCATAATCATAATCATAATCACCATCATCACCATCATCATAATCATAATCATAATCACCATCACCATCATCACCATCATCACCATCATCACCATCATCACCATCATCATCATAATCATAATCATAATCATAATTATAATCACCATCATCATCATCATCACCATCATCACCATCATCACCATCATCACCATCATCACCATCATCACCATCATCACCATCATCACCATCATCATAATCATAATCATAATCATCATCATCATCATCATCATCATCATCATCATCATCATCATCATCATCACCATCACCACCATCACCATCATCATCATCATCATAACCATCATCGTCACCACCATCATCATCATCATCATCATCATCATCATCGTCATCATCATCATCATCATCATCATCATCATCACCATCATCATCATCATCGTCATCATCATCATCACCATCATCATCATCATCGTCATCATCATCATCACCATCATCACCATCGGTCAGCCGGAGACGGAGCATAGATGAGCCGTTCGCATATAGATCGATCGTTGATCATGTGTAAAGTACTTGGATGTCGCTAAAGTGTACATGTACATGGAACTAGGTCTATTGTCAAGCGGCTCACACCTCACGTTTTGGAAGCGACATCATTACTGACAAAACAAGAGGAGAATATGTCTTCATATGAAGCATCCCCAGTATCACAGCAGGTGTATCCATTGAGTTTAAACGGCTCCAATTTCCTATTTTGTACCCATTTGTATTGTGAGTTAGCAAGTTACAATATAGTTACTGAAGGTGGTTGGATAACACTTTTTGTCTCTTGGTGAGGTATTTGTTTTACTGAAGGGAGCCAGAATTTCCACAACCTGACTCCAAACGAAAATACATATAATGTGTTAACCCTAATCACGTATGTAGTAGTACAACTGTCCGAAACATTTCTTTGCCCAAATATTCCTATGTATTGCAGTAATTTATCTATGACTTTATATATGCATCACTTCAGTTCAAGCAGTTCCAATTTCCTGTTAGGACCCGTTTTTTCAATGTCCGTTAACAAGGCACAGGAGTAGTCATTGGAGATGGTTTTATAGCATTTATTTTCGTTTGGTCAGTTTTTTGTTGACTTGGAAATAACAAGAATCTCCACAACCTGACACCAAATGAAAATACACGTGTTAACGTAAATCACATATGTAAGATACAGGGTTTCTGCTACTAAACTATTTGTCACCAAAACATTGCATTACCGAAATACGTATCGTAGTACTTGAGGTACCTAAAGTTTGTATATCACCAACACGACATTTGTGCAGGTTGTATTGGTGGAACTGTGTGGGTGAACTGCGGCAGGATATGTACGCCCACTTGCGATGATCCGGAACCTTACTGTAGCAGCGACTGCGTGAAGAGATGCCAGTGTCCCTCAAACAAGCCCATCTTCTACCAGGGAGAGTGTATTATATTATCCGAGTGCCCAGTGAAAGGTTAGTATCGATGTTGTTCTCAAACAATTCCCACTAAAAACTACTAGTACATATGTACACTAGAGTTGTACCTACCTAGTATTACTGGGAGCTAGTACGGTTCTCTAACCTCAATTTATTGGCGTGGAGATATGCCAGTGTCCCTCAAACAAGCCATTTATCTACCAAGGAGAGTGTATCGAATTTTCCGATTGCCCAGTTGAAGGAGAGCATCGATGTTGTGTTCAAACAATTCATAGTAAAAAAATACTAGTACATTGGTACAATAGGGTTGTACTTAGAATGGCTACGTAGAATTAAAGGGGGCCAGTGTGTTTCTCTAACTTGAATTTATTGGCGTAGTAATTAGGATATGTGTGCCGTGTAGAACGTGGGAAAATTGGAAATTGTGGAACACTAAAAGGTATTGCGGTTAACTCATTCGCCTCGGCTTTACTGCCAATAAAGCTTGTTTTAAAACTGGATGTTTTGTTTATCATTTGACGATGCTCGGGGGGGGGGAGGGGCGAGGCGTATCTTCCAAATTTGGACGTTGTTACGAGCTTACTAAATACAATTTTGCGGACCGTGTATATTCTACATAGAAATCGTAGTCATAAGAACATTATATTAATTAGTAATTAACAATTAGGAAGAGACTGTCTCCTTTTAAAACTACAGCTGTGTAAACAAAAAAATTATGTGGCCGTTTTCCGTGACTGTTGTAGAAGTTAGACATCAATTTATTTGTGTACTGTGCAGATTAAACTAGTGTACCGTACTACTGGATTCTTGTCATTTGAAAAGTAGGACTATTTCGTTCATTCTCAAACCGTTATTGTTCAAAACCGTATTGTACAAATGACAAACAGGTTATAGTTAGTAATTATGCGAACGAGGACTTTGAAGAAGGTGAACGTATTATGAATTGGAACATGATTTCCACTTTTTATTAAGTACGACGTTAATTGCTGTAGTAGCACACGTGAATGGTGAGGAAAATATTCATCAGTTTTTAATAATCAAACATTTAAATCAGCCAACAGTAACACACACACACGCGCGCGCGCGCGCGCACACACACACACACACACACACACACACACACACACACACACACACACACACACACACACACACACACACACACACACACACACACACACACACATACACACACACACACACACACACACACACACACACATACACACAAACACAGGCACGCATATGCGCACATAGACACACGCACACGCATGCGCGCACGCACTCACACACACATACGCACATGCACACGTACACGTGCACGCACACCCATACACGTCCACGTGCACACACTCCCACCCGCACGTGCACACACACACACACACACACACACACGCACACCCACACACACGCACGCACGCAACCCCACACACTATTTCATCCAACATTTACTCGGTAGCATGTTAGATATTCCAGTTACGTTACTGGTTTGTGGATAACTTGTTGACGTATGGAAACAGCGATCGAATGTCCTTTTGATTCTCACCTCAGATTGCCGCGGTAAAACGTTCCAACCGAAGACTGAGATGTGTTGTGCTAAAACCAAGTCACCTCGACCCAGGCTCTATCCCCAGTGCTGTCATAGGTTGGTTTTATTCTGTTCCGTCGCAGGGGATATGTGTTATTGCGGAAGCCGCTTCCGGCAAAGCACCAATAACAAACTCGTATTTTTTTGGGAAACAAATCACATCAACGCCCAAACACAGGCCAAGCATGCAGCTAAGTAATTAACTATGACATTACATTTCAGTTACATAATTAGTAGGCATATGTGCAGTGCATAGTCTGGGTTACAATGTAGACAAAAAGGCACATTGTATTAAATATGTTGTAAGGCAAAGGGGCAATAACAAACTGGTATATTTTGGAAACAAATCACATTAACGTCCAAATCCAGGGCAAGCATATATACATATATACATACATACATACGTACATACATACATACATACGTACATACATACATACTTACATATATACATACATACATACATAAATACATACATACATACATACGTACATACATACATTGCTACACACACACACACACACACACACACACACACACACACACACACACACACACACACACACACACACACACACACACACACACACACACACACACACACACACACACACACACACACACACACACACACACACACACACACACACACACACACACACACACACACACACACACACACACACACACACACACACACACACACACACACACACACACACACACACACACACACACACACACACACACACACACACACACACACACACACACACAAACACACACACACACATACTCACACACACACACACGCACACAGACAGACATACATACCTACTTACGTACGTAAAGTCGTACATCGCTTTACAATTACTCGTAATTAAAGTTAACCTAGGATAGTCCCAAATAATTTTTGTAACATAAAAAGTATATTCAGTTAGTCTCACTAATACGTTAGTCTCGCCATTAAGTTCAATTGTTGCATGTACCGAGGGTGATCTTAATAGTGATGCAACATTAAAATCAACTGGCCGACGGTTAGTTAAACAAAATGTGCAGGCCTAACTGAAAGGTGATTGTGTATTTATTTTCCACTCTCTTAAGCAGGTATACCTTTTATAATTCTAGTTTCCTAGCATACAATTATATGTCTTGTTTTTTTCTACTTTTGCCTTCATTTTAAGTCTGCTTATACAACATTTAATTTGCTATATATGATTTAATTCCTTTCCGTTGCCATCGTAGTACGGTCTATTTTAATTTACATCCGCAATGGCATGATAGAGAACATCATAATAAAACTATATTCGAATAGTCATATTCACGCTGTCCTTTTCGTGGCTTTATAGAAGGCACACTTCAACGAGAGGCCGCCACATCTACATATCATCACGGTTCATTCCCATATTTTGGCTTCGATTGATTTAGATACTAATCGAATCTAGCATATCACGTTATCAAACATAGCGCAGCAATTATTTATACTATTACCATATTTTACTCAGTGGCGCTACCTTTTAAGAGTTGGTCACTAATCGACTCGCCCACTATTTCCACGTCTCTCAGTCACGTAGAAATGAATGTTGCGGACAAGTATGCCTACCAGACCTTGGGCGGAAACAGTCAGTACTCGTATAATTGTTTAAGTGTCTAAGTTTCTACTCGTGTACATATTTAAAGCACTTCACGGGTACATATGAATATGTTTTCAATTTTAGTGCGGAAACACTTATTTTAATACTTATGTTTATGAAATAATTAACAGCAATTACTTCAAAATCGTATTAAAGGCAATTAGCACGGTTAGCCTAGACCCTCTACTCGTTAGCACACCAATCAGTTCTGATGGAACGGTGGCGAGAATGCATTGACCACAAGATGATTAGATGGTAAACGCACCAGCCAGGTCGTTTGTGAAACGGGAGGACATATGGACTTAGGGACAAATGCTGAACGTTATAATGTGTTATCAGTTGACAATACCGTGCTATACGCGGAGTCGTACAACTTATTGCTTGTATAGATTGTGCGAGCCTATACAACTAAAAGAGTTAGTACCGAGAGTCAATTGGTGAACGTTATAATGCGGCCCATGTATTATCAGATGGCAACATCGTGCTATACGCGGAGTCCTACCACTTATTACTTTTAAAGAGAAACAAACTTCAATTGTATGAGCCTATAAAAAGAGTTAGTACAACGTAATCATTCGCAATGATAATAAACAACATCACGCGTGTTTTTGTTACTCAAAATTTATCTTTAAAGAGATACATTCTAGGGAAATTTCACAGGTCCCGATGCCTGACATATTGAGACACGCCCCCGATATTTGACCAATAAGCGTTTAGAGCTACTTTGATAATGACGCTGCGGTGACGCGTCGAATGCCCATGTTTCCTGCATATGCTTAATGCTGTGGAGCAGTTCGCGTGATATAACTCTAAAGAATCCCCATTCAGACAATTGCAATATTGAAAGTCTATGTTCTAACATCACACATTTGTGTTAGTTATAGTTAATTTTCTATCTGAATTGCACAGGCATATAGTCGTTTCTGTACTCATACAACGTGGGAATCTGGTCATACTCGTACTCATGTTCCAGCAATCAACTCGTATTTGTATTCACGAAGTTATACTCGGCCCCAGGTGTGATGTATACTAACGACATGTATTGTTTAAACACAACCTTAATTGGGAGATTACCACCATAATTCAATGGTCTACGGCACAGGTTCTAAAACCCCTGGGTCGCGACCCAAAATTGGGTCGCCAAGCATCTGTGAGTGAGTCGCTAAGAATAGTCAGTAATAAGTGATTGTTGGAACTGTCCTTTATTATCCTTCATGTCCGTAACAAATGTATGAAAAAAGAATACGTTACACAATATGTTATCAATAGATCAGTTGGCTTGCATCTAATAATAATAATAATGTCAACTTGTAGAGCTCCATAATTCTAGACAAAAGTCCTATCAGAGGCGCTAAAATAGATTAATACATGAATAGTAAAACAAGTTAGTTAAATAAATGATAATAAAAATAAATAAATAAATTGCTAAAACCGTGATGCATAATTCATAGGCAATAAGATTAGGTGGTAAAAGAATATAGCATAAATTAAAACGTGACATAATATGTGCATCACAAGGCATAAAAGAAATAAGTTAGTTAAATGAAATAAGTTATTTAAAAACACTATGTCATGTTCGAGATCGCAGACTAAACTAAACATGGAATGCTACACGGAACAAGTGGGTTTTTAAAAGTCGTTTGAATGTGGCTAGCGCTGTGACTGTCTTTAATTCTAACGGAAGAGTGTTCCACATCCGTGGGGCCGAAACTGAGAAGGAGCGATCACCGTATCTGCTGTTGGATGGCGGCACACGCAGGTCGTTGTTGACGGCTGAATGTAGCGCACGTGCTGGTCGGTACGCGTCGAGCAAGTCGGTGATGTACGACGGGGCAATGCCAGGTTGCGCTTGGAATTAAAGCAGCAGTATTTTATACACGATTCGCTGCTTCACCGGAAGCCAATGGAGCTTCCTTAGCACCGAGGTGATGTGCTCTCGCCTGTTGCAGCGGACTACCAAACGAGCTCCAGAGTTCTGCACTCTCTGCAGTTTCGAGATAAGGACGTCTGGGATGCCGAACAGCAAAGCGTTCCCGTAGTCGAGTCTCGAAATGACCAGTGAATGTATTATTCGAGCCGCTGATTTCTCCGATAGACACGATCATATGGAAGCAATGTTACGCAGGTGAAAGTATGCGGCACGACATACGTCTTGCACATGGCGTACCATCGACAATTCAACGTCGAACACAACGCCGATGTTGTAGGCACTCGGACTAGGAATGATGTCACAGTCGCCGATCTTTATCATTGTTGTGTTTCTTCTGGTTGGTGCGT
Organism: Escarpia spicata; assembly: GCA_963995525.1. Taxonomy (NCBI): domain Eukaryota; kingdom Metazoa; phylum Annelida; class Polychaeta; order Sabellida; family Siboglinidae; genus Escarpia; species Escarpia spicata. The sequence goes on from OZ023211.1 coordinate 29,029,662, forward strand.
GATGCCAAGAGAGCGCGACTGTTTTGTCCTCGTTGACTTTCAGCAAATTGGTGTTCATCCACGCGCGGACGTCGTTGACGCAGTGTTCGATTGTATGCAGCGATGACAGTCTGTCGATTTCTTCAGTGATGTCGAATTCAGTGATGTGCAGCTGCGTGTCGTCTGCGTACATGTGATAGTTCAAGTTGTGTTGTTTGATGATATCGCCGATTGGGGACGTGTAGATGGTGAAAAGCAATGACCCCAATGCTGAGCCTTGGGGAACACCGAAAGCGATATTTGAATGATCGGAAGCACGGCCTTGTATTTTCACGGATTGTGTTCGATCGGTCAAATATGAGCGGACCCATTCTAGCGCGGAGCCAGACACTCCAACGCGTTTTTCTAGACGCGAGATCAGAATGTCGTGGTCGACGGTGTCGAATGCGGCAGACATATCGAGTAGTACGAGTATCACCCCGTACCGCCGGTCTAATGCCTGGAGAATGTCACGGTACGGTCTAATGCCTGGAGAATGTCATTCTGTACAAGCACTAGAGCAGTTTCAGTTGAGTGGTACGGTCGATAGGCCGACTGGTTCCGGTCGAGTACGTCGTTCGCAGTTGCGTGATCGAATAGGCACCGTGCGACCTGTCTCTCGAGCAATTTGGAGACAAAAGGGAGATTCGAGATGGGTCTGTAATGTGACAAGTTGTCAGCATCTAGATTAGGCTTCTTTAGTAACGGGGTGACGTCAGCATGTTTTAGGCAACGAGGGACGACACCGTGTGTGATGGATGCGTTAATCAGTTGTGTCAGAATTGGCGCTACTCCGTCCGAAACGTCTTTAAGTAGCCAAGTTGGCAATGGGTCGAGCGCGCAAGATGTTGTTGGCGACTTGGTGATGAGACTGCGAATATCAGATACCGACGCTGTCGCGAACGTGTGTAATCGTGGTACATTGGAGGTCTGCCACTTCTCGACATCTGGACTAGGTGTGGCGGCGGGGTAGTCACCTAGCGTCTCACGAATCGTCTCGACCTTTGCTGAGAAGAAAGTGGCGAAACGTGTCGCCAGTTCTTGCGTGTTGTCGTTTTGTGGTAAGTGAGCGGATTTCCGTCGCTGCAGGAGCCCGTTCATCAAACGGTACATTCGTCTTGAATTGCCACCGCATTGATCAAGTTCGAATGCAAAGTAGTCCGATTTTGCAGTGTTGATTAGTTTCTTGACGTATGCACATTGTGCCTTGTATATATCGCGATGCACAGTAAGGGATGTGCATCTCATTTGAGGTAGTCATATTTTGTTTGATGCTACCAAACATGCATAGGCCTATTGCGCACACTGAACGAAATTCGATGCCGTTTTCAATTCACTCCATATCGAATCCTTCAAAGGACACTTTCACAAAAAATGTAGCTTTAACCAACATGTACAGGTATCTATCGAATCGTTTGCCTTATTATCATCACTTGTAGTGGCTTAGGCCTATGCCATAAAATTAGTGTAACATCCTTCAAATATCGTCGATATCGTACGAACTTCTCAACTTCGTTCGCAATGTTTGCTTTTGAGTTGGAAGGACTGTTCCTCACTGTACTCGAAAAACCAGTGAACGTCGCTGTTTTGTTTATGCCCAGCCCCGTGTCCAGCGAGTTTGTTTAATAAATGTTACAATTTTATTTAATAATTTATATTATGCCTATTTATTTTAAAAATTATC
>OZ023211.1:29031563-29060497 GCA_963995525.1 Escarpia spicata
AGAGAGAGAGAGAGAGAGAGAGAGAGAGAGAGTTCATATATATGTCGCCGTATACATGATTATAGAATATTGCTATGAAGCAACCGTTTGACGACAATTGCAAACAGAGAAACATTGCATGCGTTACTATTATCGAGAACAAAGTGTTGTAAACAAATCTATACGTGTATACATACACAATTTTGTCTGGTTCCACAGGGATCCAGTTTTATTGAAGGAAAATCACGCAATCAAGTTCAAGCCGACGAAACATAGCCGGCTTTGCTACGCTCATTTTAAGGAAACTTCCTTTGATCGAGACTCGGTGAAGTTGACAACATTTTTTTATCGTATATAATTCTTGGATATCGTTGAAAACGATGCAGTGCCAACGCAATTCCCGATAGTAGAAGCTGCACTGATAACACCGGTAGTAATGGTGTGATGATCGCACCCAAAATTATGTTGTTATTTTTTATTGATGTTGCATATACAGCATGTTTACGACCAAGTTTGTTTGAAAGACGATTTCCACCCGGTCGAAGTGGTCTAGCGTGTCACCGTCGAAGGAGTAGGCGTCGCCTTCGGTGGTGTAGTCGGTATAGAGTTTCAAACTTGGCGTCTACAAAACTGTTACGTCACACCCTCGATGCAGCGCCATGTGGACGGAAAATAAACAATGCCCGCATGGCGACATCATTCAGAGTCGAATAAAGATGCCCATATTAGTCGAGAACTTGGGTAGCAGAATATGTTCAAGCGCATTATGGGAAATATTTAAAATAACAATACTGTGGAGACATTCACGAACGCCATGCTTAATGGATGCATATTGGGGCAAATTTGTATATTTTGCACTGGATGTTAATTTGGAATTCCATTTGGCGTTGACACCTGCAAATGTTGCCCCGTGGTTAAGGTCACAATTTCTTCATCTACAAACGCTGCTTTGAGATTGTCAGACGTCAGATAATTAATATAATATATAATATGTTGAAGTGTCCGTAGTTGACGTTGCCTTCCAATAACTCCTGCATCACGATGAATATATGTACTTTAAGTTGGCCAGCTTCAAGAGTTAACCTTTTTCTCGAAGCAATTTCGTCATTTTTCTTTATAGACGTTGTCAACCAATTTGGCTACTCATCATTTAGAAATTCCTTTTTAGTTCCATTTTTCCATGACAGCCAATAGACCGCGGTTTGGAAGAGTTGCGCCTCTTGTTCTGTATGAATCTGTTGGCAAAATCGAATATTGTGAGTGCGGGATATGGTGGTGTTTACCATATTGACAACATCATCAAGATCTACTCTTTGTTTTGGCGGGACTACGTTTGAAGCTAGAGCGTATCGATTGATCATGCAATGAAGTGCTTTGAATGGTAAAACAAATCACCTCCTAGAGGTCTCCGTCTTTGGAGTAAAGCACGAACACGAGTAGCACACAAGATAGTGAAATCCTTACTTTTAGCGAACCCTTCGTGTACCCCCTGGACAATCTTTTGCGTACCCCGGTGAAATGCGTACCTCAGTTAGAGAACCGCTGGTTTAGAGCATTCGTGTCCATGGTGGTAATAGTAAAATTGTTTCTCGAATAACTCGACTCCTCACCGTGGACGTGCATATACTCGAGCAGTGGTCTCGAACGACCTGTCGAAAGGCCCTCCGACATGGCGTCGCCGCCTAATAGGGCCCCTTCGTGAGCACAGTTGGCGGCAGCGCCGACGGCAGCACCAACGACAGCAGCATTTTTGGTGGCGCCACGAGCGGCACCCGAGGCTGTCCGGCGACGTTTTAGTCCGTTGCTACCTCGACAGCTTATCCTGACGTGTCTCGGGATATTACACCGGTGGCTGAAAGTACGACCGCTCTTCTGACATTCGTAACGGATCCGCTTCGTCGGCTCTAGATTCGGTCGCTATATCTTAACGTGTTTCTCCAGTCGAGCGCGACGATCGAAGGAACAGAATAGAGCACTCGGTGATGACATTACCCTGATGAGGAGAATCGTCGAGCATTGGAAGGGGCCAGCACTGTATGTACCGTATGTATTGAGTACCTGGTGTGTCGGGGCGCTGGAAGGGGACAGAACTGTATGTATCGGGTATTGGGCGCCGGAAGGGGCCATCACTGTATGTACCCTTGGTATTGTATATATTCTTGGCACGTATGTATCGAGTACCTGGTGTGTATGGGCACCGGAAGGGGCCAGCACTATATGTTTCGAGTACAGGGCGCCGGAAAAGGCCAGCACTCTGTCGCGCAAGTCATGGTTGGGACAGGCATGGTGCTACTCCGTCTACTGCATCCGGGCGCTTTAGCGTCTGCTTGGTAATAACGACGGGAATCGTACTTATGGTCTATATGTATACCCTCGGTGGCGCCCCCTCGCTTTGTAAGTTGGGGAGAAGCTTCGAGATATAGGCGCTCACCCATCCGCCAGGTGGCGCAACTTGACCTATGACCTTGACATTTTACGTCGACCTTTATCTTAACCTTTAACCTTTACCTTGACTTTATCTTGACCTGGACATTGACCATGACATTTTAGTTAGTTAATTAGATAATTAGTTAATTAGTTAATTCATTTTTGTGGCTAATTGCGAATCATTACCTGTATATCAAAATGGCGAAACCCTTTGATCTTTTGAATCATTTAGGGTGCGATCATCACTTCTTTATTACTACCATCAATCCACACAAGAGAGGCGTCGACGTAGGCAGGGTCGACGGCCACTTCGCCCGGGTCGAAGGCAAACGTCTTGCTGACGTCTGCAAGTGTCGACTGCCAAGTGTCGCTACTGCCTACTCTGTTGTCATGCGTAGTCGTTGGTGTTATTGCCTTTTGTTGCTCATTTGCGTACAATGTTATTACTCCAATTATCAGTTCAGTAACTGCACCTGATATAAAGTTTGAAGCCTACACACTTTTTTTTTACATTGTAAATGAACGTGCAAATATAAACAAAATTAATGCTTCAGCAAAGTATAGCCGTTTGATGATTAACTGAATACACCTGTAGAAATAATAAAATTACATACACTTTTCTCATAGTGGATATTTGTCATACTGGTACATACAATGATCCACAAACCACATAAAAATGTCAAATAATCAAGAACTGTATTCACACAAATACATTAATTTTAATGCTGTTCACATTAATTGTTCAAAATTACCAAAAAATGTAGTAGACTCTGCGAACAAAAAGTATATAGAATGCTCGAAGAAAAATACATATCAAATCTCGTTCACAATTTCTTCAATTCTTTCAAAATTATATAATAGTCCTAACGACACGTCCACGCAAGTGAAATAGAGTGTATGTTGTTTTCCTGATGCTAAATAAATGGACTTGTATTAGTATTATTGCAAATATCACGTTGGTAGCTTTTTACAAGTTATTTACACTTCATTTTATGTATGTTAAAACACGGAATTATAAATCACAATGTACACATAAATGTATGTCACTTACACCAGAAGGGCGGGATACACGTAAATAAAATGGTTGGATTCTAAATAAGCCAAATTGCTTCCTTGTCCGTCCACCTGCCATCTAGAATTAATTCTCTGGGTGGCAATCTTGTTAAATCTTGTTAATGCTTATAATATAATCTGGAAATATTTTCCTTCCCTGCTTTTAGGTAGTCCATATTCATGGCTGTGCATAGCGAGATCCTACATAATTCAATGATGGAAATGCGGTGAAAATTGAGTTTACCACACACAATGGCAGAGTCCCTCTGTTGTAGTATGCAACCTGTTCCCATATCCACAGCTCAAATAATGATAGATATTTTCTGAAGCCATAACATTGTAACTGTATTGTTCTCAGACAATGTGTGTGTGTAGTTTCATACCTTGCGGAATAAAATGGTAATAATTCACACATGTTTTATATGGCTTTCTACTATTTTTACTGATATATTTCGTTACCTTCATTACGTGGTCCAGCTACGCAATCAAATTTGTTAACGGCCAACTCCACAACAAGACTATTGATGGAGTTTGGTTGAAATCCAAGATGTTCTGAGATGCACTGAATCTTTTCGTCCACAGCTTTATTTGCAACTGCACAACTGTCTTCGCAGCACTCTTTTACATTCTGTCGGCATTCGTCTACAGTTGCCACATGAACACATGCAACAAGGGAAAACTTCAGAATAACACTCGTTTTTTATTTCAAATAACATCAATTATTTAAGTCTGATGGGGAAATATATCTAACAGGGTGTGTTTGTGTGTGTGTTCGTTTGTTTGTGTGTGTGTGTGCGTGCGTGTGTGTATGCATGTGTGCGTGCGTCCTTGTTAAAAAACAATTTTCCATTTTTTTTTCATTTTGCGAAATGTTACATACAATGGTGTACTTTGTGTACAAGTTGACATGGAAATGGCGCATTATTTTTAGTTCCTATAAGAGTGTTGAACTATCAACTTCCCATTCTGTGATTTACGACGTCTTAACTGGTGTTCCATCTACTTCCTTTTCTGTGATTTACTACTGTTTAACTGGTGTTCCATCTACATCCCTTTCTGTGATGTACGACTGTTGCACTAGTGTTCAATCTACGACCATTTCTCTGATTTACGACTGTTGAACATGTGTTCCATCTACTTCCTTTTCTGTGTGTTATGACTTCTGAACTAGTTGTTAATCTACTTTTTGATTGTTGCACTGGAGATTCTCTTCTTCCCTTTCTGTGGTTTACGAATGTTCAACGGGATATCAACCTACTTCCCTTTCTGTGATTTATGACTGATCCACTGTTGATTTACGAATGTCCAACTGGTGTTCCATTTACATCACTTGCTGTAATTTATGATTTTTTATCTGGTGTTCTATCAACTTCTCCTTCTGCGACTTACGACTGCTGAACGGGATGAAAGTCTACCTCTGCTTCTGTGATTTGTACGGGTTGTCAATCAACTTCTCCGTCTGGAACTTAAGACTATTGAACGTGTTGTCAATATACTCCATCTGAGACTTACGACTGATGAACCGGTTTTCAATCTACTTCTCATTCTGGGAGTTGCGACTGTTGAACGGGTTGTCAATCTACTTCTCCTTCTGTGAATTACGACTGTAGAACGGGATGTCAATCCCCTTCTCTTTGTGTGACTTACGACTGTTGAACGGGTTGTCAATCTACTTCTCCTTCTAGATCTTATGATTGTTGAACTTGTTGTCAGTCTATTTCTCCCTCTGGAATTTACGACAGTTGAACTGGTGCCACATCTACTTCACCTTCTTGAATTTCTTTAACAACCAGTGACGCTACGCCAACATAACTCTCTTGCGTGTGACAATATGTACCTATAATCGATTATCCTCTGTCTGTCAACTGCAGCATGCGGCAACCGGCAATACAACGTGAACGTGCAGATGTGTTGTGGTAACGTGATCAACAAGAAGCCAAAGTTACAGCCGGCATGTTGTGGGACGAAGGCTTACAGCAAGCAAATTTACAAATGTGTCAATGGTGACATCATGGTGAAATCCATAACCATTGGAAGAACAATGAAAGGTATGTCTCTTTCCGTGACATCGTGAATAAATTATCAATGAGCTGAACGAGCATCTAAATTGTAACAAGAACAATGCAGCTAGATTATTAACAACCGATTTGTGATGAAGCAGAAATATGCTTATAAATGTTTTCAAAATTATTATTATTATCATTACGTCACACATCGTAAATACATGGCACGTTTGCATGAATAGTTATTGTTATAACTAGCGAAAATGCCCGCCACGTGACGGGAAGCCTTGGTAGTTCACAGACGTGTTAGTAATGTGTACACAATGTTAGAATACACACAACATCGCTACTTAACGCGTTCGCAGATACTCCTTGTTTGATCTAAATGACGACGGTCGGAGAGAATGTGATGTTGACGCAGATAGGTCATAGTCGTGGTAGTATAAAATTGTTAAATAATATTCGTATTGCTATGGCGTCATAGTATCAGCGTCCACTGTATGTTTACAAATCCATGGCGCTGGGGGCCATTTTTCTGAACCACTTTTTTGACACGTCGCCCCAATTTGTGCAATCATTCGAGGCAAGCATCCCATGATGCTCGGTTTCACGAATGCTTCACGAAGATCACGTAACTCGAACCAAACAAGTGTACCTCATTACGTACAATCCTCCCCTAAGGTCATTTCTTGTTTACATCTCATTCAAAAACAAAAACAAATTCTTCTGGCGATTTTTGAAAATTGATCTATAAGAGAACATGTTATTCACCTGATTTTCTAAAATAAGCACATAAATTGTTTAATTGGAATTGGAACAACATTATTAAAAACTTATTTGTATGTTGTCCAATGTAGGCTCACATTAACATTGTAAATGTAGCTATGTATTGTGTCACGGGGATTACAAACTCATTTACAAAAAAACCTATGCAAACCACAGGCCAAAACCTATTAAAGTCATTGTATAATTGTTCTGCAAGTTGTGTTTAATATATTTTTTAAATTTGATTGATTGTGTAGTAAATAATATTACTTTAGTAGTTTTAGTTAGTGTAAATACAAATCATTGCCCTACATAAAGGGCATAATAATCTTCAGCTGAAATTAAATAGACGATGATCTCTAATATATCTCCTATCTAAACTAAGAATGTTAGTGGTTTTGTTCAGAGGGGTCATATTCGTGGGTGGGTAATGTCCGACACTCGATCTATAAAATTATTAAAAAAAACAGACATCCACGCTTACGACGTTCGACAAGTCTGTTTGTTTACATCGGCCGAGGTCGATGGCCTATTAACAACATAGTGCTACAAATTAAGACAGTCAAGCTAACTTTGAGCACACCTTTGACACACTGGTTTATGTAATGGAGCTTTATACCCGCGTATACTAAAATAATGACAGTGTTCTTGTCGAGTGTTTTCACACAACATGTGGCAGCATAAATAAATTGTAGCCTATCTATCGATATTGTCATTGCGAATATGATCGGAGTAATCTTATTCGCAAACGTCGGTGAAAGGTTCGGACACAGCGGAATCAGATGCATCTTCAGCTGTCAGAGGTCCGAATAATTGCTGAAAATCGTATCACTCTACTTGAAATTCAAGAAAACCTGTACAGTTACCACTCGCCATAATGTTGAAAGAGAATTTGTAAACAATGCTGACGCCCCCCACAGAGGTTATGTTTTATGACCTTAATTTACAGTGCTGTTTTTTAAGGTTTTTTATAAATTACTTGACGATAATTTGTGGTTGGACATTTGGTGCCACATTTTTTATGATCTTGTGTTTTAGTGCTATTTTAATCTTTTGGACTCAGCACCTTCGAACAGGGGAACATTGAGGCACGGTGCTTTACAAGTGCTCTAATTATTGTTATTATTACAATTATTATTACTATTACAGCGGTAAACACAAATGACCGCCGCTTTTGTCGTCACAATACCACGTGAACGCCTCGCTAATTAAACATCAACTTTCCGCGGGAATCGCGACACAGATGGGTTAACAATCTGATTTAAACCTTTTGGTGTATGTTTTATTTTACTAAATGTTACATACAATGCTATAATTTGTGTACACGTGGAAATGGAATTGGAACCTTAGATTTAGTTCGTTTAAGGGTGTTGAACTGGTGGTTCATCTATTTCCCTTACTGTGATTTACGACCGTTTAACACCTCATACATCTACGTCCATTTCTGTGATTTACGACTGTTAAACTGGTGTTCCATCTACTTACATTTCTTTTATTAACGAATGTTTAATTGGTATTCCATCTATATTCCCTTTTTGTGATTTACGTATGTTTAACTGGTGTTCCATAACTTTCTCCTGCTGTGACTTATGACTGTTGAACGTCTTGTCAATTTATTTATCCTACTAGAACTTACGACTGTTGAAGAAGTTGTCATTCTACTTCTCCTTCTGTAACTTACGATTGTTGAACGGGTTGTCAATCTACTAATCCTTCTGGAACGTTCGATTGTTGAACGGGTTGTCAATCTACTTATCTTTGTTGTGACTTACGACTGTGGGACGGGTTGTCAATCTATTCTACTTCTGGAAATTACGACTGTTGAAATGGTTGTCAATTTACTTCTCCTTGTGGAACTAACGACTGCTGAAGAAGAACGGGTTGTCAATCTACTCCACCTGGGACTTACGACTGTTGAACGGGTTGCCAATCTACTTATCCTTCTGGAACTTAAGACTATTGAATGGGTTGTAAATCTACTCCTTCTGGGTCTTAAGACTGTTGAACGGGTTGTCATTCTACATCTCCTTCTGTGATGTACGGCTATTAAATGGGCTATCAATCTACTCCTCCTTATGTGAGTTACGACTGTAGAACGGGTTGACAATCTCCTTCTCCTTCTAGATCTTACGACTGTTGAACTGGTGTCCCATCTATTTCACCTCTTGAACTTTTTTAACAATCAGTGACGCTATGCCAAAATAACTATCTCTTGCGTGTGACGATGTGTATCTGTAATCGATTGTCGTCTGTCTGTTAACTGCAGCGTGCGGCGGCCGGCAATACCACGTGACAGTGCAGATGTGTTGTGGTAACGTGATCAACAAGAAGCCCAAGGTACAACCGGCATGTTGTAGGACGAGGGCTTACAGCAAGCAACATTACGAATGTGTCAATGGTGAATTCAAGGTGAAATCCAAAACCATTAGAAGAACAATGAAAGGTATGTCTCTTACATCGTGAACAAATTGTCAATGAGCTGTACGTGCATCTAAATTGTAATAAGAATAATACAGCCGGATTATAAACACCCGTTTTGTAATGAAGCAGAAGTATGCTGAAAATGTTTTCAAAATTATTATTATTATTACGTCACACGTCGTAAATGCGTGGCACGTTTGCACAAATAATTATTGTCTGAACTAGTAAAAGTGCCTGTCACCTGACGGGATGCCTTGTTAGTTCGCAGTCGTGTTAGTAATGTGTACACAATGTTAGAATACACAGAATCGCTACATAACGCGTTCACAGATACTCCTTCTTTGTTCTAAATGACGACGGTCGGTGAGAATGTGACGTTCACGACCACAGATAGGCCATAATAGTGATAGTATAGAATTGTTAAATAATATACTTATTGCTATGGCGTTATGGGTAGATATAAGCGTTATAGTGCAGCGTCTACTTCATATTTCAAGTCCAGGCCATTTTTCTGAACCACTTTTTTAATAATTCGCCCTATTTTGTGCAACCAGGCCGGGCAAGCACACCATAATGCTCAGTTTCACGGATGCTTTACGAAGATCACGTTACTGGTAACAAACAGTTGTACCTCATAACGTACATCCCTCCACTAAAGTTATTTGTGGTTGACGTCTCATTCAAAACGCAAACTTCCCTTTCTGTGATTTACGAATGTTTATCTGGTGTTCCATCTACTTCCCTTGCTGTCATTTTAGACTGTTTAGTGGTGTTCCATCAACTTCTCCGTCTGTGACTTACGACTGTTGAACGTCTTGTTAATCTAATTCTCCTTCTGGAAGTTAGGATTGTTAAACACGTTGTCATTCATTATTCTTCTCCTTCCTTAACTTACGACTGTTGAACAGGTTGTCAATCCACTTCTTCTTCTTCTAGAATTTACGTCTGTTGATCGGGTTGTCAATCTACTTCTCCTTGTGGAACTTCGACTGTTGAACGTGTTGTCAATCTACTTCTACTTCTGAGACTTACGGCTGTTGAACGGGTTGTCAATATACCTTTCCTTCTCTGACTTACGACTGTTGAACTGGTTGTCAATGTACTTTTCCTTCTGTGACTTACGACTTTTTGAAAGGATTGTAAATCTACTTCTCCTTCAGGAACTAACGGCTGTTGAACGTTTTGTCAATCTACTTCTCATTATAGAACTTACGGCTGTTGAACGGATTGTCAATCTTGTTCTCCTTCTGGAACTTACGAGAGTTGAATGGTGTCCAATCTACTTCACCTTGTTGAACTTCTCTATGGCGGCTCTATGCCAAAATATATCTTGCGTGTGCCAATACGTATATGCAATTGATTGTTTTGTGTCTATCAACTGCAGCATGCGGCGACCGGCAATACAACGTGAACGTGCAGATGTGTTGTGGTAACGTGATCAACAAGAAGCCCAAGGTACAACCGGCATGTTGTAGGACGAGGGCTTACAGCAAGCAAAAATACAAATGTGTCAATGGTGAATTCAAGGTGAAATCCAAAACCATTAGAAGAACAATGAAAGGTATGTCTCTTACATCGTGAACAAATTGTCAATGAGCTGTACACGCATCAAAATTGTAACAAGAATAATATAGCCGAATTATAAACACCCGTTTTGTAATGAAGCAGAAGTATGCTGAAAATGTTTTCAAAATTATTATTATTATTACGTCACACGTCGTAAATGCGTGGCACGTTTGCACAAATAATTATTGTCTGAACTAGTAAAAGTGCCTGTCACCTGACGGGATGCCTTGTTAGTTCGCAGTCGTGTTAGTAATGTGTACACAATGTTAGAATACACAGAATCGCTACATAACGCGTTCACAGATACTCCTTCTTTGTTCTAAATGACGACGGTCGGTGAGAATGTGACGTTCACGACCACATATAGGCCATAATAGTGATAGTATAGAATTGTTAAATAATATACTTATTGCTATGGCGTTATGGGTAGATATAAGCGTTATAGTGCAGCGTCTACTTCATATTTCAAGTCCAGGCCATTTTTTTTACCACTTTTTTTAACAATTCGCCCTATTTTGTGCAACCAGGCCGGGCAAGCATACCATAATGCTCAGTTTCACGGATGCTTTACGAAGATCACGTTACTGGTAACAAACACTTGTACCTCATTGCAGCAGTTATGAAAATCTAAGTAGATGATATCTACTGGTGATCCATCATCTACCCACTTAGTGATATCTTCCAAAAAACATAACATATTTGTTAAGCATGACCTCGCATCAAGTTATGTTTAACAAGAAAATCCACCATGTGATCTTTAATTAGTCTTTCTAATAATTTACAAATCACCGATGTTAAACTAACTGGTCTATAATTATTTGACTTGTTTCTCGAACTTTTTAAAAATAACGGTATAATGTTTGCTTCTTTCCATTCTAAAGGAATAACTCCCTCTTCTAATGACAAGTTGAAAACTGTTGCAAGCGGTATGCTAATTTGTTCTAGTTTCCAATAGTAGTTAGGGTGGAATACCATCCACTCCAGGTGATTTAATATCCTTCATAGCCCTAATTTTCTTAGCTACCATTTCTGGGGTTACAATTAACTGTCTTAAATAGTCTGATTCTGCCCCCTTGAACTTAGCCTCTGGTACTGGCAGTGAACTAGTGTCTTCTCTGGTAAACACTGAACTAAAATACTCATTCAGGTCTTCTGCCATTAAGAATCCTTCTGATATTATGTTTCCAGCACTATCTTCTAGAGGACCGACCTTATCCTGAACTTTCTGTTTGCTTCGAACATACGCATAAAAACTCATGCTGTCATGTTTTATATTACAAGCTAATTTATGTTCATAGCTTCTCTTTGAATTTCTAATTTCAGCTGTAGCTTGGTTTAGTGCTTCTTTATAAATGTTGTAGTCTGAAACTGAGCCTAAATATGAGTTAACTACCTCAAAACCTTGCAGATTAATTCAGTTTATATATTGGATTATGGGACTTATCACCAAGTGTACAGCTGGCTAAATGGAAAAGAAATACAAGAGAACCTTGTTATATTGATTAAGTCACACTAAAATCCCAATCCAATTACTTTGGCCAACTTTTAATTTGCTTCTACATAATTACCTGTATGCATTGGTCATATGCAGTGCACACAAGATAACTTGAACTCACATAAGTGAATTTTTGCTAAGTTAAATCAATCTTTTCCTTGGTCCAGGGCAAAGGTCCCAATAAGGGGACCTTCTGATAATTTTCTAGTTATCAGAAATTCCACTTATCAGTATTATCATGGGTCCCTGGAAGTTCGACCTTTTCCAGAGTGCACCGTATATTTTCCTTTATTTTTGTTCAAATAATTAATGTTGTGTATAATTATACATATGGGCCATTCTCGTGAAACGTGTACAATAACAGTAAAGTAACATGTCAAAAGTAAATGTTTAATTTGTTTTTAGCGAATACTATTACTATCAAATGTGCTATTCACACGAAGCAGCGCAACTTGATCTGATGTATTAGTAGATTTTTAATAATAATATTATATTCATGGATAAAAACTTTTGTTTACTAGAGTGCAGATCTGCTGGTGTCTAAAATTCGTGCATCGCAAATGTTTATATTGAATGATGACATGTTTACTGGCAATCGTAGCTGTAGCATTAAACTCAGTCTGTGAACGTACGAATCTCACATTTTTATGTTTCGGTTCAAATAAGTGGGGAAACGGGGACTTTTCAAAAACGGCTGAATGGAAGTTGGAAAGGCAAGACCCGTAGACACACATACCAAACAAATTACATCCACGACCAGGTTAATCATCTTGCTATGGTTGCATATACTGATATTTTAGCGTGCATTTTCGTTCACTGCATGTCAAATATTGGACAATGCAGTTTTTTAAACTAGAAAGACGAGATCTTTGCCTAAGGATATGTTAGTTATTGTAGTTGAGGCTCGACAGGCTCAGTGACAGTCCCAGCGGCAGCTTACACCCACTGCAGCCGTCCGCGTCAGCGGACGTTATAGTTCTATTTAATCGAAACATTACTCGGCTAACGGTATTGGGAAGCAGGGTAACCAAACAGTGCATACGCTTCCTACACTTATAACAATAGCTGTCAATATGCATATGTCTACAAATTGCTTATTTACAATGCCATTGCACGAATCAACTCACCTCGGAAACTAACATGTCAACTGTGTGTGCGTGTGTGCGTGACGTCAACGGTCGTCGTGTGGTTCACTGCGCGTGCATGAATATTCATTATACGCGGGCTGCAGAATTAACGATCCACGCTCAAAATTATTCGCGTAAACACAACTGTTTATCGTTTTTTTTGCGCAGATAACACCCAAATTATGCATAAACATGCAAGGCATAAGTAGCAGAGAAAGTACTTACGAGAAATTAATACGTTTTGATACGGTACACATCGAATGCATATTAGCTTACAAAGAATCCCTTTAATCAGTCGCGCTATGTTGTGCAATCAGTCGGAGCAAGCATCCCATGATGCTTGGTTTCAAGAATATTTCACGAAGATCACGAAACTCGTATCAAACAATTGTACCTCGTTACGTACAATCCTCCAGTAACGTAATTTCTGGTTTATATCTCATCCAAAAAGAAAAGTGATTTTTCTAGAGGTAACTGAGAATTGATCTAAAAGAGAACTTGTTATTCATCTGATTTCCTAAAATAAGCACCTCAATTGTTTAATTGGAATAGGAACAATATTGTTAAAAACATGTTTGTATGTTGTCCAATGTAGGCTCACCTAGACTTTGTAAATGTAGCTATGTATTGTGTCTCGAGGATGAACCACCTACACAATGTTGATAACAAATAGTCTTGATGACGTGTCTAGCTAAATTAGGCAATGAACATTACATAGTATTATGATACATTAGGCATATCACGACAGTGTCATCATTGGCGAACATTGATATATTTACAGTTATCTATCATAGCGTAATATATATTCTATATGGATGCAATAACCCGGAATAACATTATTGAACTGAACTGAATTTAATTGAATATGTCTCCATGTCCGATCTCTGCAGAATGCGGGCGAAAGCCATACGATCCGGACACACAAATCTGCTGCAACAACATCCTCAGTAAGAAGCCGGCATCGATGCCTCGCTGCTGCAATGGGGTCGCCTACAGCCGAGCAACACACGTGTGTCACAACCGCAAAATCGTTCGCTGGAAGCACTGAGGGCAAACAAGTCAGTCAAGCCGACCAGGTGTGGCAAGATGTTTACAGTTTACATTAGCAAATGGCACAGAAGTTCCCCCACTATTAAAAACGCATGTGCTTTCTTGATCGTTTACCATTTAGCGCTGTGACGTAGGTTGAATGCAACTGGCATTCTCACACGTGAGAGAAACTAATTAAGTCACATGATGTGTTATGTTTTTTAAGACTACAAAACCTGCGTGCCATCATTCCATTGATAATCATCTTTGCCACATTGTATTATTCCAAAGTGACGCACACACGACACATCCTACAGTGTTGAGAGTTTTGCAGGGGAGCATAGTGCCGCTGTTCCTCAATATGTCATAATAGCAAGAATTACATACGATTTGCTATTCTAGAATGCATAGACTGGTCAGTTGTTGCGAGCAGTGGTCGTATACTTGAAGTCGACCGTATTGGTATCCATCTGCCTTGGCTGTTAGACGTCACCCTTATTCCAAATAAAATGTAGTTTAATGTCATCTGAATTGAGAATGACAGCTTCTTCCAAATAGCTCATTCTGGTACGATATTCCACAAATAACCAATTGCTTAGTAACAGTCAATGAATCCTGCTATCTCAGCCGTGTTTACCTGGAGCAGATGGTTTGACGAAATTAACCATAATACTGCGCACAGTTGATTGGTATGCTTAAATCAAAACGAGGCTGGTTGAAAGCTAATTGAAACAATAGAACTATCGCTTTCAACGTTGAAAGCAACCGTTGAATTCAACGCTAGTTGCTTTCAATCGGACGTTCACATCTGACTATCAGGAGGCCGTCTAACTAAGAAAAATTCATCATGAAACAACATATTTGTCTTGAAATTTAAGAAGTGTTTTAAAGGGCATATTACTAACGTGCTCAATAGCCCCATAATAAGCTACATAACAATATTTCTATCATGACATTCGATGATGTACACATGCGGTTGGCACAATTTAATTTAGCTTTCATAATTTATTATTATGATTATTATTAAATCAGTTGGAACAGTGGTCGAAAAGTGTGAAAATATGTCCTACCGACCACTTTTAAACAACATATTATTTTTTGCTCAATATGCGAATTCTTAAAATGCAATCTTAGTTTTCATTAATTATGTCCGTTCTCTTTGCAGAATGCGGCAGTAAGTCTTTCAACCCGAGGACTGAAATATGCTGCCACACAAAATCATCACCCTTTGGTCGGATAGGAGTCCTCGCTGTTGCCATAACGTGTTCTTTAGCAAAGTATCGCACCTGTGTAGGTGATGATCATGTACGCCAGTGGTGATCACAATCTGCAGTCACCGCGTTGCTTCTCAGTTCCACAAATATTGCGGGTATTACTGCGCATTGTTTGTAGAATGATAAATCACACCGAATCAGCTTGGGAATGTTGTGTTGCGTAATTAAATTTGCAATTTGAATATGTTTTGGTTGGTCTTATGTTTACGCATACGTGGCATTGGCCAAAGAATAATATTTCTTAGTGCCAACCTCGCTTTGGTTGTCATTGTAGTGGTGACTGTTGAGTATATTTTACCATTATAGGTCCGTAGGTTGCATGCCGATGCGCACTACCCCGCTGAGACCACACGGTTCTGTTTTGATGGTAAATTGTAAGCAGCAGATTGTAATACTTTAGATAGGCAGTCTGATCTACGTTTATTTATAACCCCCCTAGCACAATCGTAACACATCTTGTTTAACGTCTCCTATAGACTGTGTAAAAGAAAAAGAAAAGTGACGATTCAACTCCATCAGCATTGAAGGCAGTTCAGTATGCACGCACGAGTGCTACCACCTTCACATACTTGGGCAACGTCATTAGCCATGCTGAGGGTACAAGCATTATCATACAGAGCAGAATGAACTAGGCCAGAACTATGCGATTGAAGGCAATGTAGAAGTCAACTTAGTATAACTAAAGTACACACTAAACATCTAGTGACCTTTGCGCTGTTCACTCGTCATTATAGGTCAGAGTGATGGCCCACGACAGAACAAGACAATTCCAGGTTTTCATCCTTCCGCACAATAAGTTTAAGTACAATGCTAAGGAACGTCTAACTCAGACGTGTGTCCAACAAGTAGCTGTTAGAATGGACTAGTCAAGAAGACATGCGTCCCATTATCTCCAGAAGAAGTTAGAAGTGAATAAGTCATGTGAAAAAATCGTAAAATAATATTGACTAGAAAACCAATTTCCTTGCCGAAAATAAATAGTGTATAGTAAAAAAATACTTCCAATATTACAGATGGAAAGCTGTATACAATAAACTATCGATCATATGGTTGGTTATACGTGGGGTAAAACGGCGCTGTATTCATCGCACCGCGGAGGGGTCCTTTTTACCCCACCGTGACAACATACTGACCCGGTGTAACTACCCCACTGAAAACACTGTGCGGTAGTGCTTTGAGCGAACTTTTAAAACACTACAGCGTTACTGAGTCTCCTCGAATAAGCAGCGAAATATGTAGCTAAACTTCATGTTCAAGCCTAGGAATGAACAGAGAGTTACGTGAATCGCCCAAGATGCAACAGATGCAGACAATTCGAGGTATTTCCAAGTGAATCTTGACGTTTGTACATTTTTTTAGCTGTGACGCTTCAGGTGGTTTCATTGCCAGCAGCCTGTATACGCCGACACAGGACCGTGGAGATTGCGTTGTGAGTGTTACTTGTGATTGTGTTTGCCATTACACGGTTGCTAGCCTTCTCACTTGTCTGTTTCGTTGCTACCTGTGATTAATTGTCAAATTATCGAGCAATGGAACAACTGCCTGCAAGCGACCCTGCTGAAAAGGACAATACTATCGGTGACGTGGTTGCGGATTCGGGTGAGAGAGCAATCGCCGCTAACACCAGCGGCAAAAAGACCACTAAACCCAAACGTTAAAAAGCTGCGAGACGGACACCACAGTTACTAACATCGACGTGGCTGCCGTAAACGATAACGTCACACAGAGCGTTGCGGCCACACAACCGATCATCATCAAGTCGGTGCCTTCTGCTGTGAAATTGATGTGTCCAGAAACTCAATGATGAAATCGGTACTGGATTGGGTAAAAAACGGCTAATCTGATTGATGTGGCGGAGGTAGAATGAGCATGCGCTGACAGTTTGCGACACTTGCTTTTTCATATCTAGGTGCCTGTCAATGGAGACACCAAGACTTTGAACACATCTTGAAGCTGTAATTATAGAACCACCAACGCGAATCACAGTGCCGTCAACGATTGCATCCGCAGACTTGGGTACAATCGGAAGATACTGTGTCTTGCCGTCGTTCATGCACATAGAATTCCATGCCATCCAGTTCTTTATTTCACCCAAACAGTCCTCCATTTGCGGAAGATACTGTGACGGCCGCATTCACTGCTTGGCCATAAAGGAAGGTATAAGGACATGAGGAAATATTTAGCAAAGATAGACTGGAATAACACACTGAAGAATAATACAGCAACCGAATACTGGAATATCTTAAATAGTGAAATTAAGTGCATAGTCGATAAATTTGTACCTTTCAAAAAACAAGGGAAACGGTCTAAAAAGAAACACTTATCGAAAGAAGCCATTAGAAAAATTAAGTATAAACAAATGATGTGGAAGTCATATAGATGTACTGGAAATGATGAAGACTACAACATTTATAAAGAAGCACTTAATCAAGCTACAGCTGAAATTAGAAATTCAAAGAGAAGCTATGAAACAAAATTAGCTAGTAATATAAAACATGACAGTAAGAGTTTTTATGCGTATATTCGAAGCAAACAGAAAGTTCAGGATAATGTCGGTCCTCTAGAAGATAGTGCTGGAAATACAATATCAGAGGGATTCTTAATGGCAGAAGACCTGAATGAGTATTTTAGTTCAGTGTTTACCAGGGAAGATATTAGTTCACTGCCAGTACCAGAGGCTAAGTTCAAGGGGGCAGATTCAGACTATTTAGTTGTAACCTCGGAAATGGTAGCTAAGAAAATAAGGGCTATGAAGGATAATAAATCACCTGGAGTGGACGGGATTCCGCCCAAACTACTATTGGAAATTGTAGAACAAATTAGCGCACCGTCATTTGTCATTAGAAGAGGGAGTGGTTCCTTTAGAATGGAAAGAGGCAAACATTATACCGTTATTTAAAAAAGGTTCGAGAAACAAGTCAGAGAACTATAGACCAGTGAGTTTAACATCAGTGATTTGCAAATTATTAGAAAGACTAATTAAAGATCACATGGTGGATTTTCTTGTTAAACATAACTTGATAAACCCATCTCAACATGGGTTTTTAAAAGCGAGGTCATGCTTAACAAATATGTTATGTTTTTTGGAAGACTTCACTAGGTGGGTAGATGAGGGATCACCAGTAGATATCATCTATTTAGATTTTCAAAAAGCTTTCGACAAAGTACCACATCAAAGATTACTCCTTAAGCTAAAGGCCCATGGCATAGGAAATGGTATAATAAACTGGATAGAAAAATGGCTGAATGACAGAAGACAACGTGTAGTAGTTGATGGGGAGGCTTCAAACTGGAAATCGGTATTGAGTGGGGTACCACAGGGATCAGTACTAGGACCTATATTATTCTTAATATATATCAACGATTTGGACGATGATATAACAAGCAAGGTGTTAAAATTTGCGGATGATACAAAAGTGTTTAGAAGGATTAAAAGTGATGGAGACAGACAGCATTTACAAGATGATCTTGATAGGTTGATCAAATGGTCTGAAAAGTGGCAAATGCTGTTCAATTTTGGGAAATGTAAATGCCTCCACACAGGTCATGGGAATGAAGAGGTAAAATATAAAATGGGGGGGGGGGGGGTACTGTTCTAAGTACTACTGTAAAAGAAAAGGACTTAGGGTTAACCATTAGTGCTGATATGAAGGTTTCAGAGCAGTGCGGAATTGCAGCGTCAAAGGGAAATCAAATCCTTGGATTAATTAGGCGAAATATAGCGTATAAGAAAAAAGAATTAATAGTACCGCTGTACAAAACAATAGTGAGGCCTCATTTAGAATATTGTATACAAGCATGGAGGCCATATCGCAAGAAGGACATAGATATGCTAGAAAGAGTACAGAGGAGAGCGACTAAAATGATACCAAATCTGAGGGATCTTAGTTACGAAATACGCCTAAAAGAATGTGGTTTAACAACACTAGAGACCAGGAGATTGAGAGGAGATCACATAGAAGTGTTTAAAATATTGAATGGTTATGAAAATATTGATAGAAACATTTTTTTCTCAGTTAAGAAAGATAGAAGGACCAGAGGACATGAAGCTACATTAGTAAAGGAGCAGTGTAGATTAGATATAAGAAAGTTCTCATTCTCACAAAGGACTGTAAATGAATGGAACAGATTATCACCTGATTGTGTTGGTGCTAGTAGCGTGAATATGTTTAAAAATAAAATCGACACACACCTTAAAAAGGCGGGATACATGTAGATAAAAAGTAATGGACTCTCGATAAGCCAAAAGGCTTCCTTATCCAACTGCCATCCAGAGTAATTTTCTGGATGGCAATCTTGGTAAATCTTGTTAAATCATAGTGAACGGTCAAGATAAGAATGTGACGATTGTCAGCCGGGACGACCTATTCAACGGACGCAGATAAGATCCAGCGAACGGGGCTCAACATGAATGGTTAATTCACTCCGGATTTATGTTGTCGAGTTCATGTGTATATGTATTGACCATGGCGTAGAGATCTCACTTGCTCCACGTGTCCTACTCTAGTTCACTGGAGATGTATGAACGTTAAAAAATCGCAATCAAATAAAGGTACACACATTTTAAGCAATGCGTTTTTGTATTACATATTTTCTATGTTAATATACGTAGTTGCAACATTATGTGATCATTTAATATTAAATATTTCGTATCATAGCTACATACGATATGTTTTCTACAGTCAATACTCACGTTGTTTTAATTTGGGGGGGGAGGGCAATGTTTATACATTTTCTTTTTACTACGTTTAGTGTTAGATGTTTTACATTTTTATTTTGGGAACAGTGTATAATATATAGCATTTCCCTAAAGGTTAGTGTTTACACAATAATCACTTTCTATTTTGTTCAATATACTTACGTTATTCTCGCTTTACGTTCACGTTGTGGCAATGCATACGCTGTAATTTATTTGTACACATTTTGTGCTCAAGCAATAAATACGTTGTGTTATACATGCATGCTAAGTATTCGTAATATTCTCTTTTACATTAGTAATCATAATATTATATTTGTATTATGCTCAGCGTACAGCGTGTGCATCTCTTTCACAACGACTAGTAAATGTTTATGTGAATCCTGTAAACATGGAGCATTATTGTTTATCCAATTTTCCAATACGATTGATAACAATTATTTCTTAGCGCAATTTGTTGGTCTACAGTAAATTGTCTCTATCACACATTAAAAACGGATGAAATAAATGAAGATGGGGATATTGGACCATTTCAACATTCACCATACTTTGACGATGATAATTTAATAAACCATTTAATCATCTAGCAAAGTAAATTTTTCGTGTTAAGCCTAAACTATCAGAGTTTAAAGACACAAATTAACGAAATTAAAATAAAGCTAGAGACACCCAGAAGCAGTGGCTGTGAGATTAGTGCTTTATGTCTACAGGAAACGTGATCCGATTAAGAAGCTGACATTTCTTTATTTCAAATATATGGATGTACATTAATATGCCAAGGCAAAATATGTAGTGCTGGCATGGCTATCAACCTCAGCAACAAATATAATTGAAGCACCGAGCTCAAAACCGTCACTAGTCACCGATTGGTACTTTTGAGTAAATCAATAAAAACTGATTTTGGACTTACGTAGCTTTATATGCAGCAACAAATTTAGCGATTGTCATACACGGCTTGGATATTAGGACTAATGTTATATTTTATTTCATAAGGTGCGTTGTTTCTTCAGCAATAGGTTTGTACCAAAAATATATTTAGAAACAATTGACTTATGTTGTTTTTGGTTTTGGTGCTTCAATTACAAATCTACAAATATCCATGCTACTACAGACACTTGGGAAGGTCAATTTATTGAAACAACATGTTGTGCCATGAGTAAAATAAAAAAAAATATATATACATATATAGACCACCTAGAGATATAATTGAAAACTACCGTATATTTACAAACGAATTTGCATCAGATTTAGTTTATTTATAAAATCTAAAAGAGAAATAATAATTGCAAGAGATTACAACATTGATTTGCTTAAAACTAATGAAAAACCCATAATATGTTAATATCTTGATACAGTCGTTTCACATGGTTTCTTCTCTAAAATTACTTTGCCAACACTATTGTCAGAATGTCATGGAACACTCATTGATAATTTTGTAATATTTCTGATCACTTTTGTTATTTCCTGTTCATAATCTGGACTATGTCGAAACCACTAATGCGATACCAAGGTTTTCTAAACAACAATATCTTGACTCACTCAATAAATTAAAAATTAAAATTAAAACTCAAATACTTATGATGAACTTAACACAGATACTCATGCGAATCCCAATGAAAGCTACACTATTTTTGGTGAAAGATGAAATCGTTACTACTGTATACATGCCTACCTATAAAAAATAATTAAATTTAACAAATATAAACATAAGAAAACTCCTTGGATTACCAAGGGCAATATTATGTCTATAACGTTTAAAAACAAATTGTATTTGAGAATGAAAAAGAATCACGTGAATACAGAGCAGTATCGTAAACCCAAAACTAACTTGCATACTTATAATAGAATTCTTAAAAGGTAATATTAGATTACCTAAGCAGATGCATTACCATTCCCGCTTTGAAAAAACATAAACATTATATTAAAAAGACGTGGTGTTTAACTAAAGAAACATAAAAAGAAAGAACAATTTCCAGATTTGTTCAAAGTCGATGGATAAATTATTAGCAACAAATGCATTGTTGCAAGCAGATTTAAATCGCTTTTTTACAAATGCTGGTCCTAGTCTAGCCTCTAAAACAACTTGAACTGGTTGTTAGTGATAAAACAAAGATTACCTGAAAATTCTGATGTTTCACACCTTCAGCTTTAACACAATTGACATGGAAACTACTGTTAGCATAATTGATGGTTTACCTCCAAAATTGAGTTGGGTAAAAGACGGTGTATTAACACAATTACAAATATTTATATAAACAAATATTTAACAATGCAATCACTCTAATTAATAATCAATCAATAATAACTGGTATGTTTCCAGACAAATTAAAAATTGCAAAAGTCTTACCCCTTTTCAAAAAGGTTATATTTCTGACTTTGACAATTATCGTCCTATTTCTATCCTGCCAGTTATTTCAAACATTATTGAAAGGGTTATGTTTGATCAAATCCCCGACTACTTCCTTTCCAAAGCGTTATACTACAATAGCCAATATGAATTTAGAAAGAAACATTCTACTGATCTTGCTACAATAAACATTATCGACAGCATTATACAAGAACTTGATAAATCGCCTACTCCAATAAATATATACCTCGATTTGTCAAAAGTATTTGACAGAATTGATCACAGTATATTGGTCAGAAGTTAAATTACTACGGATTAAATTATAAGACTCTGGATCTTTGTAAAAGTTATTTACAAAATCGTAAGCAGTACGTGGAAATTGAACATGTTAAGTCTAAGGAAACAGTCATCAACACTGGTGTCCCTCAACGTTCACATGTAGGGATACTCTTCTTTATTACATACACAGATGACCTATCACTTTCTAATGACCTTTTCAAATTCCTGAAGACACCACCCTTACTAATACACTAAATACATTTAACGATTTAGAAGGCCAAATGCGAAATGAAAATATTAACAAAGAAACAACAAAGATTACCAATCGGTTGAAACCTAATAAACTGTCACTAAATGCAAAAAAGCCTAAATATGCCTCAAAAGAACGTAGAATACCCTGAATTACATATAGATAGGACATACGTAGAAAGTGTAAATTATTTCAATTTTTAGGCATCACAATAAATAACTGGCAGAGTCATACAAACAAAATCGCAATTGAAATATATAAAACAATAGGCATACTAAATAAATTAAAGACTCTTTACCACTTAATAATTAAATATTGTGTACATGTGCAATGTTCTTATTCGCCGTCATATGAATTATGGCTTACTTTTATAGGGTCATTCAAGCACATCGCATTTTCAAACTACAGAAAAAGCAACACAAATAATATCCTTAAGTAAATATAATGATCACACAAGTTCTATTTTTAAAACATTTCAGTTGTTAAAGTTGGATTACATTTATAAAATCCAACAAATAAAATTGTACTACAAATTCATTATAAATCAGTTACCCTACTACTTCAATGTTATTTCCACCACACACACACATGTGATATTTATCAGCACTACACACGTGAAACAAAAAATCGGCATCTGTCCAGAGTCAAACATGAATTTGCAAAAAAATGCATTATACACAACATAGTAGAGACAATTAACAATACACCAAGTAGTATCATTAACACAATTTACACACATAGTATATGTGGTTTTTCACATACACAGAAAATGTTGTTATTTGAAATTATGAGTCCAGTTGTCGTATTCATAAATGCTTTATTTGTAATTCATAATACGTATAAAAATGTATACCTAAGTATCCATCAATGTGTACACGAGTACATATACTAAATCCTTGTATTATGTATGGATGTTGATACATTGAGTAATCATCAACTATAAAGCTATACTTATTTGCGTCGAGTAAATGTTGTTGTTGTTTATATTTATAGAGTGGCTCCTGTGCTAGCCATATTATATATGTAGTCAGATTGCAGAAATGATAGTAGCGACATCTAGTGGGTTTGCATTAAATAATTTCTGAGTTATAGGAAGCCCCACCATTTTGCAAGTACCGATCATTGCCACATTTTACGAATTCGAGGTGAGTATCTATTATAAGTAATCAATAATGTCGTAACATGCCACTCAGTATTTATAATGGTTACAGCCTGACAATGCAGTGTGAAAAAGTTTTGCTGCAATTGATACTTTTATATGTTGTATCATATATGCTACACTGGGCAGCTAAGCCAGCAATATATCACTGTCACCCGCAGCCAGGATTTAGATACATTGGCATTTGGATTAGCAGTGAGCATTCACTGTTCACAGACTTCAACGTATCTGTTGTTAGGCTTATGAAAGTTGAATTCAGATAATCTACATGACTTATATTCATTATTATTATACCATTTTATAAAAAGAAAATTAAGTTTTTTTAACAAAACGTTCATTTTTCTAAAGTTATACACCATTGAGCTTACCCTTAATCATAGGAACTAGATTATGTGCGATTTGTAACACTCATGTGTCCATTACAACTATTGTATTTATTTAATAAAAAAACATGCTCATTACTTTTTCCAGGTGAGCAGAGTGTACAGCGCAATATGCTCTCGAGATTATTCTTAATGGAAGTGAAAGTGACTTTGAGAGCTGTAATGACAAAGAAATAACAGAGTTGGCGATGGATGAAGAAGAAGTACAAGAACATAACCATTCATAATTACTTTAGTTCAGTTGATGATGAGCCATTATCGATATATCAAACAAATGGTCGACCAAACCAGTGGGAAGACGGCGCATTTGTACCGCTTGATACTGCATTCGTTCCCGATCCAATGGAACCTCCAGTATAGTCATGCAACTGTGTGCTACCCTTTAACCTATGTTGCTAATCTGTGAACATGTGTAAGTTAGATGTAATAGTTGTAAGTCATTTATAGTGCATTCATTTTTATAAATATTTTGTTGTATATCTCATCTAATGCCCAATGTAGCATATATGATACATTTAAAAAAACTAGGTCAAGTTCATTTACATGATGTTTTGATTGGAAATTTGAGTTCAGGGTCCACATAGTAGCAAATTCACAGCTTTTCAATTTTTTTCTTACATGCTTTTTATGTGTGGGCATTAAAGCTTCTGACGGGGGTTCGAACGTATTGTGCCAATATTTCTACAATTTCGTTAGAAGCCATTCGCTTGGTTAGGATACATGAGCCTCAAGTCCATTTCCGCAGTTATTAACTTCTCCCCTCATAATATTTGGAATTTGCATGCACATCTCCCGGACGTTTCCCTCAGACGTTGTCGCCGCCAGTGATAAAGCAATTTAAACAATAGATTGACGCTACCTCGAATTTGGGCATTCCATGAACTTATCGTTGACGCGATGAAGTTATTAATACCTACTACCTATGGCGTCAACATCTTCGTTTTTAATCGTTACGTAACCCATACCTCCAATGCATTTAGAGCTTAGTATAGTCGGGCATTCAAACGCCCTTTTGACGTTGTACAACGCACGATGTTGTTTGCATTTTTGTGACCTTCTAACCAAGGTCAAAAATTCGACTGATTTCACCCAGGCATCCTTGAGAGCATTTTTGTATAAACTCGTTAATATGCAAATTAGTTATCTCCATTAGAATATATACTTTCTATACTACTTTTCAGAATACCTCGAATTGCAAACATTCGTACAATCATCACGATTTGTCCTAAAATAAGCTTTCAGGGTGTCTGGTTATGGTTACGTTAGTGAAAAAATTATAGTATGCAAAATTGTCGCATACATATGCAAATTAATTCTAACCTATATAACCTTATCGTTTTCGTTTATATTTCCTCAATAGGCGAGCGGTAAGCAGACTTAAATGCCCCCTTCCCCATACAAACACACACACAGTGTGTATCTCATTTGAAAGCCCTACATATCTACATCACAGCGATGCCTGTCGTAGAACTGCCAAGTGATGCAGTAAGCATGATTGCAAGGTCAAACAAGATCAACATCAAATTTAAAATTGTCTTAATTGTGCGCTTCCGCAAACGTCTTAAAATTACAATGGGTGCATATCTACATTTTAGTGACAAAACGGCCATGTCATATATTTGAGAAAAGCTTATTGCTTTTCCATCAAAACAAGATATGGCTTGGGGCTTTTATCCGTTACAGTAAGTGTGGAGCTAAGGCAAAACAAGGTCACCGTGAAATGCGAACAGTTTCTGACAGTTGTTATTTACACCAACAAAGAACTGTATCCTAATACATAGCGTATCATATACATCACATAATAAATATATCACACTAACCCCGGTCGCTGTTAATAAATAGTTTTTAATTGTGTGTTTGGTATCAGATGGTCCATCAACAACACCGGTTGCATGCAATGTTTACAGCCGGCACAAAGGCCTGAGATTGTAATCATGTTAGTTAGGTTGGTTACACTCACAATGTCGATCTGCATAACCGCCACATTTACCGCAAAATTCGTACTTCCATAATTCATAATGCCAACGTTGTTTACATTTTGCTATTATGTACTCCTCTGGTCTTTCAATGGGACAACCAATTCTACATAGCTGAATTAAAGGGAATAAAAACATCTATTGTTCGAATTCATATTATATTACATCCTGCTATCTATTTCCACGTCCACCAAACCAAAAAAATCTAACAAATTCAGTGAATTAGAAATTCCACATTTTATGGTGTGCATCCGGACATTTTCGAATATGCATATTTTTGGCGCGCTTTTCGGGATGCCGAGATGTGACGTCACTTATGACACACACTCGCATCAGGCCGCCCCTTTCCATTCATTCAGAGCATGTTTACAAGTATAGCTTTTGGGTCGAAACGAGCGTCAGAACGAGTTATTGTGCAATATTCCGACGTAATACAAACACTAGTCATCATAGAGGAACAAGCAGTTATCTTACAGTTCCACATGAATCGAATTTTATTCAAAACAACGAATGCGAATGGGCCTACAACTACAAGTCGACTAGGTTTCGCCGAGCTAGACTCGTTTTCAGAATAATTATATCGAATGCAACCAACGGGAGATAATCTTCACCAATAAACATACATAGCAAACATAGATTGTATCTAGCTACATAAAGTAACGTGTATAATATCATAATATCAGTAGAATATCGATATATGAAGGAGTCGTACAATTTATCATAACAACTTAAATCAGTCAGAGAGTTCCCATTGGTTCCGCTAGCTCCGTGGGTAAGCGCGTTGGATACTTATCGTTTATTTTACAAACGGGCGACGCCGGTTCAATCCTGACAGCATGCAAATTTTTGATTTTCTTTACACTTTTTTGTTTATGTTTTCACGAAGTAATATAAACAAAATCATTTTATACTATAATGCACTGTTTGTAAATATTTTTGTAGAATTATTTATTCGTCACAAAAATGAAAATATGGTCATTATACATAACGATGTTTCAAAATTTTATTTATCCAAACAAATATAATGTAATGGATATATAATTTATTAATTGTAAATATATTGTACGGTAATGTCTTGTAATTATATATGTGAAAACAGATTGAGATCTGTCTGGATAAATACAGTTTAGAAACATCGTTATGTATACTGACCATATTTTCATTTTTGTGACGAATATTATGATATTATGATATTATACACGTTACTTTATGTAGCTGGATACAATCTATGTTTGCTATGTATGTTTATTGGTGTAGACTATCTCCCGTTGGTTGCATTCGATATAAGTATTCTAAAAACGAGCCCAAGCTCGGCGAAACCTAGTCGACTTGTAAGCCCATTCGCATTCATTGTTTTGAATAAAATTGGATTCATGTGGACCTTAAGGTAACTGCTTGTTCCTCTATGATGACTAGTGTTTGTATTACGTAGGAATATTGCACAATAACTCATTCTGACGCTCGTTTCGACCCAAAAGCTATCCTTGTAAACATGCTCTGAATGTATGGAAAGGATCGGCCTGATGCGAGTGTGTGTCATAAGTAACATCACGATACCACGTGATCGCCTAGCTCATTAAAATTTTATTTTCCGCGGGAATCGCTTCACAGACGGGCTTAAAAACGAATTGATGCTACAAATGTATTTTTCTGTATTTGTTTAATGTTGTCAAATGTTACAAACAATGTTAAACATTGTGTACACATGGAAAAAGGATTTTAGCTAATGCCTTATTTTTATTTCCTTTAAGATCATGCTGATCTTCAAATGTACAGTTTAGGTATCGAATGCTGGTTGCACATGTTAACACAGTGTTGCACTAGACTGTGATCCACAAATGGAGCAAAGGGCATCAATACACAGGCGACCGTAATAATTTAAACTCTGGATCTATGATGTGGTTTGGCCATCCACTAAGTGTGTACTGTTAATGTAAATACATGAGAGTATCAAACACAGAAAGCCACATCGAGTGATGCCAACACCACATCATCGTTCTATGTACCATTACCACGAAAACACAGTGCGATAGAATAATGCTGACCCACTGATTCGAACGACCTTGTCGGTGTGGCTGTACGGACATATGGAAAAGGTCTGATGCTAGTCCTAAAAGGTTTTACACAAACAGGGTAAATGTATTTGAGCGATAACTGCATGTAGGAAATATTTGCATTTGTGTTTCACATAAACACGTTAACGTTATTAATGGAAAGCTTTTTATAGGCCATGTCCATAGAGATGATCATGACAACAGTTTATAGTCCAGTCAAGTGACCTATTCATCATGTGACCTGCTGCATATCAAAAGCTCCGTCAAGTCATCCAAATATGGATACCGAACACGTGGTGCGCTCATGCATACCGTTGTTTAAATTCTGACAACAAAAATGTTTTCTTCATAAAAAGCATAAGGCAAAGTCACAAACACACAGACACAGACACAGACACAGACACAGACACAGACACAGACACATACACATACACATACACCGACACATCCACATACACATACACATACACAGACACAGACACAGACACATACACAGACACAGACACATACACAGACACAGACACAGTCACAGACACATACACATACACATACACAGTCACAGACACAGACACAGTCACAGACACAGACACATACACAGACACAGACACAGACACATACACATACACATACACAGACACAGACACAGACACA